>CM034151.1:9204422-9406500 GCA_019776745.2 Taxus chinensis | reverse complement strand
CAACGGGTTTAGCATACAAATGGTGATCCTCAAGCAGGGGTTGGTTGTAGTATTAGAGTGGGTTCAAGCTCTTGATTATCTAGTAAAGAAGATTTTGGTATTGACCACTGAATTACTTTCTAATGCAATTCATGTGGCTCCTGCATGAATCTGGAAATGATCCCAACAACATAAGATAAATCTGGTCGAGTGTGAGTTAAGTAAATCAAGCTCCCCACCAACTGTCGATAAAGGGTACCATCAACCAAGGGAGTAGAGCAATCAGAAAATAACTTAACCCAAAAATGAAAGGAGTAGGAGAAGACTTGTAATCAGACATCTAAAAATGAACAAGCAAGTAAAGAGCATACTTAGGTTATGAAATCAAAATTCCTGAGTCAGATTGTGAAATTTGAATCCTAAGAAAGTAATGAAGAAAACATAATTCATTCATGGAAAACTAGTTGGCCAAGGTGATCTTCATAGAATCAATAATAGAGGAAGATCTGCCTATGATCAACAAGTCATCGACATAGAGAAAAATAATGAGTATGCAGTCATCTTTCCATAGTATATAAACATTTGGATTAGAGTGACACCTAATAAACCCTTATGTAAGTAGAAAGGATTCCATCTTGGCATACTAAGCCTGAGGGGCTTGTTTAAGGCCATAAAGAGACTTCTTTAACTTACAAACAAGGAAGGGATCATGGACATAACCCAGATGTTGTTCCATATATATCTCTTCCTCTAGGTCACCATGAAGGAAGGAACTTTGAACATCCATTTGATTGAATTTCTATTTGTTTGTTGCGGCAATGGTAAGGGTTAGTTGAATAGAAGTCATCTTTGCAACTAGAGAAAATATTTCAGTATAATCAACCCTAGCTATCTGGGAGAAACTGTTAGCTACTAATCATGCTTTAAAATTTTTGACATCTCCATCTACTCCATACTTTTTTCAGAACACCCATTTACACCAAATGATTTTTCTTCCTTTTGGAAGAGGGGTGAGATCTAAAGTATCGTTCTTCATGAGAGAGGAATACTCCTCATCCATGGAAGAATCCCACTCAGGAATACTAGAAGCCTCTCGAAAAGACTCTAGATCAGAAGCAGAGGTGAAGAAAGAGTGGGGTCCAATGAAATCTGAGTGAGTACCTCTCATATTCAAAGTATCTCCAACTAAATATCCAATACTTTGCAAAGTTTTCCTAGCCTGAAGAGGACTAGGAGGATCAAGCTCTAAGTTGTAAGATTCATCACTTGAGTGAGAAGGGACATATTCCTCATCATCACTACTGTCAAAATCAGAAGACTCAAAGTTTTAATGGTCAGGAGGATCATGAACAGGAGCATGCACAACAACATCATCATCTAATGAGTCAGAATCCAAATCACCAAGCTGAAGAACCTCAATAGGTAGAGAAGTAGAAGTCAAACAAGACTCGTTGAAATTAACACTTATCTCAATATAAATATCATAAGAAGTAGGATTCAACAATCGATATCCCTTCACACCATCAAGATACCTTACAGTGATACAATATTTAGATTGTGGTTCCAATGCCTTGTGTTTCTTCTTGGGAATCTGAGCCATAGCCATGGATCTAAAGACTTGAAAGTTCTCAACACCAGGTTTACATCTAAACCAAGCTTCAAAGGGTTTCATCCCTCTTATTGCCTTGTGTGGAACATGGTTCTGAATGTAATTACCACAATTCATTGCTTCATCCCAATACTTTGAAGGAAGAGACTTTGAGTGAATCATACAAGTGGCCATCTTCTTAAGAGTACAATTCTTTCTTTCTGTGAATCCATTCTGTGAAGTGCTATAAGAAACTATATGCTGTAAAGATATCCCTTCAGAAGTACAAAAATCCATGAACCTATTGTTTACATATTCACCTCCATTATCGGTTCAAATACCCTTAATAGACCATTCCACTTATTTCTCAGAAAGAGCCTTAAAGTCCTGAAAATTTTCAAAGACTTCATAGTCAAGCTTAAGAAAATATACCCAAGTATATTCTGAATAGTCATCAATGACAGTGAGAACATAAAGAGCTCTAGTAAAAGACTGAGATGGAAATGGACCATAAATATCACTGTGAATAAGATCCAAGGGACGAGTAGCTCTCCAGTCTTTTCCTTTGTCAAATTTCTTTTCAGGATGCTTTCCAAGGGTACAACCCTCACAAAGACCCTTAGAAAACTTGATGTGGGGTAACCCATTGACCATTTAATTTTGGCTTAGTTGTTCAAGGTAGTGATAATTTGGATGTCCGAAACATGCATGCCATAGCTTACTAACCTCATTTGCATGAGTGATAAAGGTAGTGGGCATAGAAATAGAAGTAAAGTGGGAAAATGTATACAACTGTGAATGGTGATCTACCTTTCCTTTAGCCAATGTAGTGTCATTGTTAAGCTTGTGAATAATCACCAAGTTAGGACCAAATTCCACTCACACTCCTTCACCAAGGTGATTAATTTTGTAAACTTATAGGAGATTGGTAGAGAGATTAGGAACACTCAACACTTGGTTGAATTTTCCCCCATCCATCTCTATCGATCTACTACCAGAAACCAACACTTTCATGCCATTACCCATCGTGATTTGGGACATACCACAAGGCTTGATGTTGGAGAAATCAACATGTGAAGAAGCCATGTGGTGTGAGGCACCGAAATCTATAATCCAATTCAATGAAGGAGCAACTTTGGCTATAAGGGTGTTTCCTTTCTTCTTATCTGATTTATACCCTTTTGCAGTAGAAGACTCAGCCTTTGGAGCATTTGGTTTAATAGACTCAAGAAAACCTATTTGATTTTTCTCAATTAAATGAGTAAGGTGATAAATTTGTTTTCTCATACACATATGATCTTTATGACCAGGGTTCTTGCAATATGAACAAAAAAACTTGTCTTTCTATGCTCTAGGCTTAGAAGTTGAAGCATTCGTGTTAACTTCAATTTTGGCCTTGGTTTCCTTCTTAGGTTGATCCTTTTTTTATTTCTTCTTTCCAATATTATTTTCCTTACTAGTATTTGCTACAAGGGCATGTGACTTGGACTTGAGAGACCCCATTTGAATGAATTTGTCATGTTCTCGAATGAGTTTGTATGAAAAATAGTCAAATGAGGGCATATTCCAATCCTTACCCAAGGAAGATTTTTTAGCGTAAAAATTTAACACAAAGACAGAATATTCAGGACCTAACTTAGAGAGAATCAAAAAGATCAGTTGAGAATATCTCTTCTCTACTTGACATTTCTTTAACAACAATCTAGTGTGGACAAACTTAGATAAGAATGCTTGTAGGTTTTCAAAATCACTAGGATTTAGCCCTAGTAGTTCATTTTCCAACTCATGCACTCTAATGTCATCTTGTTAGCCAAACATTCTATATAAGGTTTTTCAATATGGAAGAGTAAATCAAGACAAATAGACATGCAAAGAAGACCTAAAGATTCATCACTATGGTTTAACCACTTAGATTTTTTAGGGTCGTCATCTAGTTCATTCTCAGTTCCCATGGTGATGTGGAATAATGCTTTACCCCTTAGTTTCATAATAATTTTCGATATCCATTTAAAGAAGTTGAATGGCGTAAAAAAAATTGAAAGTGCATCCATAGTGAAGAGAGAGAGAGAAGGAATGTAGAAAAGACACACAACCACCCAGGACAATATAATAACCCCCTTCTTTCGGCACTTTATAGTTTAGTGTGTTGAATACAATCAGGTCCGAGCGTGTGTCTTCAAATAGTTGGTAAATTGCCTTAAAATTAGCATAATAACGTGCAAGAGAGGATACCATAATCATGTTTCGTGGAGCACAACAAAGTGACACCGTATACAAGAACAATTTGCAAAGAACTAGGAAGGAGGTGAAATCAAATCCTAGTTGTGAGAAAAAGCGTCTCACATCGCAATGGATACCCTGTTACTACAAACTATGGTGGATGTGCTCACTAGTCATAAGAAATAAAAAGGGTAAGTACAAGTTTTAGATGAACTCAAGATGAGTCCTGATGATCTTCAGAATGTCGGAAAGGCACATAGAAGACAAATAGGTGCTCAGAGTGTCACTGCACACTTGAGTGCACGATTAGTAAAAAAATTGACAATAACACCTTAAAATTATCACTTTGAAATGCCTAATTTATCTAATTTTAAAGCTATGGGAGTTAAAAAAAATGATAATTAATGTTAATTTGAAAGACAATTTAAATTATTACTAATCGTAAATGAGATTCGTAATTAATAGGAATAGATTTAATATAATTAAATCTAATTAATTATGAAAAAATAATTAATATCTATTAAAAATATTAAATCCTAATTAAAAATCAAATACTTTCCCTTTTAAAAGAAATTCCCACCTTATAAAAAAGACACCTCAAATTTTAAATTTTAGAAACTTACGTTATATAAAAAACACCAAAATAAAATTAAAAAAGCTTACCAAATATATCTTATCGTAAATGAATGTAACTACCCACTTACGGTTTGAATGAAATCAATGAAAAATTAATCAACTTTCTGAAAAAGGAACTTATCTTGGTGGAAATGGTTCAGGTGGATCTGAGTTGGGTGGAAAAAGGTCGGAAAAGCCATTTGGAGGCCGAGCTTTATGGAGACCATTGGAGGGCCCAATTTGGGTGGATCCCAAGTTGGGCTCAAAAGTTGAGAGAAAAGCAAGATCACAGCTGACCTTTGTGGTTTGAAGTCATTGGAGAATGGGTTGAGTTGTAGATGGGCTCAGGGCTCGGGGAACATGGGGAGTAGGGCACATGGGAATGGAGGTGGGTGGGGTTGAAGCTTGAGGTGGGAGTAGGAACCAGGGACAGAGCAGGGCTCGCCCTAGCTAGAACAAGAAACCACAAGGAGCTCGGGATGTAGGTCTAAGAGTCAAGCATGAGTTACAGGAGCTCGATCTCAGAGTAGGGTCACAACTTGAAAAAATGTGAGCCAGAGAGGAGAAGGAATCACCTGAGCCACAAGGAATAAACATGACTCATGGTTCACAGGGTTTGAACATGAAATCACCAAAACAACTCGGCCAAGTTGGAAACGCAAGCTTATAGGCTAGAGTGAGCTTGGCCACACCAGATCTTGGCCGTTGTGGGAAGGATGGGCACAAGTTTGAAGGAGTTTGTGGTAGAGAAGAGGAGCTCGATACTTAGTGGAGATCTCAGCCAGGAGCTCGGTGGAGAAGAACACCAAAACACCAAAGACTTCAAACTTGAAATTTTGAAACTGTATTCTAAAAAAAAAACACAGAGAAACCAGAAAATAGAGATCTAAAAAAATTTCAATTTAACAAAAAAATTTAAAAACTAGAAAATAACCTCTAGTTTTAGCTGATTTGCTAAATTTATCCACAGCCAGCTAAATGAAGCTATAAAACCCCTCAAAACTCAAGGAGATTTGCACATGCACAAAGAACACAACAAAAAGACACACTTTCTAAGAACAACTTATTAAATATGTTAGCAATAAAATTCCAGAATCTAATGATAAAAAAACTTGCATGAGGAGTAAAAAAATGAAACCAAGAGTAATCACAACTTAAATGACGAATGCACATTTACCCAATCTCATCTTGGATACCATGAAAGATTTTTGCAAGAGTCGAATTGGAAACGATGCACCACGAGGTAGTTACACTCAAATAGAATCATTATAGCTCCAGCGTAATCACAAGGATCGATCAATAATGGAAGAACTTGCTCAACAAAAATAAAGCTTGCACATAGAGGAAAGACAGTGGAGTGTCTTGGCATACTCATAAATCTAAAATGAAAGGGTACATATAGGGTGCTGAGTAACCCTAGTGTATGACACACAAGTAAACCCCAAACCTAACCCTAAACCTAACCCATGTGAGATGACCCTCCATATGTGAGTGGAGGACACATATGATCCCACACACCAATAACTACATAATGATAAAATGAACAATAATATAATAGAATAATTTATAAGAGGATAATGGAATAGGATAATATAATACATGATGATAGAATGTGATAGGATAGTGTAGAATGGATGAAGGGAGTGGTGATTAGATCTAAGGTGTATACCACTATGGTATGTGATGATGCGTGTGGGTGAAAATATAGCCTAGAACATTGGTCACTAGTCTGATAAATGTGGTATGATGACATGCCTCATGTAGGTAAGGTCTATTTTATTGGTAAACCCTTAATAGTCAAGTATAAACCAAGAAAATAGAGTGCATAAGAGGGTGGTGAGTGCAGCACGTGATGAGTGCATTTTTTGGCTCATTAATATCATTTCTTTAGGATGAAAATACTCTTTTTGATATGAGTTATTAGTACATGGGGATGTTTTATGTAGTTATATCTTAGTAGGTTTGATGCATTTTCCTTGCTATTGTTTATGAAAAATGATTATCACATGAACCTCCTACTAACTATCTTTGTGATATCAAATGTGATGATGTGTGTAGGGAATGATGAAAGTTGCTGGTGGTTATGGATCCTGAGTTCGAAGCATGTGGTTGAAGACTATTTCCATCAAGTTGACCTACTAGCCTAGGCTTGATCCTAATGGCCCCGTAGAGATTTATGTGTTTTAATTGGTATTTGATGGACAGTGTTTAATACCACCTAATATGGCGGATCTTCTAACCAACAATATCTATATGAAGACTTCGTCTTCAGAACTTGGTAGTACCACTTTTTGATATACTAAAGGAGATTATCTACATACAGTTCTTGATTATTTTTATTGTCTATGTTATGAACTTATTTTGAGTTAATGAAAGACACGACATTTTGAGAATCATAAGTTGTTAATCCCTCTATCCCGAGGAAGAGAAAGGGCCCACTGGACCGAGGAGATAAGAGGTTATTTTGAGTTTATGCATTCATTTTTTTTATTAGATTTACTGCAATTTTCATTTGATAAATCTTACATGCATGCTTTGATTAGCTATACCTACTTTCTCCATTACTGCTTTCACTTAGAATAGATGCTTTTGTTATGCAAATCTGGTTAACGAATAGTCTTTCTTTCTGCTAAGTTCCATTTATGCAGTTGTGATTTCATTTGTTAAGGATAGTGCGTGCGTATTTCATTTTACAACATAAGATTAGTTGTTAAATTTCCTTCCATTGCAAATAGTTGAATTCCATAGAATTGTATTTAATTCTCGTACATTTTAATTGCATTTCCATAAAATAGTGACTAAACTAAGCAATCCCCCAATAGACCCAATGGATAACTGGTTCCCTTAGACTCCATTGCATACTGCCTAGGACACAACTTTTTTTTAGAATGACACTGACAAAGATTATGTCAGTTAAATGATTGGAAGAATACAACGACCCATCATTTTTGGCACTGTTTCCAGGGACATAACCATAAGCTCCATTATTTTTATTCCATATGCTATGGGTGTTAATGGAGTACATGTAGGAAACCAGTATTTCTCTCAGACCTCATTTTAAACCAACCAACTTGGATGCATAGGTCGCGAGATAACCAAGGTATATTTATAGGACACAATATTCATAAAATCTCTTTAGGAACTTCACAAGGAAGAAACACTGGGAGTGATATAGATTCCAACTCAATGCCTAGAACCTGTTCCGAGCATTTTGTATCCTCTTCACACAACTCAGCAATGGGGGACCTTGGGAATGCTGAAGACAAACCTTTAGGAAAAACCTTTACATATCCCATTGTCCTCGATGTAGATGAGGATGCACCCATGAAAAAACATCTCACCATCCATCCTCCCCCTCTTTCGAGGAATGACCAAAGAAGACCCTGATCAATTTTTGTTTGAATTTAAAATCCTGTGCTAGACATATGACTACTGAACTGGCAATCAAAAAATCAAATTGTTTCCCTCCACTCTCAAACATTCTACTATGAGATGGTTTATGGGGTTAGCATCTAACTCCATTAATTCCTAGGAAGCCATGGAAACAAACTTTCTGGATAAATACCAAGACTATTGTAGGGGAAGGGATAGGAAGGAAGAGTTCTTCCAAATATGGAAAAAGGAAGATGAGAATCTAGAGGATTATCTGGATAGATTCCTCTTTCACCATAAACGCATTGGGTATAAGTTACATGCAAACGTCACTAAAATAGCCTTTCTTAAAGGACTGGATGAGGAAACCAAGGATTACCTCCATCTCATGGGATGAGGAGATGTGCATAAACTCACCATAGAACAAATCACTGAGCTATGTAGAAGATACTCTAGAACACGTGGAGGAATACAAAGAAAACAAACATCCAAGTCTTTGGGTACCTTTGAACTTCTAGAAGAAATGGCCAACATGAAAACTGACATTTTGCTGTAATTAACATCCACCGTAGATGGACTCAAGGAAAAAGCTACCCCTGCAAAAGAACCATTTGACATGTATTTCCCTAAGTGTCATAAGAGACACCCCTTGATATAATGTCCTTTGGATGTCACAGACATGTGCTTAATCTGTGAAGTTACTGACCATGATACTAAGCATTACACACTTTTACCACAGTTGAAGGGAGGTTTGAATTCCATCTCTCAAACAAGTGCTAAATTAAACTTTGTCCAAAGACCAAACAATCAGGGTGGGTTCCCATCTAGACTAACTCAAAATACCTAAGGATGTCACAGCCAAATCAAGCCTCTCAGTCTTCTTGGGGACAACCTGAGTGGGAAAACTCAAACTGGATGACTTATCCATATCCACCACCTTCGAAAAATCCCTACACTCAGCCGGGTCGGGCTCCACCACACGTAGTCAATCCTTGGCACAATCAACAGTGGGGTCCTCAATAGAATTTAACCAAAATTAGTCCTGTGTACCACCACAAAATGGTAATGAACAACGCAAGTTCCAACAGCCACAATAAGATTTAATGCCTCCACCTCAAGCCTCCCAAAATCAAGGATAAGCAAACACAAACACAACTTCCCGGCCCCAGCCAATATCCAATCCTAAAAATCAACAGACAACTTTGATTGATGACACAGACCCAGGTAACACCATGTAGGTTAACACTATTGGTAATTTATGACTATGATCTGGTAAAATATTGAACCCTTCTGTTGTTATCATAGAACTTCTTGTTGATGCCGATAAGGAAGAAAATCTTGAGGGTAATGCTGGTTCTTCACCAATACTAGATACACCAAATGATCAAATACCCAAACAGACTACAACTCATTTATTCGAGTGATTACAGGACACTTGAATTGCAGATGAAACAAAACTAGTTCAGGAATAAAAAAAGTACATATTGAGATCCCACTGCTGCGTGCAATAAGGGATATCCCTAAAATGAACCAAACCATTAAAAATGAATGTACAAAGACACTAGGAAGGAAAAAGAAATACCCAAATACTATCAGAGTTGAAGGGAATTTGGCTAATTTAGTTACTGGCACCCTTATCTCACCAAAATATGGGGATCCTGGGAGTCCTATCATAACTATTTGTATAAACAACCAATCAATATCTAATGTTTTTGGTGGATCTTGTTGCTACTATTAATGTCATCACAATAGAAAATGTTTTAATATGCTATCCTTAATAGGACTTCAACTGACCACCATTGTTCTGCAGTTAGTAGATAAATCCATTACTATACCTGATGGTGAGGTTGAATATATAATGGTCACTGTTGAATCATGGGAGTACCCCGGTTGATTTCAAGGTTTTTCATCCTAAAGCATCAGAAGTTGGGATATCCAGTCATCTTGGGAAGACCCTGGTTGGCTACGGTTGCTGCTTATATTGATTATAGGTCAGGCAACATGACAATTCTAAATGGGTAGAAATCCAAACACATTTCATTATATCCTCCTACCCAGCCTTATATGAACAATTGTGACCAGGTATGGGTGGATTCTTTGGATGCTAACTCTTTGAGTTCTTCTTTTCTAGCCACTATTATAGTACACAATCATATGGCGGAAGCTATGGAGTCATATACACTGACTGATTCTAAGGACTCTACGACTATGGAAATCAACACTATTGCTATGGAATCTGGAATACCAACATTAGACATCTCTTCTGCTATTTCTTTGATAGATATTACCTCTGCTAAGTCTGGTAGAAAACTCTATGCTTATAATTCTAAACATTTAGTTCTTCATTTCTTTTGTTTTTTAACCAAGATTATATCTTTTGACAACATACTCATCCTGCACATGCTTCAACCCCATGTTTTCCCATTAAACTCTTTTATCACTATTACAGAGCTTTCTCTTGTGAATGATACCAAGCAGGTGCTTGTCAGTATGGGAAGAGAGATGACCATAGGTAACGGCTTGGAGGTCAATCAAGAAGCTAGGGTGCTTGAGGTTCTGAAGAAACGTTCCCATGCTTTTGCTTGGGATTACATTGATATGAAAGGAATTCATCCTAGCATCTGTACACATCATATTTACACTGATAATTTCAAACCTATAGGGCATCCACAACAAAGAATCAATCCAGCATTGAGAGACATAGTCAAAACTGAGATCGAAAAACTCCTAAAGGTAGGTTTCATCTATCCTATATATGATAGTCAGTGGGTCTCCCCATTAGTTATTGTTCCCAAGAAGAATGGTAAGTGGCGAATATGTGTTGATTACAAGGAACTTAACAAAGCCACCAAGAAGGATTATTTTCCCCTACCTTTCATTGACCAAGTCCTGGATAATTTGGCTGGTAAGAAATATTTTTCTTTCTTGGATGGGTTTAGTGGGTATAACCAAATTAGTATTGCCCCTGCTGATCAGGATAAGACTAATTTTACGTTCCCTTGGGGAAAATTTTCTTACCAAGTCTTACCTTTTGGGCTTCGTAATGCCCCTACTACGTTTCAGTGGGTAGTCTTGGCCATTTTTTTAGATCTTGCTAACGACTGTGTTGAGGTTTACATGGATGATTTCACTGTCCATGGATCCACTTTTGAAGAATATTTGAATAATCTTAATAAATTACTCAGTCGATGTGAACAACACTAACTATCTCTAAGTCATGAGAAATGTCTAATGATGGTTGATCAAGGAATTATCTTAGGTCACCGTGTTTCAGCCCAAGGTATACAAGTGGATCCCAAAAAGATATCAGTCATCACCCAATTACCTACACCAGCTAATCATACTAACATTAAAAGTTTCCTTGGTCATGCAGGTTATTACCACTGATTCATAAAAGATTTTAGTGAAATTGCCACCCCAATGTTTTCACTGCTAACCAAAGATTGTGTTTTTGAATGGTCTCCTCAATGTCAACAGGAATTTGATTCTATCAAAGAAAAGCTGATGACGGCCCCTGTCTTACATGTCCTTGATTGGGGAAAACCTTTCCATATCCACACTGATGCTTCTAATACGGTGTTGGTTGGATATTTTGTCAAACCAAAATATGAGGTTCAACCACAGTACATGGGATTAAATCCCTCCTCAAAGACAGGTGAGGCTGCCTGTTTATTGCTAATCTAAAACACAGTAATTAATATATACAATATTCACACTAATCTAACCATTGGGGGTTGGGATGAAATCCCGAAATCCACATTCACACGATTCAAGGATATTGCTTTCGTAAGTGAAATAGGTTAGAAACTGTTACAGTGAAGAAGCACGGTAGAAAAGAAATGGGAGAAACGTATTTTCTTTCGAGTAAACACAGAGCACGAAATAATCATACGAGTTTTAGATCACAGATATAGTGTCCGAGATAATTAGAAACACTAAGATTCTATGCAAAAGAATAGCTTTAAGATCATGAACATAAGAACACTGTCTTAAATAAGATATATTTCACAACACAAAGTCCTGTAAAACAATATCAGCTTCTATTCTTTAAAATGATTGAAAGAAAACACAAATTTTTTCTCCTTTCCAATAGCCTCTTAATGCTTCAAAAATTCTCGACCCTTTAGAATGCACAAGCATCCCTTATTTATAACAAAAGAAGCTAGAGATCAAACAGGATAGATCCTAAAGAGTAGCCTGTTAACTGGAGCTTCAAACTTTGCATGACTCTCACGCAGGAGATCAAGTCAAAGTATGAATTAAAAATAATGATAAAACGGAAATAAAAGATATGTCCATTCTAAAAATAGAAATGGCATGTGACATCTGGACTTAATCCGAATCATCATCTTTTGCTCCTTCCTTCTGAATCTCCCCCCAAAAACTGATGATTCTTCACCACGTCTTGAACTACTTCCTTCCCCTGTTGGAATAACTTTTGGATCCATTAGCAATCTTCTCAATCGTAGGCACCAATGAGAAATCGAATCCGGCAGAAACAGAAGAAGGTGTTATGGATTCAAGGGGTTTTGAAAGTTTAATCAAAATCTCTGTCAACTACTCCACTTTTTCCTTAAGCTCATCTCTACTGACTTCTCGGCCTTCTCCTGAAATAGAACAGGGTCCGACATGAAGAATGTTGGAGGGAGAAAGGCTTGGAACTCAGGTGATGCTGTTCAAACTGGAAATCCCGATTGAATGAATGCGCTGGAAGAAGAGATGAAACCAACACGCTGAAGAGGATGTCGGAACTTTGAGGAACCCGACAAGTTTGATCTGTCAGAACCTTGGCCAAGCCCGACACTTGCTTTCAATGGCGGAAACAGGAGAAACCCCGACCTCACTGTTAATGGCGGACACGGGAGGAAATCCGGCGCCCACTTTTGATGACGGAACTTCGGAGATGCCCGGCACTTAGTGTTGAGGTCGGAAAGTTGATAAACCCCGTCACGGCGAGCTCCTTTGTATTTCGGACTTTTGAATCTGCAAAACAGTCTTCCAAAAACCGAGAAACAAAAACAGAGCCTTTCCTTTGAATTTCTACATACACATCTTCCTTTCTTTTTTGTTATTCATATCCCATACATCATGCAAGTATTTGGAATTTGGGAGGAACAGCACCAATCGATAATCTAAAAAAAAAGGAAATAAACCCTGAAAACCCAAAACCCCTTCAAAAACAGCACAGAAGAAGAAGGAAGAAAAACCCTCGACAACTGGCAAGAAATTGGAAAGAAAACACACGCAGTTGATCCAGAAAAATCAAGAATAAAGAAGGAACGAAAAATACCTTCAATTCGAGACAGATAAAATCGAAAACAAACGATCCAATCTGGTAATGCGAGCTTGCGGGTTTTGGGAGCGGCAGAGCATGCGAAAAATCCACGAGTTAAAAATATGACGGCAAGAATGACGTGGAAATCCCATTTTTATACGAAAATGGAAATAAATACACTTCAGCTCGGCAACGTGCCAACTCACCAACCATTCGGCTTGAATGCCAGGTCAGTATGTTGGAGGAGTCCGAAAACCCGACACGAGGAGAATTTAGTGCATTTCGGGTTTCGGGCTTCGGAAAACATGGAGCACAAAAACATGTTTTTGAATCACGAATGTTCCGATGCATTAGAGTTCCGAAAACCTGATTACAAAGGCTTGAGCGGACTTCGGGGAATTGGAGAACATGGCGCATAAAACATATTTTGGACATGAATGTCCCGATGCTTTAGAGTTCCGAAAACCCGATTTCAAAGGTTTGTTCAATACAAGGCGGGTCTCGGGTTTCGGAAGTCACGTGACACAAAGCATGTTTTAACACAAGTATGTTCCGATGCGTTGAATTTCGGAAAACCCCGTTTTCAAAGGATTTTTCAATACAAGGCGGGTTTCGGATTTCGGAGGTCATAAGACATAAAGCATGTTAAAACTTATGTCAAGCTGTTAGTAACACCCGAAAACCCGATTTGCTCTAAAGAGGTCATAATGCAAATCACTTCAAAAATTTTGTAGGGGTTATCCGATCGTTTTGTCGTTTACTCAAAACGGGGATAACAGTTGGCTCCAGTTGGCGGACTTTCTGGCTCTCCAATCCAAGCGACACGACCTGAATTCCACTCGACACTGCTCTACGAGCTCTCACAAGACCACGGGCCCCCCCCTTCTCTTCCTTCTTCTCTCTTCCCCCCTCTCCTTCCTTCTCTCCCCCCCTTTATCCATTGGTTTACGGATGTCAGGAGACAACCGGTAAACAAATACATACACGCAAGAAGATTAAGACAGAATAACACAAAGCAAACCACACAACAATAAGACATAACATATGTATAACGCAACCCCCGCAGAGTCCATTTCATGTGCACCTTATCATTGTTGTGGCTCACACCGCTCTTAGATGTTGCCCACTGATCAGGCAACGGATTCATTATGTCAACGTCCGTCCTCCACATTCTCCACCCCGCCATCCTCAACACTATGACTACGCAGGAAACCCTATTCTCAACCATTCAACTCATGGACAAAATGAAAGGTTCCTTTCCATTAAAGGACCAAACTTATATGCATTCCTTGCAGTTATCTCCTTTTTTCCCAAATAACACCCAAGCGCCAATTGAAAGTTACGCTGCTTTAATTTTCTTGTCCAAAAAATTCTTTACTTGTTCTGATGTTAGCTAGTTTCCTAGTATAGTAAACCAATTATTATAGGAGGTTTTCAGCATCAATTCGGAGTCCAAATAGCATTGGGATCTTTTCTTCGACATCACAATGGTATTCCGAAGCCATGAAGTCAGTAAATTTAAAGCAGCATCTTCAAAAAGAATATGAGCTCTTGTGACCTCATCTGTGATTTTTGGTCACCAAAGACTTTGCCTGTTGGTTGTCCCGGCATGAAGATGTCTTGTTGGAACCACCTCTTCGACCTCGGGATTATGGACCTTTGCGTCCTCCACTCTCCATTTACCTAATTTCTCCTCCCCCCTGATACCGTCTTACATAACATGCCTCCTTGTCCCAAGAGATACCCATAAGTGCAGGGACCTGCTCGCAACCAGATGCATTTCCTTCTCTTGTCTCAGGAAAATAGCAAACAAATGCAAACTTGGGTATTCTGATCGTGCCCCTATCAAAGGGCATTGTTTAGTTTCATTGGAACGCAGCGTCCGTCCACTATGATGTAGCTATAAACGTACACCCTGCTTCCGCAGGAGGCGGCCACCTCTTTGTGGGTTTCAGTTTACCATTTATCAGAAGCCCCTGAGTCAGTGTGTTTACATGCAATGCATTGAGTTTACACCCTAATTGTTAGTATGCTCGACAAATATAAATGGTTCCAAGACGGTCCCTAGGCCCTCCCGGGAGAGGTAGATGTATTCTGCTAGGTTCTGCTGAGTTCGCGTAGTGATTTGGAAGGAGAAACACTACCTGACCGGTTGATGGTATATCAAGCCGCCTTTACTTTGTGTGACACTTCTGGTCAGTGTCTTACATTTTGCGCAGGATTTGATTGAAGGTGATGTCTGCCTTCTGGACATTTGATTTAGTTCTGTCTTTGCTCATTGGCTTCACGTGAATGTACTCGTAAACCAGCCCCCAGTTTACAAGTTTACAGCACCAACGATCCGTAGTGGTTCATGCATCCTAAATCACATGCACGCTCTTGTGCGGGGCCAACTGACCTATTCTTAGGCGCCCAAGCGTAGATAAGGACACATCGCACTGTCTTTTCCCTCTCAGTACATCCTCCCCTTCTTGCTGTCCAGTTGTTTTTGTGCCACATAGGCGGGATCCCTACAAGACCTATGGATGCACTTTTCTCCACGGGAGCGTTCCGGTGTATATTCTCCCTTACTGCTATGTGTGTCCGGAGGTTCCGTCTCTGGGGATTCTCGACCGCGTTACTTCGACTGGATCCGAGTGAAATACTACGCATTTATGCTTCTGACCATCTGGCTTGTCACCTCTTCATCTTCATTCGTATTCCAAATATTTACCCAGTCTTCATGCCCCGGAGTTTCCGCCTCTCTTCTTTCGTCTCTTACGGTCACGGTCTTCATAAGACTCCCACCCTGACATATCTGAATCTAGTACTCTAAACAAACTACTTCATGGTGCCGATTCTTTTCAGTCCTCTGGTCTCACCGACTCGGTCCTCTTACATCAGTTCCACCTAGTACTGGCACTCTCTGCAATCAACATAGGCGGATTTCCTCCCCTTTTTAGTTGCTTTCACATTCACCTACAGTATCGGCTCTGAGCAGTGAGCTAAACGCTTTGGCCCTACTAGTCTGCCTGACAGGCTAGCCCCATTGTTGATACAATAATTCGCATAGGGCATCTTATCCCACCTCGGTCACCGGTAACATTGCCTTCCCTCTCGCTGAGACCACTTGCTTCTTTCCCGCCGGCAATCAACTCCATGCTTAGATTTTTGACAACATTTAGGGTCGTCATACCCTGAGAAGAACGCTGATTTTTCTCAGTTGGGCACTTTAACCTCTTTCTGGAGAACGTTCCGGCTACCAGATGGCGTGTCACTCCTCTGCATTTTTCAGTAGTTCTTCTAGGTGACTTCCCTGAGAGCAGCCAGTAGCCATAATCCCTTGGGATCATCAACCCGACTCTTGTGTAATGTTAAGTAATCAGCTCTACAATGTCGAGGTTGAGCATTGATGATCAGACCCAGAACACTTGAGGCTTTTCCCCAGAGTTGGGCTACCCCCTCAGCTCCACTATAACTCGGACTTACTTTGTTTTTCCGACATCAGTCTATGAACTTTCCTCTGTGCCTCTTTAGTGCTACATGTGACACACTCTCACGAAAGGTTACATGCACGCCACCTCACTTTCATCATGAGTAAGTGATTCCTTCCTTAGGCTAAACTCATATTGTCCCACACTCATGCCACCGAATATTTACGGCTGTCGTTGGAAGCACGTGCCTCATTTAACCGTTGGTCCTGTTTCTATGTGCTAGCCCATGGGTTCTGGCATGCGCATGCATTAGGTGTATCGGTGATAACAACCATTAGATGCTCCACCTGCACGTCTCTCTCAACGAAGTACGCTCAAAGGCCCCTCGTCACGGACGAAAGTCTTATAGGCTACTCTCTCCCCGCCTTTCTCCGACGACCACGCATGAAACAATTCAACAGAAAAAATAGACTGCCCTACTGTGCATCGTGAACGTCGATGCTGCTTCCACCCTCTTCTCACATTGAAACTTGGGAAGAACTATTTTTACGAATTCAAGTTCGGTAAATCATTTGTCATACGGAGGAGTCCCGAAATGACCGGGACCCACAGTGACCTCGCACTCTTAAGTGCACTACAGGTTGAACGCCATCCTTCTGAGAAGAGTGCGTACAGCGATCCGGCTCCCTCTTGGCTTATCATGGTCAGAGTTTAGTCGCACACCCGACAACTGCATGAAGTGCTCTCCGTTCTCATCAGCCCGATCCGTTCTCCGAAGAGGTCGTGAAGGTACTAGACTTTTTGCTCGGTTAGAGATCAACGCTCCCCTTTTCCCTTTTTCTTTTCCTCTTTGATGGGATGAAAGGCTGGAATGACTCCTATGAACTATTCCCTGCTTTTGTCCTTCTCCCTCCCCCCTCCTTTGCTCCCCAGCTTCCATATCTCAAGACCACCGCTCCGGTATCGTTTCCACATGTTTCAACCCTTGTAGCTCGTTGGTCTAACGAATCCCGACCAAACGTGACGATTCCCTCCCTTATCGCCCTAGAGCCCTTTTGACTGCTATTTAGGACGATGTCTGCACCAAACCTACCAACCACTCAATCCTGTGCCAGATCTATTGGACCCGTCTGCCCCACCCGACCACCCCGAGAGGATAAGGTACTTTTATTACACTATTTGATTTCGTAGCTTCCTCCAGCGGACGTACGCCAACTGTTGGTGGATATTTTGTCGCCACAACACACACAAACGCTCATGAGGTACTAACATCACCCTTCCACGTACTATTGGGTGACCACCCAAATTCCCTGTCCTCATATAGACCCTGTGTACGGCTCCTTCTGACCTTTCTCTGTTTTATATGCCCTACATCCCTCTCTTTAACCCACTGCTAATACAATTATAGTTTGTACCACCAAATCAGTCATTATTAATCTCCACATCATTTGGGTCGTTAGTTGGTGAAGAAATCCCGAATTCACAACCCATTCTTCTTACCTACCACGACTTCTACAGGAATTGGCTCTTGACGTAAGTTGACACTCCCATAGCTGTTAGAACTTCCCGTTTACGTCCCGACCGACCTGACAGCGGTTATGAACCAAGATAATGGGATTGTTTTCGCCAGATAACGTCCCCCATTTCTCTTTGTAGTGCCTCTATACACAGAGCATGACATGAATGTCTCTACGCAGTTTTAGTTCTCACCACGATACCTTCTTTTCATTGTGCTCCGACCTTCCCTCCCCTCTTTTCACCTGATAATTAGAAACACTAAGATTCTATGCAAAGAATAGCTTTAGATCCATGAACTCAGAACACTGTCTTCCCTTTCACCTCAGATCACCTACGCTTACTAACACAAACGTCTGTACACAAGAATCAGCCTTCTACTGCATTTTGTTTTCTATCAACCATCCGCGCAGTTTGCAACAGACTTCCAACAAAACACGTTGTTTTTTCTCCCTTTCCAATAGCTTCCCTCCATGTAATGCCTTCAAATCTTTAAATTCTCGACCACCGCGTTTAGACATGCGTCACAAAGATCCTACCTTTCCCCTTTCTATAATCGTCAAAGCAGAAGCTGTTCCCATTCTGCTTCAAGTCGGCCAGATTCCCCCTCAATAGAGTAGCATGTTAAGGAGCTTCAAACTTTGCATGACTTCACGCAGGAGATCAAGCAAAGTACTGAATTAAACATAATGATTTTAAAACGGAAATAAGCGATTATCGTCTACTCGTCCTAAAATAGAAATTGTGTCCACGCCCTGTTTGAATCTGTGATCTTAATCCGATTGTTTTCCTTCCCACACCCCCATCTCCCATCCCCTTTTGTTCTTCCACCTCGCTTTTTGACTGCTGATATCTCCTTGTCCAAACAAACTGATGATACACTTCCACACTTTCCCCCTCCCGTGTATCCGAACATACTGCCCTTCCCCCTTCGGTTGCGAATTTAAACCTTGGATCCATTTCAGCCTTATCTTGTCACCAATCGTACTGCCCTACGTCATAGAGCCAGAAATCGAATGTCCCCCCGCTGGTTGGAAGCAAACCTTCTGCCAGACCGAAGTAACCCTTCTCCGGTGTTTTATGCGATTCATTACCGGGGCCTCACTTGTTTTTCGAAATCGTTCACTCCACCACTGAATCTGTTAGTAACCCCACTCACTCCACTTTTTTCCTTAAGCGCCATCCCTGTGACTTCTCGGCCTTCCCCTGAAATCTTGCATTGCTAACAAGGTGTAACGACATTGGTTAGAATGTGTTTCCGCTCACGCTGTCTGAGAAAGGCTCGGTATATAAGGCTGATGCTGTTGTCACATAACTGGACAAATACCAGATGAATGACCATGCGCTAGTGGAAGATAGAGATTGAAACAACACGCTGAAGAGGATGGTCGGAAACTTTTGAGGAAACCCCGGAAAAGTTTGATCTGTCGGAACCCTTTCGGAGCCAAGGTCCAGACCAAACTGGCTTTCCCAATGGCGGAAACCAGGGGGAAAACCCACGTGAACCTCACTGTTCAACCTGGACGGCCACAACGGAGGAAAATACCCCCCCCTCTAGCCCGTGGCGCCCAACACTTGGACCTGTTCGACATGCCCCGGACGAACTTTTGAAGACTGGTCCCCCCCCCCCCCTGTTTCTTCCTCCCCCCCCCCCCCTCCATACTACCTCCCTCCCTTCTCCCCTCCTCCCCCTCCCTCTCTCTTTCCCCTTCTTCCCCCCTCTCTTCTCCCTGGGCACTTAGGGTTGAGGTCAGAAAGTTGATTAAAAACCCATCACGGCGGCTGCTATGTATTTCGACTTATGAATCTGCAAAACAGCTTCCAAAAACCGAGAAACAAAAACAGAGCCTTTCCTTTGAATTTTACATACACCCTTCCTTCTTTTTAGATAGTCATATCCCATACATCATGCAAGTATTCGGAATTTGGGGAACAACCAATCGAAATCTAAAAAAAAACGGAAATAAAACCCTGGAAAACCCAAAACCCTTCCAAAACAGCACAGAAGGAAGAAGAAGAAAAACCTAACAACTGGCAAGAAATTGGAAAGAAAACACACGAAGTTGATCCAGAGAAGAAGGAAAAATCAAGAATAACGGAAGGAACGAAAAATACCTCAATTCGAGACAGGTATCTAAACTCGGAAACAACGATCAAACTGGTAATGCGAGCTTGCGGGTTTTTGGGAGCGGCAGAGGGCCTTTGCCGAAAAATCCACGAGGTTAACATATGAACGGAAAAGGAAGATGACGTGGAAATCAGCGTTTTATATGAAATGGAAATAAATCACTTCAGATCGGCACGTCCAACTCACCAACATTCGGCTTTGACTGTCAGGTCGAGTGTTGGAGGGTCCGAAAACCGACAGGAGGAAGGGAGACTTTAGTGACATTCGGGGTTTCGGGCTTCGGAAAACATGGAGCACAAAAAATGTTTTGAATCCTACGAATGTTCCGATGCTTAGGTTCCGAGAAAAAAACCCGATTACAAAGGCTTTGAGCGGGCACTTCGGGCATCGGAGACATGGCGCATATATCAAACATATTGGACAAATGTACGATGCTTAGAGTTCCGGAAAACCCTGATTTCAAAGGATTTTTCACTACAAGGCGGGTTTCGGATTTCGGAGGTCATAAGAATAAAGCATGTTTTAAAACTTATGTCAACATGTTAGTAACACACGACAACCCGATTTGCTCTCAAAAAGGGTTTATAATGCCAAATCACTTAAAATGTTTGTAGGGTTCTCCGATCGTTTTGTCATTTACTCAAAAAGGGGAAATCCGCCCTGGGCCTATCCTTAGCTAGAGACGCCGAGATCCTATGTATGCAAATTTATTTTCTCAACAACAATATGACTCCTACGAAAGGACTTACACTAATACGGAAAAAAGAGTTTTTGGCTATTGTCTATGCTTTCAATACATTTGTCAGTCCATCATAGATATAAAAAATTTGTTACGCTAACACTACATTCGATATTTGATGACAAAACCAGTTGGTTGGCGGACGGCGTATTCACTGGGTGCCTTGTTGCAAGATTCAATCTCACCATTATCGGTCGCTAGGAAATCAAAGTTTGTGTGATTTTATTTTTAGAGTAAACGTTCTAGGTCAATGCCTGAAGAGTCACACGACCATATTTCCTCTCCCGCATACTTGTGTTATATCTCAACTCAGACTCCTTGGTTTCTGATCTCCTGTGAATTATGAACAATATAGCCCGATCCGTTGAAGTTGTCATTACCTGATTTCGTACTCCACTAAGGAAAGAACCTCGCGCACCATTGGTTTAGGAATTAGTGCTCAAATCATAAATGGTATAATGGATTTACTTCTTATCTATTTGTCCTGACCTTGGTTCCTCACAGGTGGCTTTAGTAGGATGAGGTACCAGACATTTACTGCTTTGTAGCGTTTCATGATAGCGCATCCAAGATTGCGTGGACATTACTTCAGTGATGAATACCCCCCCACTGAACAATTCACAAGATCCATTTAGAGTCTAGCGGACTATTGGCCCTTTCCTTACATACCTACATAGGCTGTAAAAAGTCTTGTTGGTGTGGTTGCACGCTTTCCTGTCTGCGATATGTTACTCTGCACTGAACCGAATGGGAACACCGCTATCCCCTTTTAGACGGCGATAATAGGCCTCTAACCTTTACGCTAGTTACCACGGATGTCCGAATTCTGATGGCAATTCAGGATTTCGTTACGCCCTGTTATTATCGTTTGTCTTTCCCCCCCCTTGCGTTCACTCCGACTACTATTTTATGCATCCACCTTTTGCAGGAAGGTAGTATCTTGTTGCCCACTACTGCGCCTCACCATTGACGATCCCGCGCCACCAAAAGGGGCACTGGAGGAGTCAAGCCATTGTGCATTTTACGTACTCCACTGTAGTATGTGAGTTGTGTTGCTGACTTTTTGCTTCCCTCCTACCATTAGGGGATATTTTGGTGTGTGAATCTCGGACTTCCTTGAACTCATATCTGTAGGGCCATGTTGCTCTGTATTCTGATGCAGGTCTCTCAATTCCGCCTGTATTCCTCTTTGTTGGCACATATCACTGGCATTCCTTGAAAGTCTTTCCTCTTGCCTGCACTTCTTCTAGCTTCCATATCTCTGGCCCCCAAGGAACCATACTTTCCACTCCAACCTCACTCACCTCACCCCAATCCAATGCGGCAGTATGTGGCAAGTGTAACCAATCAAAACTCAGTAGAATATTCTATACTAAGGGTTGGTCCAATGCGAGAGAAGCACAGCTTGCCCCCCGTTGGTTACCATGACAAGCTTCTGGGTACGTTGGGCCTACAACATCAACCCCTTACTAAAACAATACTAGTTTTCTCTATGATGCTGGTTTCTTGCCAGAATGACCAGAAACCACTTTTTTTACTCTGTTGCTTGGCGTCCGCCACCCGTCGACATCTACCACACTGGCTGCGATACGAACCGTTGGACGTGATCGATTTGTTATCGAACCGCACAACGTGACCCCCCAGCACGTGTTGCTAGCCTAATTATAATATTAGTTATTGCGCCCTGAAAATTGATGCACCAGCGTCTCAGCACAATAAAGATCGACCCGCCCCCTACCACCAACATCAGGTTGGTAAAACATGCACGCCGATGACTTGCACCATCAAAACAAAGACCCATTTCATCCGCAGGCCCGACAGGTTTTTGCTCCCCTCACGCATTTACGCCATTAGTCACAGTTTCCGCTTCCCCTCCCGCATACATCATTGGCTGAAATTCCTATCGCGTACACATTGGCTGTAGCGGCCTCCTCCCTCCCCCTCCTCTCCTTATACTATAGTAAATCACGTGCTCACTAACACGGCTCTATTTAACTTGTATTTCTCCTCCTTCCGCGCCCCAGAAAACAGACCTTCCTTGTTCTGGTGATTATCCGGCAATGCTCCGTAGTGTTGTGTATTCACCACCCCTGCTGGATAATGATAGATACTCTCACCACCGCTAACGCTTGTCTGTTCCCTCAACAGACATTGTCCCGCATGTTTGAGGAGGTTTTGCCTCCTGTCAAGCCTGCGCACATCAATCCTTCTGTATATTATTTTGATATAACGCCGTTAGTTCATGATCCACCTCCCCTCCATTCCGCGCGATTCCTCTAGCCCTCTTGTGCACGTTTTTCTTGTATTTTATTATTCCCACTCCAAGTACTTTTATTGCCCAGCCGACACTTTACCGGTCTGATTTCTTATAGTCCCCCCCTAATCTCGTTTCATTTATCGCACCTCGTGCTACCTAGGGCGTCGTGGAATTGTTACACCATCTATCACAGCCCCAGCGTACTTTGACACATTGTCTCCGGCCCTTCCATGGTGTAAGAGCTATGGTCTCTACTTCCTTTGTCTCACAATATTCCCACGAGACCGGCGTTAACACATTCCGTGCCAATGTCTATGCTTTACCTCGATCATCCATTTTTATTGCCATAATGAATGATTGCTTCTGTTGTATTTTTGGACTCCTGCACCCTTTCCCACACGTTTCTACTTGGTTCCTTTATGGTTATTTTGCTGGCATACATAAGAGCAATGGCTTTATTGTCACCCTTATACCCACCCCACATGTAGCCTGATGCGTGTTTTCATCTACTTCTTTCTTTTTACAAGCCCCTCCCGGATACGGTCTTTTTTCGGCACTTGTTCTCAACGTGGGGACTTGCAACCTCTGCCCGCCACCACAAATAGTTACAACTCACATGCGCGGTGGCCACTTTTATTTTCCACGCTACTCCTTCGTAAACTTTCTGCCCTGCCACCTGTTTCAAACTTTTGGATTTGCCATTTCCTTTTCTCCTCATAATTCCCTATTGGGAATGTAGATCGCGCCCCTTTTTGCCATTTGCGCGAATTTCATGCTTCGTGTAACTCGCTTATTACGCGCGTCGAGTATGCCACATTCATGACATCATATTGTTTTTTGTATCTACGTGTACTAGGAGCAGAAGTTCGCGGTCTGATTTTTGCATTGTTCATGCTTGATTCCTACTTTTTTCTCGCTCTATCCTATTCACTTCTCCCCAGGATCCTTCTTCCATTTTCCTCCCCCTTTTGGTTTCCTCCTTTGTGTCACGCATCTGCGGCCATCCCTGCCCAATCGATCTTACCCTCCCTAGAACTTCCTGTCCCCTTTTCTTTCACCAGATGCCTCTACTGCTCCAACGAATGACGGTACTACCACCACTGTTTAATAGGTCTATTGTAACTCGCATGGTTGTTGTGTATTCTCCTTGGCCTTGGGTACCTGGATCTTCACTCTCCTTCCAGACGATGTGAACGGTTCCCCAATGACGTTGGCATTCGTGGAAGCATACTTTTCTTGATCACAATTGCCTGAGTACAAGCATCTCATTTCTTTCAACACGTTTGTGTGGAGAAGCTGTGTGAAATCCTACCAGCCAGCTGTGCTCATTTCTGACCTTAGCCCTAGCTCTTCACTGACTGTTCTGATCGGGTTACTGACACCATAAAATCGTTCCTTACTTATACTCCGACCTAACCTACTCTTGTTTTCCTGACCTTGTGTACCATGCGATGTTCCCCCAGAGGTCTTTGTCGCCCCTGGACAGTTCTCCTTTTCTTGACTCTCCCACTTGCGGCTTGTCCACCCGACCCGGGGTGCTCTCCCGCGTCTGTGTCGTGGCTAACTTAAGCTTCACCTCATGACTCTTCCCTCGCAGCGACGGATTGCCGGAAACTGGGCTAAAGGTATTTCATATAGCTAACCCACATCGCGTCCAGGCCCTGTAAGTTCCCCCCTCGGAGCTCCGCGTGCATTGGCAACGCTAGCAATGCTCAGTCCAACCCTTCATCCCAACGTGGTCGACTTTCGATCGCTGCCAATCTACGCTGCCCTTCATACGTAAATCTCTATATACCCAAATACTACACCCACCCCCCCCTCCCACCACCCCCCCCCCCTTACCCCCCCCACCCTCACGCACCTCTCCCCCCCCGCCCTCCCACCTAGTCAAGTCTTTATGAAGTCATGCGGCCGCGTTTTTGTGACCCGGCACACCCCTTCTAGCTCCTTACGTGTTCCAACTCACCCACGGGCGGCATCTGTGCTTCCATCGTGTGTGGATTTGGTCCCCAAGTATTCTTTAGGTATCATATCAGTGCGCACGGGCCGCTTGTAGGGACTGAGTCGTATGGTCGTGACTTGAGGGTTATCTCCTATGACAAAGCATTTGGTAATGTTCGGTCTGTCGTCTTCCCCTGGCTATCGGTCCGGTCGCACTCTTGCGTAGGGTCACCTTTGTGCGCCCATTTTTCTCCACAGTGACTAAGCTTAGCCGCCCTGCCTTGACAGGTCTGATGTTCCCATGAAGCGCAAGACTCCAGCAAGTCTGCTCTTTTTTCCAGGTGTTATCCACTCGCAGCGGCTCTTCCTTCATCTCTCCCACCTCTGTCTGAATTTGTACAATAAAGGAACAATCCACCAGGGCCTTGTCTTCTCATGTAAACTATTGGGCTTTCTCCTCTTGGTTGGATTGCGCATTTTGTAATGAGTCAGAGTCCCGCGCCGTTCTCCTATGCATATTAGGTCTTCTGTTTACCTGATGAAGATCAAGCAGTCGTATTCTCGTCGGGTCAAGGTCCCCACGGAACTAATGAGGGGGTGATCCTGGTGCTCCCTTGGTCCATTAGTACAATATTCATACCCTTTGGTTCAGATGTAATGTTGACAACCCATCTGGCGGAACTTCTAATACGCACTATCTGTGACGAGGTAATGGGAATCTGCCCATACTCAACTCTCATTTCCTACAAGGGTATGGAAGACGAAACAAACTTTTTATTACAAGCTAAATTTACATAGCAGACAGTAGAAAAAATTCGGGAGATTACTACCCTGCAGCTTGAAGTAAGTTGTTTAAAGTGAATTCATGATAAGAGTCTTACCCTCTTGGATAGTTTCCATCAGTTATCCCTTTGGGAAAGGGAATTATGGAAGGAAAATCAAAAATTAAAAAAGGAAAAAGAATCTATATAGGAGGAAAAATAAAAAGCAACATCTATTTTAGACTTTGTCTATCCTTTGGCCCTCAAACTGTTGTCTTATAGGAAACCCTCTTCAGTCTATAGCATGTTTGTCCAAGAACAATTTTATTCCTGGAAGTTATTTCAATTGTGTTCTCAAGCCCCTCATGAAATTCCCAATGGCCCTAATTTTTTTATCAGGTTTACAAGTGCAGCAGTACTCTGGAAATCCAAAATTTTCTTTGTGAATTCTATCTACATAACATTATAGTTACCAATGTCCCTGATTTCTTAATCAACCTATTTGTGGGTGATTTTCAAATTAAATCCTTTCAGTTTGCATTATGGAATTAGATCACTTGGGCAAAGCAAACAAACATTTTCAATCACACTGCTCAGTCCATCAGATTCCACATCCACCCAACTCATCATACAAATGTCACCCTACAGAAAAAAAATCGATCACTTTACTATCAAGCAGGGGTTGGGGTGAATACTTCTCATATTTTACTTCAGTGTGTCATTGATTTTGAAAAGTACAGTTAAGAGAATTTTTGGACAGCTTGGAAATCTTGTGATAGGAGGTGGGATACTCTGATTCTACCCTTGAAATGCAGGGAGGTTCTCTCTCCTTAGAACTTGAGTTGGATCATGCACAGGGGTGATGCCCTCATCACCATTATCAAACAAACCACGGAGAAAACTAGCCAGTAGTAAAATGATGAATGGGGATGCCTCCAAGTACGTCCACCACTTATTTTGAGCCCTCTCACTACCTGGCAGAATAATGCAGCACAATCACATGACAATTTCACAGCATGGGTAGAAATTACCTCCAATACTCAGGGCTGCAAGAACACCACAAAGCAATACGCTAATGAATTTGAGGAGTATGACATGGCTGAGCAACTTGGTAGGTGGACAGGATGTAGATAAGTTGCATTGGGACATGCAACAGGTAAAGTCATGGGGGAAATGATGAGTTCATTGTTTTTCTCATTGATATAATTTCTTCAGGCCAAAAATACACTTTTTGATATGACTTATTAGTACATAGGGATGTTTTGTGTAGTTATATATTAGTAGGTTTGATGCATTTTCCTTGCTATTGTTTATGAAAACCAATTATCACATGCACCTCCTACTAACTATCTTTGTGAGATCAAACATGATGATGTGTGTAGGGAATGATGGAAGTTGCTAGTGGTTATGGAGCCCTAGTTCGAAGCATGTGGCTGAAGATTGTTTCCATCAAGTTGACCTATTAGCCTAGGCTTGATCCTAACGGCTCATAGAGATTTATGTGTTTTAATTGTTATTTGATGGACAGTGTTTAATACCACCTGATATGGCAGATCTCGTAACCAACAGTATCTATATGAAGACTTTGTCTTCAGAACTTAGTAATACCACTTTTTGATATACTAAAGGAGATTATCTACATACAGTTCTTGATTATTTTTATTATCGATGTTATGAACTTATTTTGAGTTAATGAAAGACATGAAATTTTGAGAATCATAAGTTGTTAATCCCTCTATCCCAAGGAAGAGCAATGGCCCACTCAACCGAGGAGATAAGAGGTTATTTTGAGTTCATGCATTCAGTTATTTGATTGGATTTACTTCAATTGTCATTTGATAAATCTTACATGCATGATTTGATTAACTGTACCTACTTTCTCCATTATTTCTTTAGAATATATGCTTTTGTTATGCAAATCTTGTTAACGAATAGCCTTGTTTTATGCTAAGTTCCATTTATGTAGTTGTGATTTCATTTATCAAGGATAGTGCATGTGTATTTCATTTTACAACAGAATATTAGTTGTTAAATTTCCTTCCATTGCAAATAGTTGAATTCCATAGAATTGTATTTAATTTCCATAGATTTGAATTGTATTTCTATAGAATAGTCACTAAACTAAGCAACCCCTCAACAAACCAAACGGATAACTGGTTCCCCTAAACTCCATTGTATACGGCCTAGGACACAACCCTGGTTTAGAAAGAAACTGACAAAGATTATGTCAGTTAAATTATTGGAAGAATATAACGACCCATTAGCATGTAGAAGACAACATGGTAGAAAGGACCTAGGTATGGAAATGTGATGTAAATGTGCAGTGTAAACAATGTAATTATTGATCAAATTTCTTCATCCATGTCTAGATTACTGAGATAGATAACCAAGAAATAAAACAAATTCGAATGATGGAGGGTGTAAGGTACCTCGGATGCGATATGGTGGATACTGGCACTAAAGTGGTTGATCTCTATTGTGAGCTAGATAAACCTACAAAATAGAGGTAACTAAGAAGAAAACAGATTATATGGTATATGCAAGGGTTTCCTAATGAAGTTGGTTACAAGAAGCAGGAGCTTCCTTATGCGGATGTTAACCCCCATTTGATAAGATAAAATGATATAAACAAATGATAAACAACAGAACCTTAAAATGTTGATATATAGAGGAGGTACTGATGTGATCAAAGTAAATGCAAGGAAAACCAAGTTAAGAGAATCACAAGAGCATAAGGATGGTATTATGGTGATTCAAGTAGCATTACAAGGCACTATGATGATATTACGATAAGCAAGGGCCTATAATATCATATTCTTTCTATCACTCTTAACTTTTTCAAAAGAGGGGAGAAGATTTGTATTTGTAACTTGGAGATGGGGTTAGTTTAGGGGTTATCAGGTAACTTGGGTTTAGCAAAGTAACCTTAGTTAAGTGATTGGGAGGACATGATTTGAGTGATTAGGTGAAATAATGGATATGATAAGGATTATTTTGTACTATTTAAATCATGAGTGGGGTTCATGATTTGAATGGTTTTTGGAGTATTTAATTATTAGGTGGGATGATATGACTTAATTGGAATATTTGGATAATGAGGTTTAGGTATTTAAAAGGGTATCAATTAATCAATTAAGATTGATTAACCAACCATGTATTCTAGGTGGGAAATGGGATTTATTCAAATTTATGGGGAAAAAGGATTCAAATGGGTAAGCCTAATGAAAGTAGGAAAACACTAGGTGAAGAAGAGGAATGATACCAAAAAATAGTGTCTACATTTGCTCATTTTTTATGAGTGGGTTGCATTGGGCAAGCCGCGAGACATAAATGATGAAAATAATATTGATTGAGTGTTCCCCCTCAAACTTGGGATTATTGAGCTAAGGGATGTCGATCATGAGTTTGAAAGATATAAATGGTAAAGGTCAAGTGGGTGATGAAAAGATGGACAAAAAACATAACCAAGGAAAGATACCCTAGGAAAAGAGGATCACAATAGCTATGAAAAATATGGCACTGAATTCAATATCACATTGGCAAAGGAAAATTTTGGTCTCAATGGAGAAAAGCGACAACATTCTATGGACCAGTGAGTGGGTGAAGACCATTACAATATGTATGCAAACCACGATGACCAATGGGTCATAGGAAAAAATCAAAGTATGCACAACTAAATGTGAAAGGTATATGAAAGCCTCTGTATATAAGGAATCAAGTGAAAAATCATGCATCCACAAAAGGGATGAGGATGAAAATAATGATGCCCCAAGATATCGCACAAAAAGGAAAAAGTCGATGGTGAATGTTTAAATAAAATACCCTAAGGGGGAATGGATATGGTCATAAAGGCATATACACAGAGCAAATTGGATAGAAGTGTGAGATAAAATTCCCCAAGAGGGGGGGTAAATATGAATTTGAATACATGTTTCAAAAGAAAGGTACAACATTGACGACGGATGAGTAGACGAAGAAAAGAGAAGACACACTTGCTTCTCTGACAAATAGTGGTAGAATTCAAACTATGTAGGTGAAGCAAAAAGTAGAGCATATATTTGTGGAAGAAAAAAAATGGAAAAAGTGATGACCGTTGTGGTATCCTCCAAGAATAAAATTTCATGGGAAGATGTGATGAGGGATATAGGTGATGATTTCCCAACAAGAAAGGTGACAAGAATAGAAAAGACAACATAACTCCCGAAAGGAAGAGGGGGAAACTTTATAGAGAAGAGGAAGAGGATGGGGTGTAATAGGATAGAGAAATTGTTATTTGCAAACAAGGAGGATTTTTAATCGATCTTCAATGGAAAGAGGAGGAAGATAATAATAGAGGATGATATGAGAAGAGATAAGATAATAGAGTAGAGGGTGAAAACATAGAAGAGGGAAAGAGATGTGCAATAGGAAGGTAGAGGAAAAGATAAAGGGAGGGAGGTAGGAAAGAGATGATAAAAAGGAGAAAATAAAAAAATTAGGAGGAGAAGGAGGCAAGGGGTCTGGAAAAAAATAAAATAAAGAAATATGAAAGGAGAAGAAAGGAATAAGGAAGGACAAATGAGAAGGAGAAGATATGATGCAAATAGGTGAGGGGGGAAGGATGACAGGAAAAAATAATAAAGTGAGAAGGGAAGTGGGGCGTGGTAGAGGCTATGCTAGTTAAGGAATGTTAAGGGAAGACCGACAATAATTATAAGATGATGATGATTTCGGGTGAAGAGGAAACCAATTATACGGGGATGGAGAAATAGAAAGAAGGAATCAAAGAGGCAAAAAATAGATAATAAGAATATGGAAAAAGAAGAATAGACAAGGATGATGGGAGGAAGATTTAAAGTTTGAATGAAACACAAACAAGGAAAAGTAAAAGGGAAAGAGAAAAGAGAAGATGATAGAGGAGAGGGTGAAAACAGGAGAGAGATGTGCAAACTAAAAGAAATGGAAACCAAAATAAGACAACATGTAGAATGATGTAAAAGATGATGGAGAGAAATGACGAAAAAAAATATGGTGATGAGTTAGGGGATGAGTGTAAGGAAGACAAAAGAGACGATACAGCTGAGAAAATAAGGAAACTATGGTGGAGGGAGAGGTGGCAAAGAGTAGACAAAGGAATGGAAACTGGGACTTAGCGATTAAGAGCAGAAAGATAGAAGAGGAATGAATAGAAGGAGTGATTGATTATGAGAAGAGAAAGAAAAGTTGAAGAAAAAAAAAGTTATAAGATAGAGTAGATGGAGACAAAGGAGGAAGAAAAAGGGAATGAAAGAGGTAGAAGAGAATAAGAGAGAGGGATGATAGGAGAAGGACAAACAAGAAGAAGACAATAAAATGACAGAGAAGAGGGTGAAATTAAGAAAAAGGGAGAGAGAGGGTCAAAATTACGGGAGTGACGAAGGGTGAAGGGTATCAAGGGATAAAAATTATGGAAAATGAAAGAGACAATAGAACTAAGAAAATAAATGAACTATAGAAGTTCGAGATGAAGAAAACAAGAATAGGTAGAAGAGAATAATAGATAAGGGTGATAGGAGAAGAGAGAATGAGGAAAGATGAATATGTAGATGAGATGAGAGTAGGGGGTAAAATAAAGAACAATGGAAAGAAGGATTGAAAAAGGAAGGAGATGAGGATGATGAAGAATGTAAATAAGATGAAAGAGGAGGTAGAATAGAGAAGATAAAGAAACAATGAGGGACTAGGAAGATGTGGAGAAAAGAAAAGAATGGAAGAGAAATTAGCATAGAATGATTGAAAAGGTGGGGATGAGGGAAAAAGAAAGGGGATGGTAGTGGGAAGGTGAAAATGTTAGGGAAAGAAGAGATGATAGAGAATATATGTGGAGAAGAGTGGAGGAACTAGGTTATCGAAAGGAAACCAAGGTAAAGAATATAGAATAGACCGCATGGAAATGCATGTGGATGGCGAGATGATAAAAAAGATGGGACAATATTGAAGAACCGGGTTATCAATGGAGAAGTAAGAAGGAAACACAAAGTAAAAATGGGAGGAAGATGATAAAGAGGAAGTGAAATAAAATGAGGAGTAGAAAGGAGGAGAGGAAAATAGAAAAAATGATGTAGAAGGAAGGAAATCAAGAACAAATATATTCATTGAAGAGTGAGCATTATCAGTAACATAAAGAGAATCTATAGGGGAGGAATGACACGGATGATAAAATATGTGGAGATGCATGAAATGATGATAATAGGATGATGAGAAAATAGAGAGAGGGTGTATGATGAAGACAATAGGGATATTAAAGAGGGTGAATGGAATATGGATAGGTGGGTAAGAAGCAATAAGAAAGGGCGGAGGTGGGCAAAAAGAAGGGGAGTGAAGAGAGAATGGGGCATAGAAGAAACAATGATAGTTAAGGGATGTTAGGAAGAGCCCATCAATAATTAGTGGTGGGGAAGGACAAGGATGAAGAGACAGAGAGGAAACATAAGAATGGATGATGTAGAAAACAATTTCAATGATGGGATGTTAGGATAAGCCAACTGATAATGATTGGGGTGTACATGGGAAGGAAGGAATGAAGATAGAGTGGAGGATGTAAAAAATAATGATTAGGGTTGGGTATAATGGGGATGAGTGAATTTTAGGATAATTACACTAATAATTATTACCGTGGAAATGGAATATGATGATGAAAGAATTTTAGGGGAATACCATCAATAATGGTGGTTAGACATGGGGGTGGATATGTGGGAGAACTCAAGATAATGGATTGGAAAGAGTAAATAAAGGAGGGATAATGATTTCTTCTAAGATGAAGGCGAGGAGAGGATGTAGTGGATGAGAAAGAATGAGGGAAAGTTGAAGAAAGAAGACATGAAAAGAATGGAAATAAATGGTATGGAGGATGATGGATCAAGAAGGAGAAAATGGGGAAACGAATGTGGTTATTGGAGGAAAGTAGTAGATGCATTCCATAAGAGGATAGGTTGAGAAAGGATAATGATAGGAGGAAAATGTAGTTGGTAAGGAAGACCAGGAGGAAGAAACAATCAATGAAGCGAAGGAAGAAGGATGTGAGGGAGAACTCTAGAATGACAAGTTCAACTTAAGGAGGACCCGTAAGTAAGACTATCATGAGATGGAAATGATTAAGTAAGATTTCCAAGCGAGGGATGATGGAAATGACAAGTGGGAAAAACAGATGTGGTATCTAAAAGAATGAAAGAGGAGATGAGAGGATGTGATGATGGGGACTAACGAGAAAAAGTGGAGGGCAAGGATTTGGAATGATGGGGGAGTGCAAGATGACATATCATCCTTAAGAGAGACTCTTGAGTAATATCACCAAATTGACAGTGATGATATGGAAGGGGAAAGAAAATAATGGATTGGGTATAGGGGTGAATGGTTGGTTGGATCATATGATGAAGCTGAGGGGTGGGAGAAATAGGATGGAAGAAATATGATATAATGGGTAAGTGTTAGATGGAAAATCAAACTTAAGAGGCACTCTTAAGTAATATTTCCATGCGACGAGTATAGTTAAGTAGGATCACCAAGATGAAGAAGAAGAATGGTGATAAGAAGTAATTTATTGACAGATTTGATGACAAGATGGATTGAAGAGGAACCCTCAAGTGAATTTTCCATACTGCAAGAGTGTGTAAGTAAGATTACCAAAAAGAAGACATATATTAGGAAGGATGAGAAAAGAGTGAGTGGTGTATGCTAGAGTGGAAAAAATAAAAGAAGGAAACAAAGGAGTGTAACATGAATGGATGGAGGAATTTATACGATGTAGGATGGAGATTGTGAAAGGAATCCTTAATTGGGATGCCCACGTGGTGAGAGTGATGAAGTAGAAGTGATAAGTGGAAGAGTTGGAGTGGAAAAATGTGTGTGGTGGTGATTTTTTTTATGAAAGAGGAGATGGTGGAGAAGTTTCTACAGTGGAAGGATCTTAGGAAGAGGGTATATCTCAACCAAGATGCCCATGCGGAATGGGTGATTAAGTGAGATCATCAAGCTAGAAGTGGATGAATAGAAATTAGGAGCAAGGATGAATGGATCAAACACATGGTGACCATGATGGGGGATGAGGAGTTGTTGGATAAGGAATGCTACTCGAGAGATATCCTCAAGTAGGATTCGCAAACTGCAACGAAGATCAAGTAGATTTCCCAAACCAAAAAATGTATTATCAATATCATTCATAGATATTAATGGAATTGATGGAATTATGGATGATTGTAAGATATGTCATCCTTAAAGAGTAAAATATAAATATAGAATTCATGGTTCAAATTTTGATATGGAGGAATTTTATTTTGATAAAAGATTACCTTAAAAGATAGATAATTGTAGCAAGGAGCATACAAAGAAACCATGCTTTGAAGCAGATTAGAGATAAACAAGAAAGGGTACCACTCAAGGTATTGCATTTACAGCCAATAGCATGTGTTAATACATAACCAATGATAGTTAGTTATACCAAATACCATGAGGGAAAAAATGGATGCAATAATCATATAAACCTAATCTCGACATGATAAAGGTTTTTGAGATGTGACTTGTACAAGGGAATATGGTTCTCCAAAATTGGGGTTCCCTAAAACTATGCCCCCAACTTTGGGAAGGGGAAAGAGCAAACTAATCAATACGGGAAGTCCACAAGAAAAAAGTTGATCAATGCGGGAAGCTTTCTTAAGATGCTAATAAAATGGAAGACTAATCAATGTGAGAAACCTTCAAATTTCATAAAAGAGTATCTATCCTTCAAGGGTATTATCTACTTTATACATAATATAGATGGAAAGAAGGCAAGAATAATATGTAATAGCCATCCTTCGAGGGATTGGTCTATTACTTTTGATTTTGATATGTATGCTTTTCTTTTTCTCTTTTTTTGGCATGAACAACTGTCCTTCGAGGGATTAGTCTATTTTTGATAACTTTGATTTTGAATTTTGCATCCATGAATTTTAACTTTACATGGGAGAGAGCTGGGAATAGCTAAGTAGACCACTTAGGAGGGGATAATGAATGTACAAGAGACACCCCTGGACCCCTTTGTATAGCTCCAATAGGTGAATAAGAGGGTGATGGATGTAATGATCATGGAGTTCTCACCAATAAGGGAGAACTTATCCATAAGGAAAATGCTATGGGAAGAGTCATGGTGCCCATATTTAAGGTCACATATAGGAAGTGATGGTAGAACATAGTTCCATATCATTACAATGATAGATAAAAGGGACTAATGATGGAATGATGTAAAGATATGACTATTTTCTCATGGGTATATATACTAACAATAGAATGGTTGTAAGTACAATGCATTAAGAGGTTAATTTTCTTGTTTACCTTCAAGGGAAACTAAATGATAGGACCAATACCCACACTTATGCATGATAATTTATGGTCCAATCTAGTTGGGAACAAACTTTCCCCATTGTCTCCTTTCTAAAGTAGTAACATTTGGATTTTCTTTTAAGACAAGGTCACCTATTTTTAACGTGTGCTCTTTGAGATTCTTGTTATAAGCATGCTGGAAATGCTCTTGATAAACATGATGATGATCAAAAGCAAGGAGGCGACACTCGTCTAACAACTCAAGTTGTGTTAGGCACTCTTGGAGATAATATTCATTAGAAATGAAGTCACGAAGAGACACATGTAAGGATGGAATTTTAACTTTGAGAGGAAGAATGAATTTAGAACCATATACGAGAGAAAGGGATAATAAAGAGATGAGACAATAAACTTGATATTGAATGAGTTTCATATTTTTTTAAAATCTTTGTTTTCTTAAAGGACTTCCCGTTGTCTATGACGATCTTGTGAGGAACACCAAAGAAATAAATTGTGTTGGTTGATGAAGTTAATGATCTGATTGGCTTTAGTTTAGGTGAGTGGAATAACTTCCATCCACTTGGTGAAATATTTAGTTGCAGTGATAATAGAATGATGACGATGAAAAGAATGAGGATTGATAGTACCAATGAGATCAAGGCCCCACTCCGAAAAGGGCCAAAGGTCCTGTGTTGGTTGTAAGGTCTGGCTAGAAATGTGGACAAGATTGGAATGTTGCTAACACTTGACACATTTCTTAACATATTCACAGTAGTCCTCATTGAGAGAAGGCCAATAATAGCCAAGGAAAAGGACACGTTTAGCAAAAACCAAGAAACTAAAATTTTCACCGCAAATGTCTTCGTAGACATCTTGGATAACGTGAGTAGATCCATGGGATTTGAGGTATCGAAGAATAATACTATCGAACCCCCATTTGTAGAAGATGCCTCTAAGAATGACATAGTGGTTAACACGTCGAACAAATTCCCTTCTATCATTCTTAGATAGGTATGAAGGAATGATGGATTTGGATAGATAATCAAAGATTTGAGAGTACCATAGGTTTGATGAAACAAGTTCAATACTATTAACATGAGGTAACCTGCGGATGTGAGATGGTTGATCGCATTGATGAAAAACCACCAAAAGTTTGGATTCATTAGTTTTTCATGGGATGAGAGATGTAAGGGAAGCCATCGTGTCAGTAAAATGATTGGATTAGCAAGGGATGACTTGAATAGTATAGGTATCAAAGGCCTCAACAAGAAATAGGCTGATGTCTCGATATTCTTGTAGAACATCATTTTTTACATTGATAATTTCAAGTAATTTGTTTGATGACGAGTTCCGAATCCCCATAGATGTGGAGGATTTGTACAAAAAAAAGGACAATAGTTTCAAGACCAAAAATAAGTTCTTCATACTCTGCCATATTGTTCATGTAGTCAAAGTCAAGTTTTTGGGAAATATGTATGGGAGTATCCAAAGAAGGAATGAGAATGACACAAGCACCTCCCCCTTGCATAAATTTCTATCCATCAAATAAGATAGTCATGTGAAGAGGAAAAGACTCATAATTTATATTGTTAATGGATTCATCAGGAAATTGTTCATGAGGAATTTAAGTGGTAGGAAGAGGGGCTTTGGCTAATTGGTCTATGATCAGCTTGGCCTTTAATAGAATTTTGTGAGATGAACTCTAGGTCAAAATATGTCATGATCATGAGCCATCGAGTGATGCAATTAGTGCAGTAAGGTTTAGAATGCATGGTTTTGAGAATATGAAAACTAGTAACTATATACATTTTTTATTGAGAAGATAATAGCGGAGCTTAGAAGTGGCTAAGAAAAGTGTGTAACACATCTTTTTATCTTCACTATAGTGATTTTCATACTCATGTAGAGTATGAATGATGTAATAGATAGCCTGTTCTCTTCCTTGGTCATCACGATGTGCCAACATGTTACTTAATGCATGATCGGTAGTAGAGACATATAGGTAAAAAGGATCCTCCTCACGTGGATGTGTAAGAACAGGAAGAGATAGGAGATACTGCTTAAGATCATCAAAGGATTTTTGGAAGTTATCATCCTAGTAGAAGGTGACGTCTTTACGAAGAAGATGATAAAAGGGTTGGAAACGGTCTAAAATTTGTGAGATGAAGCAGAGGACAGAGTGAAGCCATCCTTGAAGACTACGAAGTTGTTCAAGATTGGAAGGATGAGACATCTCAAGGATAGCATTGATTTTGGTGGGGTCAACCTCAATACCCATGATAGAAATGATGAATCCAAGGATTTTTCTAGTTAATATGCCAGAACATACTTGGTGGGATTAAGGCGAAGGAAGAAACAGATTAAATGCTTGGAAGGGATTTTAAGGACAAAGAGGTGATCACATTGATGTTTGGATTTTTCCAAGAGGTCATCAACATAGTCTTCTATGGTCTTATGTATGAGATCATGAAAGATATAGGTGATGACTCATTAATAAGTGGCCCCAACATTTTTCAAGCCAAAGGGCATGAAACAATAGCAAAACGTCCCCCACGGGGTGATGAAGGAGGTATTATGTTGATCTTCTAGTGTGATGAGGATCTAATTATAGCTATAAAAACTATCCATAAGAAAAAACATCTCATGTCCTATGTAAGGTCCACAAGTTGATCAATGTTGGGAAGAGGAAAGTTGTCTTTAGTGAAAAAGCAATTAATATCCCAAAATCCAATGCATATATGAAGCTTATTTGATGCTTTAGTGATGGGTACAATGTTATAAACCCATTGAGGATAGTCAATGGGGATGATGAAATTGGCCGAAAGAAGATGTTGTAACTCCTCTTTAACAAGGAGAGCAACTCGAGGATGCATTTGATGAAGCTTCTACCTAACTGGTTTAGTTTTAGGGATGGTGACAATGTTATGGAAAATGATGAAGGGGTTAATACCTGGCATGTTGGAGTATGACCATGTAAAGGCCTAGCTATGTGTGGATACGAAAGAGGTGAAGGCTTTGGCTTCTTGAGGCTCTAGAGATTAGCTCACCTTAAGGATTGGGGGATTTTGAGGATTCCTAAAATTAATCTTGATATTGGAATCATTTAAGAGAATGGAAGTATCAGGGGGAAGGTACTTTTGGATATGAAAATCCTTGGCCCCCATGTAAAAAATAATGTAATTTTCATCATTGCATTAAAAAATGTCAATGGTACAGTAATCTTACTCTACCATCTCCTGATGCTTGAGAGGAAATGATCAGGTTTCATTTCCAACCTGATAAGTGACCGATCCAAAGGAAATGGTGGAAATTATTAAAAAAAGTTAGGGAGAATAGATTCGGCATCATTGGGATTGGTGAGATAATCAGATGGAGAGAAGGGAGGAAAATCAACATTTATGGGAGAGTGTGTAGAAGTTCCCTAAGGGGGGATGGAGGTATCTTTGTATCCCTAGCCAAAATTTTCACATGGTTCATTGGTTTATTTGAAGAAGTGGATGTGGTGACCTTTTTCATAATGACCCATACCAAACCCCTTTCATACACAATGGTGGAGGTATGTGTAGGCAAAGGATGGTTTACGAAGGAAGATGAAACCAAAAACATATGGTTTGGTGTGTGGCTGATCCCTGACATGAGAAGAAGGGTGATCAAGGCCGTCGTATACTAGATGGGTTTAGAGAAAATAGGGGCAAAATGAGACAATTTACCCAAATTTTGATTGATACATAGGGGCCTTATCAAGGTGGCCGAGGTGGTTGGAATAAGGAAGATAATTAAGAGCAAGGATTTGATATTCTCCTAATGTAACGAGTTGCATTCCAGCATCGGAAAATACATTGTGGGGTAATGGAGATGCAGTCACAAAAGAACTATTGGATGTATCAAAAGAAGGGTTGGATTTTGGACAAACACATCTTTAGGTCGATAAGTCACGTGACATGTCTTGAAAAGAGGAGAATCAGTGGGGAGAGTACAAACGGTCCCGTAATGTTCATATTTAATGTAATGGTGGAAGATAGATGGGACATAGTTTATGGCATGAATCCAAGGACATCCAAACAGAAGATTATAGTGAAATTATCCTTCTATAATTTAGAAGAGCTCATGGAGGAGTTTATGGCCAACAAGAATAGGAAGGAAAAATGTACCCAAGGGAGGGATTATAGCATCGTTAAAACCATAGAGGATGGTAGGAGATTTAGTTACAATGGTGTTAGGTAGTTTGAGTTGGTCGAAGGTGTGAGAATAAATTATATTGATACTAGCACCATTATCAATCATAGTCCATCGGATGCATGTGTCATTGATTCAGACCGTGATGTCGAAAGGAATATTGTATTCTTTTAGAGGTATGTCGGGGCTTTCCAAATCCTCAAAGGACATAGTGGAAGATGTTATAAGAGCATTAAGTAGAGCCGTGGGGGTTGAGCCTCATTATATGATACCAATATCCATTGTAGAGATTCAATAAGAGCTTGTTTATGGTTAGGAGATCTTTGGATAAGCTCATAAAGTGACATTTTTTCTGAATCTTGGTGAATTTGTTTGATAATGGTCTATTTGATGGAAGTGGGATTAAGAGTGGCCAAAATAGGTACCTTGGCCTTAGAAGAAGATGGAGGTGTTGATATGGGATGAGTGGTGGGAGCAGCGATGATAAATTTAGGCATTGATGGGGTTGTGGATGTGGTAAGCTCCCTAAGATGAGGGATAACAACAAAAGTATTTAGCTTAGGTTGTACGGTGGAGTTAGGGTTATGTGGTCCAGAACGAGTGGTCATCCAAACAAAGTTGATCAAAAGAGGCAGATCATCCTTGGGAACATCCTCTTTTGGTGGTGGGTTGGTGATCTCCTTTGATGTATCTTATTTTTGTGGTGGGTTGGTGGTAAGAGTCCTTGATGAAAGGGGTGGCTTAGATGTTCTGGTATATGCATGTTGGGGTGAGGGAGAGGATTCAGTTGGTGGAAGAGTTGGTTCTCCCTCATTAAGGAGGTCATTCTCATTGATAAGGTTGTGAATGATGGCTTGAAGGGATCTACAGTGTTCAGTGTCATGCCCTTGTGCATGGTGGTATGCACAAATAAGGTTAGAGTCAAACCATGAGGGTCTTTGTGCACTTGGTTCAAAGGGTTTAATTGGTGGTAGGGTGATCACCGAAGTCTAGATTAATTAGTAAAACATTATCGTATAATATTCCGAGGGAATAGGTGATGATGTGGCTATTGGGGAAGGGTTTTGTGATGAATTTAATGACGGGTTTACGTGAGGTGGTATGATGGGGTCATTCAATACTATCTTATATTTAGAAGAGGATGGGGCCAATTGTGTTTGTTTTATGATATTGGTTGATGATGTGGACATCCTAGACTCAATTTTGGAAGGTGGTTTAGAAAGAGGTCATCGTTATGTTTTTTATTAGTAACGGAGGTTTTCAATGAAGGGAGTGATCTCAAAATAGAAGAATATGATGAAGGGAGTGGTTCTAAAATAGAAGAATATGATGAAGGGAGTGGTCCTAAAATAGAGGATGATGACATGTCCTTGGGAAGATTAGTCTTAGGGGAAGGAGGCTCTACCTTTTTATGAGGGTGTGAGAGAGGATGTTGAGGAAATGTGCCAAGGGGTCTAGATATAATTTTTGAATATGCACCCTTGGGAGGAATGACAAAAATATCTACTGGAATGTCTAAAGATGGCACTGTGGTTGATACAGATGGGGGGAGTATTATTTGCATGATGATTTCAAAAGGAAGTGAAGATTGGTGTAGTGTGAAGGTGTCTAATTGTGTAGAAGAGATGTGAGGATCACTTAAAGTTATTGCAAGTTGAAGTTCTTTCCAAAATTATTCAAGTGATAAAAGTTATGTAGAATAGGAAGGTGATATATATGTGGTAACAATATTTGATGTAATGGGTGTGGGTACATGTGTAGAAAGCGGAAATGGGACTGATGTTAAGGATGGTAAAATGGGTAAAGGTGGAATGGATGCGGTTAAGGTAGTCAAACCTAATGAAGTGGATGTGAAAAGTGATGAAGTAAGAGTGATAGATAAAGGAGCTGATATAGGTGTTGGATCAATGGTGGGCGTAGGATGATATGGGGATGGTTTCATGTATAAATAATTCAAGGGGGATTAGTAGACTTGTGAACGGTGGAGATGTGACATGTGTGGAAGTAGGTATAGGTGTGGGAATAGATGTCAAGATAGATGTAGGTATGATTGGTGTGGGTATGGGAATAAGTTTTGATAAACTTGTGGATGTAGGAAAAATGTCAAGATTGGTGGATGTAATTCTTGATGAAGGTAGTGAGTCTGTGGATGAGATAGGATCTTGATCAATAGTGTGCAAAGTGTTTATGGTATGAGCGTTAGGTACTTGGGATGTAGAAGGAGTGGTGGCTTAATTTCTTGGTGCATGGTTGGGGAATTGTTGTTTAAATATGTCAAGTGGTTAGTTAGAGGATGCATTGGGATTTTTCACTTGAAGATAACCCTTATTGATGAATCTTTGGACTAGATTTTTGAAGGTTTAACACCTCGCTATATCCTATCCTTGGACTTGGTGATATTTATAGTAGTGGTCTTCTTGATACCACGTGGGTCTTGGTATAGACTCATTAGCTGGTCAGATGGGGGGAAGTGTGATGATATTGAAATGGCATCAATTTATTGAATATTGCATTACATGACTTCCCTAGGGTAGTATAATTTATTGTCGGTCTCACAACTTGTTGTTGAGTCCATGTAGTAAGTGTGGATGCAGGAGATGATTTGACAACTAATACATTGGTTGTTATTTTTTATTTTTTATTTTGGGTAGATGATTTGGTGAATTTTTGCTTGGGTTTATTTGACCTCAATTTCAAGTGAACTTGTTTGAGGGAAAGTGTCTAAGGATTTAGAGCCATAGTGAAGGATTCATCAAAATTTTGGAAAGATTGGATCTGTAATGTAGAAATTATGTGCTTTACACATGACCGTGAAAAACATTTGATAATATTGGTCTATGGAAGAGGGGAAGATAACTAATTTATGGTGTTATACCATCGGGTGAAAAATTATATGATGGATTCGTCCTCTAATTGTCTGATGGTATAGAGATCATTAATGGTTACTTTACGCGCAATATTAATTGAGAAGTGTTCTAGGAATAATTACGCAAGCTGGGAAAATAAAAACATATAATATTGAGGTATATTGTTGTACCAATCTAGGGTAGGAATTACCAAATACATGGGTGTGGTATGGAGGATTAAGTCTTGGTAATGTGCGATAAGGTAGCATGCATGTTTGAATGCATGAATATGATGTTGAGGATAATCTTTGCTATTAAATTTCATGAATTTAGGAAATGCCCAATGTGGAGTATATGGTCTGATGGGCATGGATGAGTGAATGTTCTCATTGCATACATGTTGAAATGATAAGGAGACTTTTGTCCCTAAGGAGGTGGCCTCAAGGTTTGCTAACCTACTCGCTAAAGTCTGAACAAGATCGTTGGAGAGTATCTGTTGAGAGATAAAAGGGGGTGATTGCGTCTAGGAAGTGGGGGTAGCAATTTTGGATGTGTGGGTACTTTAAGGGAATGGATGGGGATGAGTATATGCCATAGGTTGTGGCTGGAGGATCATTTGGTGATAAAATTTTGGTTGGGTGATAGGAAGATAGTACGACTGGTGGAATTGAAAATGCTGTTGGATATGATGTTTGGACATGTTGATTGGGGATGTTGGTGGCAATAGAAATTGAATATATAAGAGGAAGGGAAATGTTTATTGTTTTATTAATTAGGGAAATATTGTGGGGGATAGTTGTGACTATCTGAGTGATCTGGTGGGTTGAGAAATTGGAAAACGAAGAGGCAAGGTGAGCTGCAAAGAGCTCATTTATATCAAATAGGATGGTTTGAGGGTCAGTCTGATAAGGATAAAGTTGTTGAATCAGTGGTACTTCTGGGGTAAGTTTAATATATTTTTCAAAGTAGATAGTGTTGGAGAGAAACTAGGTTAGCATCCATGAATTCTTGAAATTTCACATCACCGTGAGGGATAAGAAGTGGTTCAGAGGGTTCTGACCTGAAAAACAGTTGAGTAGCTGGTCTGGATGGAACAAACTGGTGATAGAAGAATAAATTGGTCTCACCTAGATTTGAAGTGTCGGCGAGGGGATCTGTGTGAGGAATATCAATAAATGGTTGATTTTCTATAAATAAGGTAACCAAAGGAAGTGATGATGACAATGTAGATGTTTTTTGATGCAAAGAATTGGTAGATGCAAAATTTTGTTTCATTCTTTTAGTAGCTAAGCGAGTGACTACGAACATGAAACAAATTATATCCAGAAAAAGCAAGTAGACAATTTTTAAGTATTTTCTATGTTTTTGATTAAGAATAAGTGTGAAAATAAAAATAAGATGATTGTATGGGGACATAGAATAAGGAAAACTATGTTTGGTTTCAGGTGAGTTATGGTCGATAAATGTCTAAAATGGTTTCCCGTTGGGTGATCAAATCCCAATTAGCTAACTAGGTGGGAGGAATGTTTCAATCTGTTAATTGGTTTGTGAAGTTTCTGGAAGTCTATGGGAAAATGTGTGATGCTGAAGATTGAACCTCCTATTTAAGCTATATTATCAAGCAAGATGAGAAATGAAGGTTCTTTGCTAACCCAAATCCAAATGTTATCTTTTGATGAAGAGACACATAGGAAAGGAGATTTGCAATGTAAAAGGAGAAAATAGAGAAAATGAGGAATACCTATATAGCACTTTTCCTTTTTATCTAGAAGCAAGTTGAGGCAAGCAAAGAGTAGTCTCCAAGCAATATTTTCACAAGAAAACTAGTAATGTAGATTATGTACACAATCAATGCATCAGAAATACTAGAGAAAATATGGAGATATCAATGTGAGTATGTTGATTATAAAGAAAAATTACAAAATACTATGCATTATATAATAACGATGTAAATAATAACTATGGGTTAGAGGACAACATGAGTAAATAATAATGATGTGTTGTAAAGTGACATGCGATATCGTCAAGCGGTGAAAGATGCTAAAGAAACACTAACCATGATGAGAGGTATTGTTGGAGACTTCGATAGAATGTAATGGAGTTGTGTAAACATTATAAAAAATGTCTTTGAAATGAGGTGGCCGCAATCATGGAGTGGTCACCTGCAAAAGAAATAATGTGTGATATATTTGAGAAGCAATAGGTAACATGATTACAAAAAGCATGTTAATTAAAAAATATAATGTTCGCTAAAGAAGGTCTTATGAAGAAAATTTAAAAAATGATTGAAATAAAATAAAAATTGTTTGGATGCAATGATGTTAAACAAGTTGTGAAAGCTAAATGATAGAAAATATAGTGATGTAAGGAAAATAAATGTGTGAAGGGAAGAACAAACTAGTGGTTATGAATTAAGAAAACAACGAAAGTGAAGACTAAAGCAAAACAAATGAATATCGACAATAGGGAACAATATATGAGAAAAATGATAAATGACACACATTATAGACCAATGAAATAATGTGTGATATATTTGAGAAGCAATAGGAATGTGAGACTCATATAGACAACACAAATAATGGATGATATAAATACTGTAAATTAATATATAGACTGAGATAGACGGTATAAACTGATATAGATGAATGAAAAAGCTACACCGAAAGAAATGAATTACGAGATAAAGGAAATAGTTTATAAATGAAAGACTATTTTTGATTAAATAAAGGACGTAGACTATTATAGAAATTTTAAATGAGAGACTATTATAGACAAAATAAAGGACAAATACTATTATAGAATTTCTAAATGAGATACTATTATATAATTTCTAAAAGACAAAATAAACGATGTAGAAAGCAAAGAATAGAAATAATGTACTCAAAGGTTGGTGATGAAAGTCAAACAAGTTGTTAAATCAGTCATATGGTTAATGTGGAGAGGTTGGCCGATGTGAAGGGTATGAACTCAGTGGTGAGATTATGGGAGGTTGGTGATAGGTGTAGACAATTGTGGTGAGCCAGTGAAAATTGTTAGATGAAGTGGAAAAGAGATCGAACAATACCATTCCAAGGGCGATGAGTCGATCTTGGTGCACACTTGGTTAGGTAGCTCATGGAACATAGCTAAGTCATGCAATGAGGGGAAGTGGCAATTTGGAGCGGTCATACTTCAATTGAAATAAAACCAATATCTTCAACTAAAACTACAATATTTCACAAAACATACTAGTATACAGGTGGAATACACGAGATATTGGAATGTTGTGCATGCAGTGAGATCCTTTAAATATGACAACTCTGAATATGATAGTGGACACGAAAATGACATTGTATCTAGTTTTGAATTCCACAATGAAGAACAATTCATTCCTCAGTGGGTTTTAGGACCGCATTCTAAACCTACACCATCAAAGTGGGATGATGCAGAGAAGTGGCTAGTAAACCACTCTTTCAGAGACAGTCACATAAAACCTAAATTGAAATCTAGCTCTGGTCAATCCTAGAGTGTAACTATAGGCATTGCGAGGAAAGCTAATTTTCTTGGTCCAGGGGATCATTCGATATGTGGTGGTAATATACACATGGTAAAGAGCGATGCATCAAATGCTTCAGGAGTCATTGAAATTGTAACAATGGATGGAAGTGTTTTGAATCACGATGAGGAGTATGGGCAAGGAAAATCTAAAGACTCAAGACAAGGATACAGAGAGTGTAGAAGTTGAGGGAGGTTGGGACAAGTTGAAATTGGAGAGTAAAGGACAAATTTTGGGTCGAGAACAATTTTGGGTGCCTTGATGGCTGGGAGAGATGGTGTGGAGATTGGGGTTGTGGGGAACAAGTTAAACAAGGACCTATTAGTTTGTTAGCTTGGACATCTATTCGTCCATTTGCTAAAATTATATAATAGTTATCTTATTGTTGAGAATGTATTAATTATTTTCTAATTATTGATTTCCTTTAGTGACACCTTACAACCAAATTTGTTATGGTTGTTAAGTTGTTATGTATCTCAGCCGTCGATTGAGAATTGATCTTGGTCATTGGTGTTCCAATGAGAGTAGTATAAAATGAGGTCATTGGGAATTTGGAGAGTACAAGTTTTAGAGAAGCATTTGGAGTGCTAGGAAATGAGTTTGTAAGTTTGTAGTGATAGCAAACAGTCTTGCAGTGTTAGCAAGGGTGCAGTGATAGTGTTAGGGATAGCAGTGGGAGAAGTTTGGAGATTGTTGAAGTTCTACCAGTAAGAGGAAAAGAATCTTTATATCTCTTAATTTTTTGAAGTTAATATAATTTCTCATCTATAGAACTAGTTTTCCCTTAGGGGTTTTTTCAGCGACAATTTGTCCAAAAAATATTGTGTTCATTGTGTTACATGTTTCTTTCCGTATTCTTATTAGTGAAGTTGCAATTGTGTTATTTTTCGATATTAGATGTGAATTATTTTTCAACAGTTAAATAATATTTTAAGATAGGAGATTAATAATCAGTGATTGCAATAGAATTTTCGCATGACCTTGAGAAGATGAGCTGAGGGATATGTAGTTGAGTTAGCTAGAGGGGATGTGGTCAAGTCCGCCAAAACTAGGTGGTTGAGTAGCTCAGCCAAGTTGAGTGATAATTGGGAAGTAACTCAGGTAGATGTGGGAAGGTCATTTAAAGGGTAAGGGAATTATCTTGGGAGTTGGGTAGGGTGTCAAGTTGGGTAATGGGATGAGGCAGCATGTGAGTTGGGTAGGGAGTTGAGATCCCATGGGGAAGAGGTTGATAGGAGCTTGGGGAGAAAAATATAGATGATAGCTCGGGGATGAGTGGTGGATGAGAACTCGGGTGTAGGGAGAGCACGGGTTAGGGGAAAGGAACGAGATTAGGTGAGCAGTGAGGTGGATAGCATGGAATGGGAATGAGGTTGTGGGTATTAGTCAAGAGTTGTGCAGAGAGTAGGGAAGGTGAGGAATCTCAGCCAAGTTGGCCAAGTTGGGAGAGAGAAAGGATTAGGGGATAGTTTAGGTGGTAGTTTAGGATAAATTTTTAGTTTTAGCGAGTAGCATCACAAGTTTTGGCAGGAAGCTTAGAGACAGATAGATCATGGTGAGTCATTTTGTAGCTGGGGATGGGATCTAACTGGCCCTCTATCACTCAGATGTGGAGAAATGGATAGCACCCTCAAGAGGATTTGATCTATCCTCACTATTTTAGGTTGTGCCTTTCAACCAAGGTAAGAGAACCCTTTTGTAGCCTATTGTTTATGGAGGAGATGGAGATGTCCTTCCTAATGAAGTTGTTAAGGAGACCTTGAAGAAAATATGATCAATGCAACAAAATCTAACTCTCACGAGTTGTCACTCTAGATAGTGGAGATATTCTCTAGGCAAGGTTCAGGCTACTAAAGACATTTGGAATCCTGATTGTTTCTACATGTTTTGGTAATAAAATTTATGCATTTGTATACACACATGAAAAATAGGGGTAGTATGGGTAGGATTAGTTGTTTTTAAATAATTTTTGGTGGGAGGTGAGGTAGAATAAACTTGATTTGCCAAATATTTGAGAACTCTTACAAAATGGAAAGTCTAGATAACAGAATGCTTCAGAATAGCTAAAATGTTCCTTTAACCAGAATATGTACTTCAATGGAGGCCCAGATTAGCACTTTTTCACACAATCTATGAGATTTTAACACAAAGGCTCAAGTTAGAAGACCCAATAAAACATCAAAATCTAAGATCAATCACGCCTGAGGTACACCCAGAGGCTTACAAACAATCTTTGTCAACAAATGAAAGAAAAGTGATTTTAAATCATTTATTTCACTCCCAGATGAAATATCTTCTGAGAAATGAGATTGCAGATGCCACTAAATTGTCACAAGGATTGAGACCTATGTGATTAAGACAGATTTTGATACAAGATTGCAATAAGAACAAGAAAAACTATTTGCAGACATTCAGAAATGAAACAAACACATTTTTCTCAAGATCAACACAGAATAACTCGAGTTTGATTAAATTTATCAGCAGGGGAAAGTTTCTAGAACAATGTTAGAGCTTTTCAATGGTTGTACACTTGCAACCACCTTGACATGATCAAACTTAATACAAAAGAGATATATAGGATTCTCAGATGGCTTCTCAAAAGACAGGCTTTGTCAAATTTTCCTCTTGGAAATTTTCTTTGACCTCTAACACTCCAACCATTTACATGAAAAATTTGTGCCATTTATAAAATTTACAACAGAGCCCCTTTTCCCCAAAAAATCTAGACATTGAGTGCTACAAGTGCTCGCCATGATCATGATCATGATTTCCAGAATCAGATTTGTAAAAAGTCGTCAGGTGCTCAGGGGGAAAATCTCTTTGAATATCTCCTGCATTCAACTCCTCCTTCTGGTAGATCACTCTTTCTTCAACTCACCAACCACTTCCACCCCTAATCTATCAAATTTGGTTCCTTGCATGCTCGGGAAAATAAAAACGGAAAATCATATTGATCTCGAGAGTCAAACCATTTTAATGGTGAAAGACGTCTCCAGATTCCCTACACCAAACTTAGATATCAAAATTAACTCTCCTCTCTATTTGGTATGTAGGAAATACCAAGAAATCATGAAGACTCACACTTCCAGGAGCATTTCAGTAAAATGGGGGGAAAATCAGATTTAGACTCACAACTACCATTGATCTTTACTTTGAATTTGGGTTGTCCACGTGGAAGATTCAATTTTAAAACCAGGCCTGGGGGTTCCCTTTGAATTTTTACAAATTTTGGAAAAATGTAAAATTTTCACATTTTGCTCTCGTGCCTCTACCCTTAAGAAATGATCCTAGACATGTGTCCTAAGGTGGGTCCCAAAGGAACCGTGGCCAATTTTTACCATTTCACCTCTTTTTTGGAAAAGGGAAAATTTTCAAAGTTTTCCCCACAGCTCCAACCTTAAAAAATGTGCTTGACACGTTCCTAATGTGGGTCCCATTGGAACCCCACTTCCTTTTTAACTTTTAAATATTTTATCCCAAAAGGAAAATTTTCCAAATTTCCCCCGAGAGTCCGCACCTCCACCATTGACTTGAAGCAAGTTTTGACCCTTCCTTTATCAGGCCTTGCAGGCCATTTTTGATATTTTAACCATTTTGAGAAAAAGAAGAAAAATATCTAAGTTTTCCCCAATGGTCCACTTCCCACCCCTTCTAAATTTTCAAACTTCCACATGTCACAATGGCACACCTTGAGATAGTAGCTAAAATTTGAGACCCTGAAAGAGCACGGAGCTCTCCACGTGTCCTAGCCCGAAAAAATTTTTTGAAGGCTTGAAGCTCAGTGGAAGGCACCATGTGTCAGAGTCCGAGGAAATCTCCTTTGGCTGTTGAAAAGTTCAAGAAAAATGCAAAGTGAGCGGAGCCCTCCAAGTGTCCTCTTAGAACTTATTTAAAATGAAACTCAAGGGCTGGTCCCCAAACATTCGTCATTCCTCCACGTGTTCCAGACTCCCAAACCCTTCTGGGAAAATGACTGAAGTATGGGAAGACCCGGTGGAAGCCTCCACGTGTTTTCATGGCACAATTTCACAATGGTGCCCAAATTGGAGGCCTTGAATGAGCACAGGATTGCCACGTGTCTCTTTCTACCAAACTATACCAGCTGCATAAAATTTTTTCCTAAGTCTGGGAAAAGCAACGGAAACCTCCACCTGTCCTCCCCACCAACTTCAAGGCCAAACCCAAAAGTTAACTTTCAAATGAGCGTCGTTCCTCCACGTGGTGAACAAATTTTTAAGTCAAGGAGATTCATAAAATTATGAAGTACCCAGATGAGTTGTGTCCAACCAAAAGAGGCCACGTTTCCTGTTGATGCAAGGATGTAAATTTGACTAGGAGAAACACCCGTCAAACCGTAAAATGCAGAAAAATGACCATTTGAGCCTGGAGATGAAATTTTTTCCAAGGACAGAGGATTTAGAAACATTACAAGGCTCAAATACATTCCTTAGAGCTACATCCATTCATTTTTCTTTAAGTATTTAGGGAAAAAATGACAAGGGAAACAAATCCTGACTGTGGAAAATGGAAAGAACGGGAAAGCCTGAGTTTTTGAGTGAACAGAGAATGGGAGACCCAAATTACAGACCTTTCAAAGAGATAGAGAAACAAGGAAACAAAATGGATCCATACATGATCTCAACCCAAGAAAGGATTAATTATAGCAAACCAAAGAAAGGAAGAGACTTATCAGGCACAACATGGGGTGAGAAAATATAGCAGAGGCCGTAAATCGATAGATTTCAAAGGAAAAATGGGGCGAGACTATTTTGAGCACCAACATCGGCTCCGACTCAGGGATGGGAACTCCCTGTGAGTGCCACAAGAACAAAGGTAGACCAAGTGCCAAAAAAATCCATTGGGTGACAGAGTCAGCTTGCAGAGCAGAGAAACAAAGCCATCTTCCAAGAATGAACAGAGAAACCAGCAAAAATAGGTCACCAGGAACTAGAACGAGCAAAAACACAAAAGAAAGGAAACAAACCAACAAACTATACACTATACAAATGATGCCCACCTTGATTCAAAGAAAACAATCAAGGAAAATCTTCAAGTGCTTACCATCCTGGATATGACCATGCCAAAAGGTTTTGATATGTTTTCATCAACTGGAAATATACCTCTTTTTCTTCTTTATTTAGTTTGTAAACCATCCATGTTCTCTGAAGCTCCTCCATTGTGTTTAGGTCAAATTCTTTAACATTTTTCAAGGATAAATCATAGACCAAATTCCTAGAGAAAATAATATACTTAGGAGCTCTGTTTTCAACATTTTCATACTTCCTGAAATCCAAAAAAATCACAAAGTTGTTAAGATCAACATCTGCTTGCAAAACTTCATAAGATGCATTGCTTGGGTCTTCAATCAAGTACAACATCTTCTTCTCTCCATATAATTTCACCAAGTTTCCTTCAATGGGGATAGTGGCATAAGACATGTCCATTTGTACACTACCACAAACACTTTCTGCCCACTTTCTTGACAACATCATCCCCCACTTGGCAGGGCAGTCAACAATCACTACATCAATTTTTAAGTTCCTTCCAGGATAAGATGCAAGTTGCACATCTAGATCTTTGACACATCCCACCACTAGCACCTCTCTAGAGTCCATGGTAGTGCACTTCCCATATGTTTTTGTTACTTTGATACCCAACTCATTCATAACTTCAAGAGGCATGACATTACATGAGGCTCCAGAATCAAACATACAGTTATGTAACAACTTGTCTTTGATAACCAGGGTAGTGAAGAATGGATCCACATTTAGCTAGGATTTAACCAAAGAAGTTCCTAAATAAACCTTTGGTGGTTCCCCTATCCATTCCAACACTTGTGGCTTTTCTAACTCTGAAACAGTAAGGGGAATCTCAACCTTGTTTACATATCTCTGCCTTGTATGATATCTTCCTATTTGAACCCTAAACATTCAAAAGCCCTCTTCTTGTGCTCAGGGATCCTAAGCAGCTCAACAATTGGGACATGAATTTTTATTTGACTCAAAACTTGGGCAATGTCATATGGAACAAATTTGGGTAAAGCAACACTAGGAGAAATATTGGAAAATTCATCAGATGGAATGGGATTCTTTTTAGTTTGGGCATGGGGAGGAACACAAGTTTTTCTTGGGGAAACAAGCTCTCTGCCAGATGCATTTTTCTTTGGGGTTTCTTTGGTAAGCAATGGAAATTTTGACTTGGCTTGTGGCCCCTTGGTAGCTTTACTTCTGGTATTGTGCTCCTTTTCTTGGGAAACTACAACATTCATTAATAGTTTCCTATCTTCTTCTGAAGGAACTCCTCCATCATACTTTTCAATCATTAATGCCCTCAAGTATTCAAAATAATTAGTGGGAAATTCAAAATCTTGTACAGTGTCTACTTCTAAAGTATGAGAGGGAGGAAGAGGAGGTACCCGGTGGATGCAATCCCAAAAAATAGCAGTAGTTCTAGCACTTATTACCTCAGTTGAAGTTGTTTCCCTTGGTGAACTTGCAGGGATCTCCATCATGCAGGCATCATCATCAATTTCATCATTTATTACTTCCTCAACTTCTTGCTGGTCTACCCCACATGGAGCATGGGGCATGAAACATCTGTTACACTAATCAATGACATATGTCTCCTCCACAACATCAACTCTGGCAGCCAAAGGATCAGGCACCATTCACTTTTCCCTTGCCTTGGGGCTGCCTATTTCCAAATCCAACAAGTCCCTTGCCTCTATCATCAGATCTTTGGTGATTTGTGAACCTGTCTTGGCCTTGCTACTTGTGTTGACCTTGTGAGCTTGCCCAATCCCCTTTTCTTCCTGGGCTAGTTTGTATGATATTTCTTTGATAGCCCCTACCAAAGTTTTCACAACTTCCTCCAAATCAGCATCCTTGCTTGTCTGAGGTTTTTCTGGGTTAATTAGTTTTACACCCTCCCTTTTTGGAGGCTTTTCCAATTGCCTTGATGTTATTCTCTATTTGCAGAGCCATGGTGAAGGCCTACCTTAAATTAGTAGGGTTTTTGTCCCTCAAATAGTAAGCATCCTTTTTATCAAATGCATCTGAATATTTGATCAAACATGATTCATCACATGGCCTTATCCTAACAGGAATCCTTCTCAAGGTATTGTTAAACATTGTATTGAAATCATGTACTGAATCATTAGGATTTTTTTTGATGTTTTCAAATTCTGTCAAAAGAAACCTAGGGTCAATTCTATCACCATACTATAATTTAAATGCATTACTCATCTCAGTCCAAGAATCAATAGAGTTATCTAGAAAAGATTTATACCATTCCCTTGCATCCTCTTCTAGAGTATGGATAAACAACTTGATATATACATCTTCATGTTAAATCTCAAATTCCTCCATCATATTGATAAAAAGCTTCAAATGTTGATCACCAGTTATATCATTGTTTCCTTTGAACTTTGGTAGTCTATTTTTTACATCTTGAGGAAATACATTTGGATAACCAATCATCCCTAAAAAATTTATAGGTCCAAAGGTATTTACAAAAAATGGAGGTCTGGGTGGGGGCAGGGCCATGTTGTTTTGAGGAGGTGACCCTATAGGGGTGACATATTGATAAGGGGTAGAGGGTCTCTGAAACATAGGGGTATAATTTTCAAAGTGGATATCCCCTAAAGGCCTTGTTTCTTGGAAATCCCTATCAACTTCTGAAAAGATAGGGGCAGAATGAGAAGAAAACTTCTCAAAATCAAATGAAGGCCCCTTTCCAGTTGGAGAATTCAATTCCACAAAGAGGCTACCTAATTCAGAAGCACTTGAATAGTAGTCTTCAATGATAGGCTGATCACTTTCATCAATGGAGATCCCTCTTCTTGTCTGCTGATTTACCACAACTCTCCAAGATTTTCTTCCTTCTGATTTTATTTTTCCTAGCTCTGGAAATAATGTCCTAGTAGGGTCCCTAGAAAAGAAAGATCTTCTTCCTTCTAGCTTTGTAAAGGTTAGTAACAAATCTCACTTGACAGAGGTTAAGACACTGGTATTCATTAAGAATCAAATCAACAGGGAGTTGCCACTAAGGATTTCCACCTTAGTTGTGCAGATGCACTAAATATGATCTATCAAATGTTGTCAACACTAAAAACTAGAAATGGAAAGACTCTGACTTTTCTTTACCTATATTTATCAATGAAAGCTAGTGCACCAAGTGTAGGAACTAAAAAATTTGCACACAACACTTGAAGTATATAAGAAGTGTTTTACCAGGGCCTGAACTTGTGAAAATGGTGTAACCACTATGTCCCTAGCAAAATCAGTGAATTAGTGTAACTCAAGTGTTGTTTTGTTGATGGGATAAATAGATATGAACTAGAAGTGAATCAGTAAATTGTCTCAAAAACTCAAATAAGTTCCCCGACAATGGTGCCACTTAGGTGTTGGTACCCAAATTGATTCTCCCTCAAAGTCTAAGAAGCATCACAAGTTTTAGCATGAAGATTAGAGACAGATAGATCATGGTGAGTCATTTTGTAGCTAGGGATGGGATCTAACATTCCCTTTGTCACTTAGATGTGGAGAAATCGATAGCACCCTCAAGAGGATTTGATTTATCCTCATTATTTTAGGTTGTGCCTTTCAACCAAGGTAGGAGAACCCTTTTGTAGCCTATTTTTTACGAAGGATATGGAGATGTCCTTCCTAATGAAGTTGTTAAGGAGACCTTGAAGAAAATATGATCAATGCAAGAAAATATAACTCACATGAGTTGTCACTCTAGATAGTGGAGATATTCTCTAGGCAAGGTTCAAGCTACTAAAGACATTTGGAATCCTGATTGTTTCTATATGTTTTGGTAATAAAATTTATGCATTTGTATACACACATGATAAATAGGGGTAGTATGGGTAGGATTAGTTGTTTTTAAATAATTTTTGGTGGGAGGTGAGGCTAAATAAACTTGATTTTCCAAATCTCTGAGAAATTTTACAAAATGGAAAGTCTAGATAACATAATGCTTCATAATAGCTAAAATGTTCCTTTCACCATAAAATTTACTTCAATGGAGGCCCAAATTAGCACTTTTTCACAAAATCTATGAGATTTTAACATGAAGGCTCGAGTTAGAAGACCCAAAAAACATCAAAATCTAAGATCAATCATGCTGAGGTACACCCAGAGGCTTACAAAAATCTCTGTCAACAAATGAAAGAAAATTGATTTTAAATCATTTGTTTAACTCCCAGATGAAAGATCTTCTGAGAATTGAGATTGAAGATGCCACTAAAATATCACAAGGATTGAGACGTATGTGATTAAGACAAATTTTGATACAAGATTGCAACAAGAACAAGAAAAACTATTTGCAGACATTCAGAAATGAAACAAACACATTTTTCTCAAGATCAACACAAAATAACTCGAGTTTGATTAAATTTATCAGTAGGGGAAAGTTTCTAGAACAATCTTAGAGCTTTTCAATGGCTGTACACTTACAACCACCTTGACACGATCAAACTTAATACAAAAGAGATGTATAGGATTCTCAGACAGCTTCTCAAAAGAATGGCTTTGTCAAATTTTCCTCTTGGGAATTTTCTTCGACCTCTAACACTCCAACCATTTACACGAAAAATTTTTTTTCCATTTATAACATTTACAATAGAGCCCCTTTTCCCCCAAAAAATCTTGACATTGAGTGCTACCAGTGCTTAGCATGATCACGATCACGATTTCTAGAATCAGATCTGTAAAAAGTCTCTAGGTGCTCAGGGGGAAAATCTCTTCGAATATCTCCCGCATTCAACTCCTCCTTCTGGTAGATCACTCTTTCTTCAACTCGCCAACCACTTCCACCCCTAATCTATCAAATCTGGTTCCTTGTGTGCTCGGGAGAAGAAAAATTGAAAATCATATTGAGCCCAGTAGCCAGATCATTTTAATGGTGAAAGACGTTTCCAGATCTCCTCTACAAAACTTAGATATCAAAATTAACTCTCCTCTCTATTTGGCATGTAGGAAATACCAAAAAATCATGAAGACTCACACTTCTAGGAGCATTTCAGTAAAATGGGGGGAAAATCAGATTCAGACTCACAACTGTCGTTGATCTTTACTTTGAATTTGGGCCATCCACGTGGAAGATTCAATTTTAAAATAGGCCCGAGGGTTCCCTTTGAATTTTTACAACTTTTTGAAAAAGTGTAAACTTTTCACATTTTTCTCCAAGCCTCTACCCTTGAGAAATGAGCTAGACACGTGTCCTAAGGTTGGTCCCAAAGGAAGCACGAACAAATTCTTCCATATCACCTCTTTTTTGGAAAAAGAAAATTTTTCAAAGTTTTCCCCATAGCTCCGCCCTTGCAAAAATGGGCCTGACACGTGTCCCAATGTGGGTCCGAGTGGAACCACGCTTCCATTTTTACTTTTAACTCCATTTTCCCAAAAGGAAAATTTTCCAAGTTTCCCCCTAGAGTCCACACCTCCGCCATTGACTGGAGCAAGGTTTGACCCTTGATCAAGCTTGCGGGCCATTTTTGGTATTTCAACCCTTTTGAGAATAAGAGGCAAAAATTCCAAGTTTCCCCTGATGGTTTGTTTCGCCATCCCTTTTGACTTTTCAAATTGCCATGCGTCACAATGGCGCAGCTTGAGATGGTCCCCAAAATTTGAGACCCTGAAAGAGCGCAGGCTCACCACATGTCTTGGCTCGATTTTTTTTTTTTTAAGGCTTAAAGCTCAATGGAAGGCACCATGTGTCAGATTCTGAGGCAATCTCTTTTGGCCGCATGAAAATTCCAAGAAAAATGCAAAGTGAGCGGAGGCCTCCAAGTGTCCTCTTGGCTTTTAAAAAAAAAATGAAACTCAAGGGCTAGTCTCCAAACATGCATGATTCCTCCACATGTCCCAGGCCTCCTAAAACCTTTTTAAAAATGAATAAGTATGGGAAGACCCGACGGAAGCCTCCACGTGTCTTCATGGTGCACTTTCAAAAAGGTGCCCAAAGCAGAGACCCTAAATGAGCACAGCCTTACCACATATCTTTGTTCCGCCAAACTGTACCAACTGCATAAGAATTTGTCTAAGTCTAGGTAAAGTAGTGAAAATCTCCATGTTTCCTCATGGCATAACTTCAAGTCCAAACCCAAAAGTGAACTTTCAAATGAGTGTCGTTCGTCCACGTAGGCCGGTTTTCAAATTGAGGTGACTTATAAAATTATGAAGTGCCCCGCTGAGCCACCAACCAAAAGAGGTTACGCTCCCTTTAGATGTAAGGATGCAAATTTGACCGGGAGAAACACCCGTCAAACCGTAAAATGTAGAAAAACGACCATTTGAGCCCGGAGATGAAATTTTTTCCAAGGACAGAGGATTTAGAAATGTTACAAGGCTCAAATATGCTTTTCAAAGCTACATCCATTCATTTTTTATCAAGTATTTGGGGAAAAAATGACAAGGGGAACAAATCCTGACTATGGAAAATGGAAAGAATGGGAAAGCCCAAGTTTTTGAGTGAACAGAGAAGGGCAGACCTGAATTACAGAACTATCAAAGAGATAGAGAAAAAAGGAAACACAAATGGAATCATAAGTGATCTTTGACCCAGGAACAAATTAATTATGGCAACAAAAGAAACCAGAGACTTCTCAGGCACAACATGGGGGGAGAAAATATAGCAGAGGCCATAAATCGATAGATTTCAAAGGAAAAATGGGGCGAGACTATTTTGAGCACCAACAAGGCACACCCCACGATCAAACTAGTTGGTGGCTAGGAGACTAATGTGTCAGTTCCAAGGGGCAACAATAAACATAGCAATAATGCTAGAAAACAAAAGGAAAAACAAACTATGCTGCTGTAGCAAACATAGAGGCAGGGGGGGTGGAGACCCTTTATCTATTATTATTATTATTATAATATAAAGAAAAATTTTATACCAACTATAAAGCACCAAATACTAACCTTTTGGAGATAATTAACTGAGACAATGATAAACAATAAAATGACAAGAATACCGTCACCACCAGAAGAATGCAAGAAGTCTATAAGCAAGTATTAAAATGATGCCCTAAATAGGTAATAAACATAAGGAAACAAACGTCAAGATTCTGTGCCGATGCAAGGGGCGTATCCACTGCTACCGAAACCTGCACAAACACCCTAAGACAACACATAAATAATAATTCCCACAACATCAACATTAAACACAACAAACCATATGAAATGGAAAATTAAATTACAACAGTGATCATTAATAGGAAAATGATATATAAAGCAATGAGATATAAATCTATCAATAATAACTCATGAAATGTCCCATCAGGCATGCAATAAATGTTGATCTAATTTTTTTGTCCTTGTCAAAATTATTGAGCTAGATAACCAAGAAATCAAACAACTTCAAATGATGGAGGGTTTAAGATAACTTGTATGCGATATGGTGGATACGAGTGCTAAAGTGACTAATTTCCGCTATAATCTAGATAAACCGGTCAAATAGAGGCAACTAAGAAGAAAACAAATTAGATGGTATATGTAGGGGTTCCCCAATGAAGTCGATTCTAAGAAGAATGAGATTCCTTATGTGGATGTCATCCCCCGTTTGATAACATAAAATGGTATAAATAAATGATAAATGAATAATGTGCAGAAAGTAATAAACATAACTTAAAATTACCTATATATAGAGGAGCTACTGATCTTATCAAAGTAAATGTAAAGAAAACCAAGCTAAGAGAATCACAAAATCATAAGGATGGTATTATGGTGATTCAAGTGGCGTTGCAAGGGCACTGTGATGATATTGTGATAAACAAGGGGCTATAATGTCAAAGGTTTTCTATCACTCTTAAATTTTTCTAAAGAGGGGGGAAGGCCATGATTTATAGCTTGGAAATGGGGTTAGTTTAGGGGTTATCAGGTAACTTGGGTTTGACAAATTAACCCTTGTTAAGTGAATGGGGGGGATGATTTGAGTGATTAGGTGAAATAATGGATATGATAAGGAATATTTTTCATTATTTAAATCATGAGTGGGGTTCATGATATGAATGGTTTTTGGAGTATTTAATTATGAGGTGGGATGATATGACTTAATTAGAATATTTAGATAATGAGGTTTAGGTTTTAAAAAGGGGATCAGTTAATCAATTAAGATTGATTAAATGACCATGTATTTTAGGTGGTAAATGAAATTTATTCAAATTGAGGGGGAAAAATTATTCAAATGGGTAAGCCTAATGAAAGCGAGAAAACATGGGGCGAAGAGGAGGAACGATATCAAAAAATTGTGTCAAGAGCAATGTAGGATGTATAATGTATATAGGGTATGTAATGTATATAGAAATGGAATATGGAATGATGAGAAAACTAGACCCATATGTAATGGAATCTAATGTAGCATGTAGAATGTAGATGATAGATAAGTGCATGATGGAAACTAAGAAATGTAGGAGATACATTATGTGGAGGCTAGATAAGGTGCGGATGTGACATAAATATGCCTATATGCAAGGGATCAATGGAAATGGAAATGCATGTATGCTAGGATGAGGATGGGGGGATGTAGAGTGTCTATCCCCCCCTAAGCGATAATGCGAAAAAGGTGACTATGAAACACCATCAAGTAAATCATCATTGTTTTGATCAAAACTGGAGGGAGTTGCATTAGAAACTTGGTGAGTGATAAAATGAGGAGGATCATAAAAATATGCATTACGATGAAGGAGAGAAGAATTCATTGCATATTCTTCATCTGTAAAAGCAATTGTTGGACATCCATGAGCACACCAACGTGAAATGTTAAGTACACATGTAGGAGAAGAATCATTAGTAATAGAGATAGTGCCAAAAGGCATAGGGAAGGAGAGTGAGGAGTGAAGCGGGTTGAATGTGCCACCAATATAATCATCCAAGATCATCCAAGTGTAAATGGAAACCCATGGGTAGTGTGTCCAACAAATATTTTCAAGTGAAAAACCCGTAAGCCATATGCGCTAATGTAATATGGAAGTAACCGTAATAAATATGGGGTGAATGGAGGGGTGGATAGATTTCATTAAGTTTCATGCCAAACCTGGGTAAGAAATCATGTTTAAAAATAGTATCAGATCCAACAAGATCAAGAGGAACATGTTCCAAAAATGTCTTATTGATATATAAAGTGCAAAGGGGGGTCGTGAAACTACTTCTGGTGGAGAGGAAGATAAAACTGCATCGACATTGTTAACAGATCCCTTATATGGGACCATGACATTATTGGATGGAGGGGTTTTGAACCGGTACTCACTTGGGCCATTGGCAAAAAATGTTTCACCAAAATAAGAATTGTCTAGGTCGAGAGGAGTAGAATCAAGCTTTCCTAATTATTTGTTAGTGAGTTCTATAACATCAACCTCATCGTCAGACTCGGTGGAAACATCAATGTGTGAATCATCTATTTGGGTAGTGCTATTGAGGAAACTCGTAGGTAGGGTAGGAGGAGAGGATGGTAGAGGTGGAGTACTAGAAGGGACAAATACAATGGGTGAAATAATAGCTGAGGTGTCAGTAGAGATGATAGGAGAACTGATGTTAGGGGAAGTGGAGGTAGGTGCACTAGCAAGGAAAAATATATTGGATGAAATAATGGTCGAAGGATAAGTAGATATGATAGGAGAATGAATGGTAGGAATATTAGAAGTGAGTACACTAGATTGACCAACATCATATTTATCTAGGTTAGCATGTATGGAGTGGGATGAGGTGGTGGGACATGTATAGAAGTCACATGATTAATGTGACAATATTTGAATGGTTTTGGGTCAGTGGTAACAGTATGATCATAACCATCATGAAGGAATTTGACACATTGATGTATGGTGGAGGGTACAACTTACATGGCATGGATCCAAGGTCTCCTTAAGAGGAGATTGAATTGAAAATAAGCATCGAGGACATAAAATTCAGTAAGAATTGTTTTAGGTCCAATGTAAATATGTAGAGATATAGTGCCGAGAAATATGTGAGTGGAAGATTCGTAACCATAGATGAGAGTGGAGTTATGGGATATGAGACTATAATTGATACCTAATTGTTGTAAGAGATAATGGGAACACAGATTAATGGTGGACCCATTTTCAATAAGGAAACGCTTGATATAAGTAGTGCTAATGACATTGGTAATGAGCAATGGGGCACAAAGGTTATTTTTAGTGATGGGTGATATGTCATCATCTGTAAAGGAGAATTAATGGGGAAAATTGCAAAGAGACTGAATGAGATGGGAAAAATCTTTAGTAGAGTGGTAAAATTCGATGTGAATAGCATGAAGGGTAGCCTTAAGTGTTGTTCAACAATCTAGCATAGTGCACAAGAGGTCATAAAGTGATATTTTAACGAGTGTATTCTTGAGATGGTCGATAATATCATAAACTTTGGAAGTAGATGATGGAGTGACAAGTGTGACTGGTGGAGGTATTGAAACAAGTGCAAAAATAGGTGGAGTAAAGTGGGTGCAGAGGATAGTAACAATGTTGATGGATGGGTTAATTGAAGGAGTGAAAAAGTGAGGGGTGTGTTGGATACGCACGCACATGAAGTCAGCAGCAGTAGTAACTACGTTAGTTATCTTGGTAGGTGTATAGGTAGGACATGGAGATTGGTCCATGAATTGAGAAGGAGATGACATGGTGGAAAAGGATGGGAAGACAAAACCATATAAGGTGGTAGAAGGAGACGTTGGGTTCATCAAAATGATTAACTAAAATTGGAACTGCATGCAAGGAAAGTGGTAATCCTAGTTAATCTAATTAAGAGGAATAAATCACTGTATTAAAAGGCTAAAAAAATATGAAATAAATGCAAGTAAACTATTCTAAGTGAAATAAAACCCTAAATGTTCAAGAGAAGGGAGATAAATAGCTTAGCTTATTGGAAACGACTATAGTAGGTTTTCGTAGGTCTGAGAATAAAATTTGGAATTGCAGATGAACACTTAGTGACCCTGTGAAGGACAGATCTGAAGTGATGGGGGTGCCTGGGAGTGTACTAGGGCACTCTGGTCTGTAATCTGGGTGCTCAGAACACTGTAAATGCTCAAAACCTGCAATTGGTATGGTCATAAGTTGGTTTCAAACCTTCCCTATTTGTCATGTTGGATCTATCGGATGAGATGGAAAATGACCTACAATGTAAAGAGAAGTATCAAACCGTAGAAAAATAAAATATTCATATCAATGAGTCAGACTGACCTCAAACACCAAGCTAGTGGACTTATTAATGCACTACATTTCAGACCCGGATGTAGTTCTAGTGTGTGTGTGTGTGTATGTCATGCCCTAGGTGCTCTAGTGTCAGTCACACTTTGTGAAGTAGTGAGCAATAGTAACTATAGAAAATTTAAATAACATGTGTGCATGGAATAGAATAGAAAATTCCCTTTATGAAGTGTGTGAGATGTATATATCATATCCTTATTGCATGATACTATGCGGATGTAAGTGATGTGATGGATGTAGCCCTAGATGGAGTGATAGTAGTGTGTAATGCTATGACCTAGGACCCTCATTATGGTCTTATAACTTTATATTTTTAGGGATCTCAATATTAATTTCATAATTACTTCTGACAAGGACGACTGAGAAAAAGATAAAGATGACCAATAGCTACAAATTACCCAAAAATGAGCAAAAGGGGATTTTCATAGATCAAAATGCCCAAAGTGGGACCAGGGCACCCCAATACAGGTTGGGGCACCCTGATTTAGGGATAAAATGTCAGGGAAGTTGTAAAATGGGTAAATAAGTGCTGGAAAATACATGGGAACTACAAAATAAAATGTAAAATAAAGATGGCAAAAAGGTGGGATTAATTAGTACTTTGTACACTTGAGAACCTTATAAATAGTAGTATAAGACCCAGCCAAATTATGTGTAAAGTACATAATTTTGTGTCTACAATATTCATCCCTCTCAGCATGCTCAGTGCTTTGTTGGAGGCTTGATAAAACCTTTTAGATGAGCGCTTTTACATAAGACTTTCACGGATCCGCACCAGGCCTTGGAGTCTGCTCTGCATGTTGAGGCCATTAGAAGCATTGCTATTGGGGTAAGTCCCTTTTTAGAGGCACAAATTGATTGAATGGAAAAGCAACTTGAGAAATTGTCTGTGAATTTTGTACATGATACTCACAGCGTAATTTAGTGTATAGATTGTGAAGTGGAAGGACACACCAAGGATAGTTTCCATCAAAATTCGGTGAGTGCTATGTCATTAGACTGTGAAATATGTCACGGGGATCATGATCCAAGTAGTTGCCTATTGTTACAATGCACACTCTGTAAGAACGTGTCTTCCTATTTTAAGATTTTTACATTTTTTACTCATGATACTAAATATTTCTTGTTAATAGACTAGATTCTTTATGTAATTGATATTTGTGTGTGCCATACCAGCGTAGCAAACGGTTCTAAGAATGAGGGGTGTCAACAAGAAGGGTGTAAAGATGGCGAAGGAATAAGAAGAAGTTTTCAAAAAGGATTCAGAGGCCATAGTGGTTGTGATGTAGGAAAAAGTGACTTCCCCCATGGGACTTGTTTCAATTGTGGATCTAAAGATCACTACAAGTGCAAATTCCTGGATTTTCTAGAATGCTTGTGGTGCAGAAATAAACTTAAGTATGAGGAGTTCCTTGATTTGTATGATCACATGAGCTAGAATCAGAATAAGGAAAAGGGTGTTAGAATGGTTAGTGTGAAGTGCACTGAGCCTATGGTTGTGCCTAAATTAGTGTCTAATTTAGAGTTGGAACCTATATTAGTAACTACACTCACTAAGTCCACGCATGCCAGAGAAGTACCAAAGCATAAGCCTCTTAATACAAGAGAAGAATTATTTCATGGTAAGTACCTTGATCTGACTTAGTAGAAGGAGGTTAACCAGGAGACTATGGAGGTTATCAAAATCTTGCAAGGAGATATTCAGTGCTTGAAAGAGCTGTTACAAAAGTTAGAACAAGTGAAGAATGATGATATCCCTCATAAAGATGTTTATAATATCAAGTATGTATGTAATATGTTGCACCAGGAAAATAGCATTCCCTTGTAAGGAGAGTGGTTGAGAGAAAAGGTACCACGCACTAGATGTGAGCATGAGAGGTAGATCTTGCATGTTAATTTTCCCCCTCATTGTCTTGATTATGACAAGGAAATCATGTTGAATGTGGTAGTTGATGGATAGTTCTTAAGCAACATACTAATTGACACAAATGTAGAGGTTAATGTTCTTACTCTGGATGCATGGAACTAGATGGGGATACCACCATTACAGCCATCCTCAAATGTGTTGTACATGGAAAATAGGACTAAAGCTACACCCATCAGAGTTTTGAATAATTCTTCCATAGCCATTCAAGGGGCCAAGTTCATTGGGGATATTGAATTCTTGATGCTTACTGAGGCAGATAGTTTTCCAACATTACTTGAACACCCTTAGTGTTATGTGAATAATGTTGATCTGTGCTTCAACAAGGGATACATTAGTATTGAAAACATGAAGTAGCATGTAATTATTCCACTAATAGATGGGATGTCTTCCCCTTATGTAGATCATTTAGGTGAGGAGGAAATGGATAAAATTTATGTGCGCATCATTAGAGATCAAAAAAATTTTGATCCATCAAGAGGAGTCATTCAGGGGGATGATGCTCAGTCCATGATTGATACGACTAGCATTGTATGTGATAATTTTGATGGGACTTATGAATTGGTTGGGAGAGAAATTAAGGGCACTGTGACTCAATTTTTCAAGGCACGTTTGGTTAAGCATATGAGAGGAGGGAAGTTACTAAGTTACAATGGAGAAGGTAACCCTAATGTCTTTTTGTGTGCTATGGAATTCTAGTGGACTTGTGAAGTATAATGGAAGAATATGCTTGCTTATACCTTATGTGGGACATTTGCACATTGGTGGATGACTCATCGGGATAATCTTATTGAGTGGCACAAGGTAAGAATCATGTTCTCTATTATATTTCTCTAGAACAACACACCTTCAAAGATATGCAACTATCATGGGAAGGAATTGACCTTGTACCATTTTCAATAATTTGAGAAAGTGTGGATGGAAGGCTCAGAAACTTTACCCCCCTCACTCTAGGTGCATAAGTTCTATTCCAACTTGTAGGGTTGTGCACTACCTTTGAAAGGGAAACTTGGGATGATGATAACGTGAGCTCCTAGTGCAATTTCTTGGTGAAATTGTATATGATACTAACTGTAAATGGAAGTTTTAATCCAATGGTGGGGGTATAATGTCTTTATTCAACTATATAATTCCTGAAAAATAGGATTTGTGATTTGAGACTCTACTTGTGCCTGAGAAAAACTACCTGCCAATCCTATACACCAAGGTGTTGTTGATCTAAAAATGGTACTTATTTATTTATTTATTTTTGAAGTACTTACAAAATTTCCAGATTTTGAAATTTACAGACTCAACATTGATCTTGAGTTAATTTGATCCAATTTTTAGGTGTCTTGAAACCCAAATCCTCAACTCTTCCAGAAAGACCAATTAATCTGATTTTTCAACTTTAAGTGAATCGCTTGAATCTAATACAAATCCATTTTACTTCACAGTTGATTTTTAATCATACACTCAAACTGACATTTGAATCTAAGATGATAAGTGTATTCAAATCTTGTTGTGGGTTATGGATACTGAAAGTTCCTTCAATCCATTTACTCCAGTTTTATACTTATTTTATCAATTAATAAAATTAATCCAATGATGAATTTCAACTGATAAAAATCTTTAAAAAATTGAAATGCACAAATCCACAAAATAAGAAATTGATAACGGAGTTCACCCGAAGGCTACATCTCCGGATTCACAAAAAGTGAATCGATCCATTAAATGTAAAATTAAGTACAATATCCATTCAATATTGACTTAACAGACCTTTATACCTGTAAATGAGCTGATTAAAACCTCTAGGAATTCTGCAATTTACCATAATCATTCCCAAGTTCATCCGTGGCTCCTCCAGTATTTCTTCTGTTTGTTCCCTGTGCAAATACGTTCAAAAAACGTCTACAACTTGAAACATAAAAGACATATACAAATAATGTTTACATTTCTAGAAGCTTTATGAAATTACTAAAAACTTCCCCTTTTACTTCATGGTCTGATTCGGATCAGAAGTGGATGCAAAATACAGATCTCTGCTTGCCCCTCGTGCCTGTTCTGTGAAACTGTGATGGAAAAACGCCTACAAAAAAAATCTATAGCACTTCATGCAACAAAATTTACCTTTCTGGAAATCTCTCATAATTTTAAACAACTTTCATTTTTACACCAAGTCCTAATTCGAACCATAAGTGCCTCGAAAATTGTGATCTCTACAAACTGGTCCTTGGCTGTCCCCCTTTTCAACCTACCAAAAGCTTCCCTTTAAATAGATGTGATCTCCTTCTCTATCACTTGCTACAAAGTGGCATCTTGGGAAGGATGATTACTATTTTTTAAAAGGTTCAAATCCCCCTTCCATGGGTTTAGGAGCCCAATTTAGCCATTGACCCCATGTTTGGTGGGAAAGAGATAAGATAAGCCTTAAAATAGCTTTTTTGGCCACAAAATCCTCCTTATACCATGGGATTTGAATTTATTCACATGGAATGGATTAAATAGATTTTTAAAATTATTATTTTAAAATCTAAATCCCCTACAAACCTGCCAAGTTTCACGCCAATAATATGCCATTTGTCCACGTTAGAGTGTGCCACGTCATCATTTGACCACAACTTTGACTATGCATATCTTTCGCATACGAACTCAGATTTGGTCCGTTCAAAATGCGTCGGAAAGCTTGCGATGAGCTCTATAGCATGGAACTGATTTTTAAAAATTACAGTAACATCAATTTTTCCTCATCACCAACTGCCACGTGTCACCTTGTCATTGGTCCACTGGTTGACCTATTGACCAGAGTTGACCCGTTTGGAGGACCATCTTCGACCGGCGATAGAATTTGCATACGGACTCTGTTTTTGGAGTTCAGCATACCGTCGGAAAGGTCTCAATAAGCCCTTCAGCATGGTCCAATTTTAGGGAAGTTTAGGGAAAATTTTCATAGTGAAAAATCCTCTGGATCACTCCTCCCCAGTAAGACCATTTTGACCTCAAAATGGAAATTCACTCTGTTGAACTATACACACGTTCTCTGCATAATACAAACATAGAACCCAGTTTACAGCATGGTAATTTTTCCATAAAAATTGCAATAATCAAATGCCAATAATAGTAATATAACCCAATGGCCTAAACTGCAATTGATATGACACTGCAATTGCCATATTCCTTTGTACATCCTGATCCTGCACTCACCACTGTCAACAATGCAAATGTAACCTGCACTCACAGCTTGTTAGTGGAAAACTTGTACATACCATTTGCAACTATACCTAACAGTTACAAATATTAAGTCTATCAATAAGACTTACAAAGGTACAAATGTCATGCATAGTAAACAAAGAGTTTGTATAAGTTGTGCACTTACAAACAATGCCTACATGCCACAAATTGCACAATAACAGTATTTTAACTACAATCCACATATAGACATTCGACCAATGATCATGCCCACTGAACTGTAAATACTACTGAAAAATGAAGTTGTAAAACCATTAAAAAATAAAATTCCATCAAGTATTTTAAACCTGTCACCCGATTATTTCCTCTTTACGATACTTCACCAACACCAAGGCAGAAAAATAAATTTTTTACTTATCCTTTTCACAATTTAGTGGGATTTCCAAAACTGCCTTGTTAGTTTGCATGTATTCCACAATCAACTATGCAAACATAAAAGTGATAAATTGTTTACCCACTTTACTCAGCATACTGCCCTTTTTAGGGGGTTGATTCAATTCAGTTTTTACCAGGGCCACCGAAGTGGTCAAATTAGTTGGTTAAAAACTTTTATCCTTTTTTAACAAACTTTAATTTTTGTTCTGGATGTAGCTTCCAACACTTACCAATTTCATGACCTTGTTTATTACAATGATCACAAAACCTTTGATCCATTTTTTTAGGATCCACATTTTTAGGAACCTTACCTTGACTGCTCTTAGCCGAACCCGGGTTAGGAGAATGCATTTTCTCAAACTGTTCCATTCTGGATTTATACTTCCTACACTTGGCCACACAATGATTAGATAAACCACAGAATGTGCACGGATAACTATTCAACATAGCTTGAAAATTATAGCCAATTTTTTCCAGTGTAGATAAGGGATCAATTTGTTTACCTTTCATTTTTGAGCAATGGTAAACCGAAGGTGGGGGGATTTCTATACCTCTCCATGGTGAATTATTACCAGATCCTCTTGATGAGGATGAACCACCTGATGCTAGCGGGGATGACTCTTTGATGTTAGAAGTTTTTCTTCTTCCAGCGGTCTTGGAGTTCTCTCTAGTTTCCATTTCCCCTGCACTAGCATATCCCAGTCCTGCATAACGAGGTCTATCCTCAACCAAGATTGGGTTAGTTATACCTTGGTTATTCTTACCAAGGTTAATTCCATTAAAACCCGTGTTATTCAAAATTTTAGATCCTATACCTTTAGTGTGCTTTTCAAATTCACCAAGCACTATAGTAGAATCCAAATTAGCTTTGGGTGAGGAATTAAGTGTTGTCATACTTACTGTGCACTCATCTGTCATAGTGGAGGCATCAACAATAACTGGTACCTTGTTAGGTCCATCAATTTGCAACACCATCAAGAGCTCATCCTTAGATTCTAGCTCTTTTCTCAATGTGTCAAGTTTCTCTTCAAGAGCCAATACCTAACATCTCAGGAAGGCATTCTCTTCCTGAATTTGATGATTGCATGCTTCCAGTTCCTCAAACTTGGTCTTGTTGGACATCTTACCCATGATTCTTGCACACCTGTTCCTCTAAACTCTGCACACTGCAAATGAAAGATCAAGCCCAAAATGCAAAAACCAAACTGAACCAAATCAACTGATGCAAATCAAAAGCTAAACCAGCTCTGATACCAACTTGATCTGAAAATGGTACTTATTTATTTATTTATTTTTGAAGTACTTAGAAAATTTCTAGATTTTGAAATTTACAGACTCAACATTGATCTTGAGTTAATTTGATCCAATTTTTAGGTGTCTTGAAACCCAAATCCTCAACTCTTCCAAAAAGACCAATTAATCTGATTTTTCAACTTTAAGTGAATCGCTTGAATCTAATACAAATCCATTTTACTTCACAGTTGATTTTAATCATACACTCAAACTGACATTTGAATCTAAGATGATAAGTGTATTCAAATCTTGTTGTGGGTTATGGATACTGAAAGTTCCTTCAATCCATTTACTCCAGTTTTATACTTATTTTATCAATTAATAAAATTAATCCAATGATGAATTTCAACTGATAAAAATCTTTAAAAAACTGAAATGCACAAATCCACAAAACAAGAAATTGATAACGGAGTTCACCTGAAGGCTACATCTCCGGATTCACAAAAAGTGAATCGATCCATTAAACGTCCAATGAAGTACAATATCCATTCAATATTGACTTAACAGACCTTTATACCTGCAAATGAGCTGATTAAAACCTCAAGGAATTCTGCAATTTACCATAATCATTCCCAAGTTCATCTGTGGCTCCTACAATATTTCTTCTGTTTGTTCCCTGTGCAAATACGTTAAGAAAACGTCTACAACTTGAAACATACAAAACATATACAAATAAGGTTTACATTTCTGGAAACTTTATGAAATTATTAAAAACTTCCCCTTTTACTTCATGGTCTGATTCGGATCAGAAGTGGATGTAAAATACAGATCTCTGCTTGCCCCTCGTGCCTGTTCTGTGAAACTGTGATGGAAAAACGCCTACACAAAAAATCTATAGCACTTCATGCAACAAAATTTACCTTTCTGGAAATATCTCATAATTTTTAACAACTTTCATTTTTACACCAAGTCCTAATTCGAACCATAAGTGCCTCGAAAATTGTGATCTCTACAAACTGGTCCTTGGCTGTCCCCCTTTTCAACCTACCAAAAGCTTCCCTTTAAATAGATGTGATCTCCTTCTCTATCACTTGCTACAAAGTGGCAGCTTGGGAAGGCTGATTACTATTTTTGAAAAGGTTCAAATCCCCCTTCCATTGGTTTAGGAGCCCAATTTAGCCATTGACCCCACGTTTGGTGGGAAAGAGATAAGATAAGCCTTAAAATAGCTTTTTTGGCCACAAAATCCTCCTTATACCATGGGATTTGAATTTATTCACATGGAATGGATTAAATAGATTTTTAAAATTATTATTTTAAAATCTAAATCCACTACAAACTTTCCAAGTGTCACGCCAATAATATGCCATTTGTCCATGTTAGAGTGTGCCACGTCATCATTTGACCGCAACTTTGACTATGCATATCTTTCGCATACGAACTCAGATTTGGTCCGTTCAAAATACGTCGAAAAGCTTGCGATGAGATCTATACCATGGAACTGATTTTGAAACATTACAGTACCATCAATTTTTCCTCATCACCAACTGCCACGTGTCACCTTGTCATTGGTCCACTGGTTGACCTATTGACCAGAGTTGACCCGTTTGGAGGCCCATCTTCGACCGGCGATAGAATTTGCATACGGACTCTGTTTTTGGAGTTCAGAATACCATCGGAAAGGTCTCAATAAGCCCTTCAGCATGGTCCAATTTTAGGGAAGTTTAGGAAAAAATTTCATAATGAAAAATCCTCCGGATCAGTTGTGAAAACTATTATTCCACCATAATGTAGGTCTTGGAATCCTATTTCCGGAGATGTTTTTTTTTCTTATAACTCCATCCAGAGATCCCAAAATCCTCTTTTGAATCCCAGTAGTTTTTTTAGGCCGGTGTACTGCATAGGCTTGTGAACCCTGATTTTTACTCAGACTGTTCTAAGTATTTCAAAACTTCCCCAAACCTTCTAAAATAACTGCCATGATTTTCTAAGGTCTTAAATTCACCTCCATGTTGAATTTGGGCCTTTCGTTCCACTCCAGGGGAGGTTGATCTAGTCCTGGGAAAGCCAGTAACAACCCTTCCCAATACTGCCAAAAGATAACATATTTTCAGAATTCCCTAAAATCACCTAGGGGGAATGAATTGACTTTCCTAAATCACCTAGGGGACCAATTTTAAATCAAATAGGAGGTGACTAGATGTTATCCCGTAAAATTGACAAGGGCGATTTTACCAATAACCATACCAAAAATTTTGTTCCGATCCCTCGTCAGGGATCCCTTGCGTTCGGAACGTTGTAAAATCCCTTTTCCAGGAAATCTGGTTTTCCAAATTTAGTCATTTTTGGTCTTTTGGCTAGGCGCATGGAATTACTATGTAACATCAACTTTTGGTACGCCCCCTTTAAATCCTTTGGCGCATGGTTCTTCATGTCAACAGACCTTTTGGTGTGCCTTGATATGTTGAGTCTTTCCTGCATGCGCCGTGGCACATGCGCCTTCGTGTTAGTAACCCTTTTGTTGCGCCACTTTTTGGTGCGCCAAGGGCGCACATATTCTTGTGTCGACATCACTTTCGGTGCACCAAAGGCACACATAACTTCGTGTTGTCAGGTGCTTTGGTGTGCCAAAGGGCATATGCTTTCCTATGTCGACAATGATTTCCATGCACCACTTGAAAAAGTTGGTGGTGCATTTATTACTGATTCACCTATATATATATATATATAGGCATGCCTCCAATGTCATTATCACCAGAGCAATCACATTTTTCTTATTATATTCTCTGAGCCTGTCAGCGCACCTGCCCTGTCATTTTCAAACACATAGTGTACCCGTTTGCATGTTCTTCACTATTTATCCGGGTAAGAGGTTCTTATCTCTTTCGTGTGTTTTGTGTTTTTGGTTCTTTGTTTGCTTATTGGTCTGGTTTTGGATTGGAAAGAATGAAATATTGAACTAGCCTCCCCCCTGCTTGTCGTTTCCACATATTCCTCCCCCTCTTTCCAGATCTAACTGGTAGAGGAAGCTGTTCTGAATTCATGGTTTGAACCGATTTTATGTAAGATTAAGCCGTTTCATTACAAAAATGACCCCTGCAAAAAAAGAAAAGAGAAGCTAAACCATATGAAAAACCCCTCTGAGAATAATTAAAGCTCTAAGAGAGACTGTATGTTTCCTTTTCCCCTTGGCACATATGTCACCCACCCCTGCAACATGGTCAAAACCTACGCCATGGTGCACCCATTATGCCTGTTACACATCAAGAACATTTGCACCCTCAAGGCTTGCCCTCCTTCCATGTTGAAAGTGCTAGCATTGTGCCCTCTTTAGTACACCACCTTATTTGTTGCATTACTTAAACATGCGCCTCTTGGGTGCAACCCTGCACCCTATGCAACATCAAGCTTAAATCTGCGCCAGGTACAAAACTATCAAAGGCGCGGGTGCATTCCCCATTACAACAGCACATCATGTTGTGCAGACACCTCTGTGCGCCACGCCATAAACCTTTGGCACACAAAAGGTACATGCTACACCAACCATATATGTGCCATTGGCGCATCCTGTCTCTATGTAACATGGTGTTTCCATGGCACCCTTTACAAATGCACCCTGCAGTCTCTATGTGCCATGCGCCCTTGGCGCTGATTTAACCATTGCAACACACCTTTTTTCTGTGCACCTTACCTATTTGGCCCTGTAAAGCTGTAGCTTTCATGCGCCCCCTGCGCCCTTAGCCTCAAAATCGCTACTCTTTCTTCTGTTAACACTTCAATGGAAGATCAAATGACTAATACAACCTTTTTGCGTTGGGTCTCGCTTCTTCTTTGTGCAGATCAGCAACTAAGCTCAGAAGAACATATGTCAACATCAAGCAAGAGACCTACCAAATCCAAAGGCAAGGCCAAACTTATAGAAGAAGAGATGAAATATAAGTATCAGAGGGTCAGGATGCCTGACTCCCAGGCCGAATGCAACCTGGACATCAGAGACTCTAAGTTGGGTCACATTGATATGGAGGAATTCTGGTCAGAACTCAGAAGGTAACAAGAAGTCCATGGATTGGACAACTGATGGGCAGTGCCTTACACTTCGCTGGAGGAAATCCCAGTCAGTACCGTCAATAATGAATTCATGATGGTGGTTTCCCGGTGCTACACACAAGGACACAAGGGTGTGTCGTAAATGACAAGGGCGAGGTTGTCATTACCTCACACTGCCCGCCACTTCGAAATAATACTTTGCATTCCTCATCATCGGCACTTTGTGGCCATCAGCCGAGAGGATTGTATTAAGGCCTGGGACGACAACGAAGATCAGTGCATGCAGCTGATGAACGAAGTCTATTGAAAAACAAAAAGGTAGTGACCCGATGGCCACAAATCATTCACTGCAGTGGATTTTTCGGAGGAGCTCAGTGACACCATCACATTCTTGAGTAGGGTCTTTGGGCTTCCTGACGCCCACTTTTTCCATAAATGGATGTTGCGGTACTTAGAGACCATGAACAAGAATGTGCCCGATCAGCACTTTTGGCTGGGGAGAGATAATAAGCAGGCAGGAATCTCTAAGCAAGCTTCAACAATTTAATACAATAGGGAGATTCTACATGAATTCCTATGTTGTTTACACTGCAGCCATTAGAAGAGACTACCCAGGCTTGATGCGGAGTGGGGGTACGCCTCAGGTCAAAATATATGAATACTACCAAGAGTTGAGGCTGGAAAATAGCATCCCTCAATTCACGAGATCAACGATGTTTTTTTCTACCACATCATCTGCCTGTTTGAGGCCAAATATGACTTACGTCACAACGCCAAGATCATATGGCAGACACTGAGAAATGGGGGGCCCTGTCACCCAATTGTCCCACGTTCACCTATCTGAGGGCAAGCCAACTTCTAGGAGGCTAACTAGTTGCCGAGGTAATGGCTTGGACCAAGCTGATTTTGGCCTAGAGTGTAGTCAAGGCAGGCTGATCACCTTCATGAGAAGTGCCTCAAATATAAGGGTGGAATCTTTCCCTCCGCCCTCACAGTGGTAATATACCTGCCTTACAACCCTCACAAGGCAAAGGACATGTTCCAAGAGCTGGAGCTGCTTAAGTTGAAACATGATTTCCCGGCCAGGCCTACCTTTGACCCCAGAAGTTGTCTGCCAAGGGCTAAGCTAGATCAATCACATCCCTCAGATTGAAGACATCTACATCAACGTCATTCATGAGGTTGAGCTTAGGAGAAAGGACCATTCTCGCTTAGCCTTAGCAGAAATCATCCAATAAGGGTAGTATATATTCTCCCCAGAGCTTCCAAACTACAGAGGATGAAGTAGACCAAGTATATACTAACACAATGGGGACAATTGGCCTTTTCCAGCCATTGATAGAACTAAGGGCACCTCAGACGATTGAGGAGAGGGGTCAAGGAAACTCTGCACAGAACAGAGCATTGGTGCCGGATGAACGGATTAATCTACCTCGGGGTTGATTTTCACAACCTCCCATTGGGTAACGCACCTCCTCGATCTAAACAATAGCCTAAGGGCAAGGGCAAAGGCATAGAGGGTGAATCCAACACCACTCAAGAAGAAGCTCCTGAGAGTCCTCTTTCCCGCGGCCACCCACATAGGTCATAACTCTGGTTACGCCAGAGAAAGAATAGAAGAAGGATGTTCCAAAGGCCCATCCACTCAGGATTTGGCTTGCTACAACAACCGAGGTCCCTTCTGTCCCTCTTCTTCTCTTCCTTCCCCTCCTTCGAGTGACTCAAGCGACCTGCACCTTTTGTCGTGTCCTCTCCCCCTTCTTCTCCTATTCCCCCCGCTTCTTCGTCTATCTTCTTTTTCTTCTGTTCCCTCGCGGATCTTTCCCCCCCTCCAATATTCATCCCCTCTTTCAGATCTACTGGGGGGTAGGAGGAAGATGTTCGAATTCATGGTTTGAACGATTGATTTAAGCCGTTTCATACAAAAAATGACCTGCCCAAAAAAGAAAAAGAGAAGCTAAACCATATGAAAAACCCCTCTGAGAATAATTAAAGCTCTAAGAGAGACTGTATGTTTCCTTTTCCCCTTGGCACATATGTCACCCCTGCAACATGGTCAAAACCTACGCCAATGGTGCACCCATTATGCCTGTTACATCAAGAACATTTGCACCCTCAAGGCTTGCCTCCTTCACATGTTGAAAGTGCTAGCATTGTGCCCTCTTTAGTACACCAACCTTATTTGTTGCATTACTTAAACATGCGCCTCTTGGGTGCACCCTGCACCTATGCAACATCAGCTTAAATCTGCGCCAGGTACAAAACTATCAAAGGCGCGGGTGCATTCCCCATTACAGCAACATCATGTTGTGCAGACCCTCTGTGCGCCACGCCATAAACCTTTGGCACACAAAAGGTACATGCTACACCAACCATATATGTGCCATTGGCGCATCCTGTCTCTATGTAACATGGTGTTTCCATGCACCCTTTACAAAAATGCACCCTGCAGTCTCTATGTGCCATGCGCCCTTGGCGCTGATTTAACCATTGCAACACCTTTTTTCTGTGCACCTTACCTATTTGGCCCTGTAAGCTGTAGCTTTCATGCGCCCTGCGCCCTTAGCCTCAAAATCGCTAACTCTTTCTTCTGTTAACACTTCAATGGAAGATCAAATGACTAATACAACCTTTTTGCGTTGGGTCTCGCTTCTTCTTTGTGCAGATCAGCAACTAAGCTCAGAAGAACATATGTCAACATCAAGCAAGAGACCTACCAAATCCAAAGGCAAGGCCAAACTTATAGAAGAAGAGATGAAATATAAGTATCAGAGGGTCAGGATGCCTGACTCCCAGGCCGAATGCAACCTGGACATCAGAGACTCAAAGTTGGGTCACATTGATATGGAGGAATTCTGGGTCAGAACTCAGAAGGTAACAAGAAGTCCATGGATGGACAAACTGATGGGCAGTGCCTTACACTTCGCTGGAGGAATCCCAATCAGTACCGTCAATAATGAATTCATGATGGTGGTTTCCCGGTGCTACAACAAGGACACAAGGTGTGTCGTAAATGACAAGGGCGAGGTTGTCATTAACCTCACTGCCCGCCACTTCGAAATAATACTTTGCATTCCTCATCATCGGCACTTTGTGGCCATCAGCCGAGAGGATTGTATTAAGGCCTGGGACGACAACGAAGATCAGTGCATGCAGCTGATGAACGAAGTCTATTTGAAAAACAAAAAGGTAGTGACCCGATGGCCACAAATCATTCACTGCAGTGATTTTTCGGAGGAGCTCAGTGACACCATCACATTCTTGAGTAGGGTCTTTGGGCTTCCTGACGCCCACTTTTTCCATAAATGGATGTTGCGGTACTTAGAGACCATGAACAAGAATGTGCCCGATCAGCACTTTTGCTGGGGAGAGATAATAAGCAGCAGAATCTCTAAGCAGCTTCAACAATTTAATACAATAGGGAGATTCTACATGAATTCCTATGTTGTTTACACTGCAGCATTAGAAAGAGACTACCCAGGCTTGATGCGGAGTGGGGTTACGCCTCAGGTCAAAATATATGAATACTACCAAGAGTTGAGGCTGGAAAATAGCATCCCTCAATTCACGAAGATCAACGATGTGTTTTTCTACCACATCATCTGCCTGTTGAGGCCAAATATGACTTACGGTCACACGACCAAGAGCATAGTGGCAGACACTGAGAAATGGGGGGCCCTGTTCACCCAATTTCCCACGTTCACCTATCTGAGGGCAGCCAACTTCTTAGGAGAGCTAACTAGATTGCCGAGGTATGCTGGACCCAAGCTGATTTGCTAGAGCTGTCAAGGCAGCTGATCACCTATCATGAGAAGTGCCTCAAAATAAATAAGGGTGGAACTCCTTTCCCCCTCACAGTGGGTAGATATACATGCCTTACCCATCACAAGGCAAAGGACATGTTCACAGAGCTGGAGCTGCTTAATTTGAAACATGATTTCCCGGCCAGGCCTACCTTTGACCCCAGAAGTTGTCTGCCAAGGGCTAAGCTAGATCCAATCCACATCCCTCAGATTGAAGACATCTACATCAACGTCATTCATGAGGTTGAGCTTAGGAGAAAGGACCATTCTCGCTTAGCCTTAGCAGAAATCATCCAATACAGGGTAGTAATTCTCCCCAGAGGCTTCCAAACTACAGAGGATGAAGTAGACCAAGTATATACTTGATTCAGGTGGGGATGATTGGCCTTTTGCGGCAATTGATAGAACCAAAGCTCCTCAAACAATTGAGGAAAGGGTCAAGGAAACTCTGCGCAGAACAGAGCATTGGTGCCGAATGAACGGGCTCATCTACCTCGGAGTCGATTTCACAACCTCTCCATTGGGTAACGCACCTCCTAGATCAAAACAATAGCCTAAAGGCAAAGGAAAAGGCAAAGAAGGTGAATCCAGCACCACTCAACAAGAAGCTCCTGAAAGTCCTCCTTCCGCTGCACCAAGAACAAGTTATAACTCTAGCTTACTCCAAAGAAAGAAGCAGAAGAGGATGTTCCAAGAGGCCCATCCACTCAGGATGTCAGCACTACTACAACAATTGAGGTCCCTTCTGTCCCTTCTTCTTCTCCTCCTTCCCCTCCTTGAGTGACTCAAGCGACCATTCCTTTGGTCGTGTCCTCTCCCCCTTCTTCTACTGTTCCTCCTGCTTCTTCGTCCATCTTCTCTTCTCTCACGGACCTGTCCCCCTCCATTTCTTCCCTCATCTCTGAGCTCCCTTCCCTTCCTATGTCTTCCTCTCCTGCAGTATCTGTTCCTCCCGTGAGCACTTCTTCGGCTATCCCTCTCGATGCCGCCTCCAAGTGTCTCCACTTTTTTCCCTTCTACTACTGCAGTTGTCCCCTTCTCTGTTTCTTGCCCTTCTCCCGTAAGTCCAGCCTGGATCTCCCAGCACTTAAGTCAGCAGAAAGAGGAAAGTTCCCATCGCTCCGATGGACTTTTCCGTAATCCCGTCCAAAGGGGCAAAGAAGACAGAAGCCTGTCACACGCTTCTCTCAAAGTGCTTCGGGAGAAAGGGTGATGGAGATCGCATACCCTAATCCCCTCAAGGATAAAACGGATCTATCTCCGACAGATTATACAGTGACCCAAGTCACAATGGGTATGTCTTCTGAGAGCCTTCAAGGAGAAGCCCTTATCTGCAGTTGACGCCCTCTGCAAGAAGCTTCAAGAAATAAAAGAAGAGAAAAGGCTATTGAAAGAGCAAAACAAACATCTGCTCCAAGCCTTACAGATGATGGGCAGTGTGCACTTCCCGCAACTGCCACCGAGACTCCCGAGCCTCTGAGCCAAGATAAAATTAATGAGTATGCAAAGATCGGTGAGCAGGGTATGGCAGTTTCCGCTTGGAGGAGCCAGATCCTCAAAGACAGTGAAAAAGTAATCGCCAAGTTCTCTGACTTGTATCTGAACATCAACAAGGCGAATAAAGAGCTCCAAGCACTAGCAGGACCCATATCAGAAGAGTTGGACCATGCTAGGCTGCAGCATGAGACCTTTCAACAAATGTTCGATTGTTCAGTTGAAGATCTGGTCAAGTTCGGTGTCTTCGGTCATCCCAGAGCCCTCAACAAAGTCACTTCCACTCTAGACTACCGGATGGATCAACTGGAGTTTGTCCTTGAAAAGATCGATAAGGTGAAAGGAGGAAGCCCTGGACGCGATGCACCAAATGGAACAAATCATTCTCAACATGTCTGCCAAGGCTACTTACTCCTTCCTTCGCCTTGAGAAAAGTTGATGAAACCATCCAGATCTTCAAGGAGATCGTTTCGCGAGGGCTGGGGCCAGAGGTCTCTTTTGACGCAGAGTCCATCAATAACCTGCTGGCCTGTCGGGATTTCATGGGGTTCCTCATAGAAGCTGAAAAAAACTATTCCAAACTCCCAGAGAAGCTCATAGACGAGCGGGAGACTTGCGAGGCGATCAGTGAGCGACACAAGGATCCTTCCTAGGATCAACTAGGGCCCATGATCAGCAAGTTCATGGAATACCGCGCTCAATTCCACATCTCGTCACCTGAGCAGCAGTAGAAGCAGGCTACTCCCTTTCGGCCGCAGGATGACGATGATGAATAGTGGCTTCTTCTTCTTCTTCTTCTCTCTCTTCTTCGACTTTCTTTTTGTAAATATCTAAAGTATGCTGGCACAAAAGATGACATCATCCATGTTGTACCATGGGATGATGTCATCCATCAAGTTGTCAAAAGTCAACATGACTTTGAGATATTTTGTAAATATCTTTGTAAATAGGTGGTTGGCTCCTTTTTGCCTTCTTTTCTCTCCTTCTTCTATAAATACCCCAATACTTGTTGTATTGTGAATGAGTGAATATCTTTCAGATGAAAAATAGAAGTAAGGAGAAAAGACTTTGAGCTTTTTGTAACAGAAGGAATTATTAATACAATATTTAGACTTTGTGCTAAATACATGTGTTATTTGCATTGGATCTTTCTTACATTAGATTTGTGTGTTTGTTCTGTTGAATTTACTTCTGTTTTATTGTCATTTATTCATCATCAGTATTGCTTTGCTCGTTTATGTAAGTAGGTTTGGCTCTGTTTACTACCAATCCCAAAACATAAACCCTCTGACCTTTCTGCTTTGGAATTCATTTCTTTTCTCCCTTCGGACCTGCTCTTGCTTCATCCTCTCTTTCATTCCTTTATTTTCGTAGTTGGAAACACCCCTACTGGGATGAGATCCCAAACCCCCGAAGGGAGAATATTGTGAGACTTGCACAGATTCCTGCTGGTAGAATAGCAATAAACCAGTTTCGCTTTGCTGACTCAAAGAGGGGCTATGCCCTGCACACTGTTGGCTCGTTTATCCATAGATCTGCCCAAGCGACAGATTTTCAGACCAACACCAGACTAACAAAATTGACCTAGGGTGCCTAGGAATGATAAAACATGATAATGTCAAGCTCTTGATTATCAGCTTGTCGTATGTTTAAAACTTCCTTTTTGCGGGGCATGTTGAAAAAGTTTTTTTTTTAACATGCATAAAGGTATCATGAATGCTAGACCATGAACAACTGGGTAAGAACATTTATGTCATAAAGGTATATAGAATGCATTGGGAACTGATACGTTGGATGTAAAACACCATTATATTAATCTACCATTGAATTATAGTAGTTTTAAAGTCATTGATTAGTTCATTTTGTGTTTGCAATAGTAATGGATTTGACATACAGTTCAACAAAGTCGGTATCCTAACCATACAATCGCATGGTCTGCTTGAATGAAGAAGTGGGAGGAATATATGTGGAGTGGTCCTATCGAAAGCACTTCACATATACTTCTCACGTTTCTTCCTTCGAAATCAATAGCATAACAAGATTGTTAGGGAGATACTCCAGTTCACCTAACTGTCATCACGCAAGAGATTACTACATGCCAAATGTAGATGAGCTGAGTTTACCATGACTCAAATTCCCTAAACTTGTAAATGCCAGTCAAAAACTTAGTTGACTCAAGTATACATAACTCTTTCCAATTCTTATGATGATTGACACCCCCCAAAACAAGCAGTGTCACTTGGTTTAGTAAGTCTCTGTGATTGGATCCTTCTACATACTCTAGCTTGTGGAGCATCATCGTTACCTATGAATCATTTTTATTATGGATCTTGGATCCAAAATACAGCTAATTGTACTTATGATTAAATAAATCTTGCCTTGGCACAAATTGTACCTTGCTAATAATCCTTTAGTGGACTTCTGCATGATCTTGTTATATATTAATGGCATGTGCCTAAACTCTGATTATGCCTATAACTAATTAGCCTTGTCAGTTTGGGCTCATGGGACAATCTGGTATATAATTCTTCCTGAAAAATAGTTGAATGTTATGAAACCTCATATAGTATCAGTAAAACTTATGACTTTAACATGATTACACGTTATGAAACTAAAGATATATCTAGTTATCTGCACTATAGCTTCCCAAGGTTGATGAATTCAAAATTAATTTGGGTAACTCTGAAGGTATGTACATTTGGGATACGAAACTGTGAATACCCTGAAGGGAGAATCTCACTTCATAGCCTATGTAGTCTTAGTCTCACTTAGCATGACCAATAAGGTTCCTCAATACCCTATTTCCTAATGATTGAAATGATGGTTATGAAGTTCTAATCTTTCACTATAGTCTTGTAGATCAACTTGGTTGCAGTGTGTCTCATCATACTTCACTTATTGAAGTTAATTATTGGGTAGAAATAAGGGTTATTCCAAGGGACATGTATATCAACTCAATATAAAATGGCAGTAACTTACGATACATTTAGGTGATTATCTTGAGGAATGATGTAAATATGAACTTGAGAACATAATTTAGTCAATCCTTAACTTCATTATGAGATTAATATCTTGAAAGCTTTCATCTAGCTGGATGAATTGAAAGACTAGTGCATGCCTAAGCATCCGTTTCAAATGGGACTACACATCTATAGTTAAGGGCACTGTAAGGTCTAATTGGAATTTTGGTGATAAGAGTGTTTAGAGCATTATGTAAAGATAGTGTTTTAAGTACTGCAATAAATAGGGAAGACTATAGATACATAATGTTCCATATAAAGGCTTTAATGGGTTAAGAGACATCCATGCCTAAGCTAAGTATGGGAATGATCATACAAGTGTCAGCCACCTTGGACCTAAATGACTACTTCCTAGTATAACTTAGTTGAATGAACTATAATGGAGTAATGTGATAAAATTAACCTAAAAAGCTTTAGTTACTTTACTTGTTTTGACATAATATCTTATACGTGAAGTCCATGCATTACATCCACATTGCAAATGAATGTCATTCTTAAGCGGGAATTACATCTAGCTTTAAACGATTTTCTCAAAGAATTCGATGTGCAGTCTGTATGATTCCACATGTATTGCATACACCTTAAGTCAGTGGGTATTTACAACAAAAACCTCTAGATAAAACCCACGTTCTGACTATTTAGAGCTAGTAGGACCTACTGGGAACTCCATGACTTGGGTTTTAAAGAACACTTTTTGCTATCAAAATGTTTAGAGGATGCTATGAATGATTGTGCAGCAAGGTGGATAATCACTTCGTGACAATTATCCTTCTAACCTAGGTCAATTAAATCGTGTGAACTATACTTCATTAAGTTAATGGACTAAGAGTAATGAATCCTTCAGATAATTGTGATGACCATATTTGTGATTGTGATGGAAAGACAAGCTTTCCAGATGAGTTGTGCACTCACCTATACCTTTTGGAAGTGTATCATATTACAGCTAGAATCCTATTTGGCCAAAATAATGTGCTTGTTGGGTACATTGAGGTAATCAGTCGTGCCATTTCTTCTGGCAAGCTGTAGCCATTAAGTGTAGGATACATGATGGATCTGTTTTAGACTAAGTGAACTCTAGTAGACATTAGAGTGATTAGTCAGATGTTCTCACTACCGCAATGCATGGTAAAACCTTATTGCGATGGCTAGTCTACGTAAGAATATTTTTCCTAATGAATGTTAAGTGGAACTGATCGTGGAGATCGGGTGAGCTATATTAACCCTTACTTATGTTTCATAAGGTTTATCTACATTATTATGACTGCGATGGTCTTAATTAATTATGACATGTTGCATTAGCTAGCCTTAGCTAGTTATCTGATTTATTTATGGGAAATGTGTGAAAAAAATGTCCTGCTATTTCCTTGTTGACAGATAATAAGACTATGCTTACATCCTAACAAGCTTACACTAGCCTACCTAAATTATTTAGTGGGCTATTCTTTTTTGTATTATGTGCCTAGTATTTGTTGTTTTTTCCTATATGGAGTTTTCTACCTCTAGCTACATGGATTTATAGCTTTAACCTATGCGTGTATATGCCTAATATGGTGTAAAAAAAAAAAAGCTTTAATAAAATTATACTACATACAAAAATAAAAGAGAGACTTTTAAACTCGAGTCTTATTTTTGTTATTTTGAGCTCGAGCCAAATTTAATATGCTATACGGATCAGGAAATTTGAACAAAGCATGGATGATCTTGAGAAAATGCTAAAGGATGGTCTTTTGTAAGCTCGGAATTCTAAAATGGAGACAACTACCTAGAGCTTTCAACGTATCCTGGCTCTAGCCAATGCCCGTGCTAGGTTTTTTTGTGAAAGACAAGGTGGGCTTGTGGAATGAGATTTTCCTTCTTCTTTCGCTGGATGTCTGTAGTATTTTCCTTGCTTCTTCTTCTTCTAGATTTCTCCCACTTATATAACTTCTTGTAACTATCTTCTTCCCAATTTCTTGGATGATGGAAGAAAAATTGTAATTACCCACTATAATTGGAGGAAATGAGAAAAGTTTTTCCAAGTTTTTCGAACAAATTTCATGAGAATTAAATTAATATTTATTAATTAAAAAACCTAAAATTTAATAAATTTAAGTTTAATAAATAAAAAGTTAAGATATTAATTAATTAATTAAAACATGGTTTGTGACATAGTAGGATAAGTACTTATCTGAAATGAACAAAACGAAGGCCAAAATGATCACGATGAAGTTGATAGATCATGAGAAAGGACACTTCTATTTATTTTTTTTAAAACCATGCTATAATTTTGTGAATTCAAAATTAGCTGATAACAAGCTCTATGGAATGCTGTCATGTGTCAACCTCGACTGCCCAGACCTAAATCCTTATATAACTTTGTCTGTTCCACAAATTTGAGTTATGCAAAATGCACTGTTCTTGAAATTTGTTAGAATGGTGACATGTTTCCCACCGTAATTATTGATCTTTCACCACCTGTCATCCCCTAACTCCACCATGTTTCCTTTGACCTTTTCTGACTTTGTTTGTCCCATTATGGACCTAAAATATTATGGAATGTAGCTTATTCTACATGTATCACATTTGCTAAATATAAATCCTTTAAGAGAAACAAAATTCTTCCACGTCGTCTAATGTTTGATGCTTGATGCTGAAATTGACATCCAAATGAACGTCACGCGGTCTTTTGAATATAACCCACTAATGATTTAACATAGCTTCGTGTGGGTTATTAAATGCCAATGCTCAACACTTTATTATTCCATGGATTCTAGATAATCCACATAAAAATAAAATTGGGGGAACCCATAGAAATATTCATTATAAATCCACCTAAGTATGGAACTGATGGTCCTTTATTCCACAGGTTAGGAGAACCCACAAAACACTAAGTTCCCACACTCCACAATTAACTGAATTAGTGTCCTGTGAATTTCGTAGAGAAAAATGGCTAAGTCCATTTATCCAAATATGTAAGGGGTGTGAATTTGGGATAACAAAAACCCGTAGAACTGATTTAGAAAGAAATTAAGGTACTTTAAAAGGAAATTATGGATGAAGAATGGATCATAAAATAGGTTCATCATGAAAAATTTGACTAGGTATACCATTTTTTCGATAAACTCAAAAATGGGATAACACACCTCCAAGTATGGCTCTTGAATTTATTTTTAAAGATTATTTTAAACCCTTTATCCCACATGCTATGTAGGAGGGTGGGCGGAATTGTTTAAAGTAAGCATAGTGGTTACGCTAATGTGGCATGGCCACATTTTGTTAAGCTACATTGTGGTGGTGTGGAATATTTGAACCAAGTTTAGCCACTCGTTGCAAATATGGGTTCGATGGTGTAGACAAGTGCACATGTTGGTATTGGTGGTGGTTAAGGGGTTGACCAATATAAGTGGAGAGTTGTATGATTAATCCTCCAACTATGTGTGTCATAGAGACCCACCATGTAATGCTTTACAACTCCACTATATATAAAATCCCATATTCACCCTTCATATACACTTGGTGGCATATATTGATTTATAGTATTGTCAGACATCTGATAAATGGTTGCAGACATTTTTACCAAGAAACACCTTCACTGAGGTGAAGTATCTTCACTTGCGGTCGACTTCTTAGGGTGAGGTCTTCTAGCAAGCATCCCATCTTGAGGCTCTTCTCTATCTTCTAGGAAGATTTTTGAAGACCGACATTGTAAAACAAAAAAATTAAACTTTTTCCCAAACTTCACTTTTGTCACGTGTCGTAGCTTGATTCTCCATTTGACGCTATCTTTCATAGGTCCAATTTAGGGAGTATTTTATCTAGCTTGATAACCTGAGCATACGTTGTCCCTTTACGGGTTTAATTCCTTATGCCATTACTTGAGATCTCTCATAGTTCTACATGGGTACCTCATCAGGTTGTTTAGGGAGATTTAGGGAAATTTTTCTAGTGGAAGTGACCTCCAGATTAAGAATGAAGTCCCACTCGTATCCATGTCTGATATACAAAAAAAAAAGGCTTATCAGAAATATTCTGTCAAACTATCTCCTCATAATACCTTAAATCCTTGCATAAAGACTAGTAGTTAGCCAAGATAATACTACCAGGTGGTCTCATTTACCCACTAGCCTGAGCTCTAGCTTCCTATGGCTCAGCTCCTGATATTGGAGTGTTGATAATTCTGAGGGCCTTTATCAAGACCTCTCACTACTGTTTATATCAGTCATGATCAACAATGACATGCACTAGCTCTAGATGTACACCTGCTAGCCACTGACGTAGGCCATCCCGATCACCTATCAAACCATCTCTCTTCATGATCGAGGTAGACTGATCAACCAATACTACAACCTTTTCAGCCTCTAAATGACTAATGGTGGCCTCCATAGCTGCCGTGTCATCACCTCTTGCTATTGTCTATAGCCACTGACACTGAAGTACCTGTAATACCTAGGGACTTTCTCAAGACATATAATTTTTTTTCTATATCAGTAACAATCAGCTATGGTGTGAGCTATCTCTTCCTATACACCTACTAGTCACTAATCTAGGCCATCCCTCTCACCTATCAAACCATCTCTCTCCGTAGTCAAGATAGCCCGCTCATCCAATAACGCAGCCATTTCGGCCTCTAAATGAGCAATGGTGGCCTCAAAATCTTCCATGTCATCACCACCACCATTATCCTCACCCCCACCTCCCTCACCATCACCTCCCTAATTTATCACCTCAACATAATCTCATACTCATCTATCAGCTCTAGAAAGATGAGCCTTCCACCATACAACAAACACCTTAGTAACCCTGACATCATCCATAGTCATGGGAACTCCCTAGTCATCTAAACCCATCACCCCCTTGTCATTGGAAATGGAAAATATCAATGTAATCAATAGAAATAGTGTGTCTACATCCCCATCATCATGTCTATATGTTGTTGTTCCTTCTAGAACATCCTGAACCAACCCAAATTGTAACCTGATGCGACTGAATTAGATCAACTCCCACTCTCCATCTCATCATTCCTATACCCACAAATCTTGTTGGCTGGCCCTCAATTAATCCTCCACCCCATCCCACATCTGATAACACCATCTTGTAAACTAGCCAGGAGATGTCGCTAGTGCTCCTCACCTCACACTGGCCTTGTCTATCCCCTATCTGATCACCATTAAATAAATCTAGTTTTCCCCTCCAATGTTGTTAGACCTCCCCATGAAAAACCTCTATGTCAAGCCAATGCAATGTGCTCGTATGACCAACATTCATTAATAAACCAACATCAATCCTAAACCTCATCCCTATCCTCCACGACTATATTGTAACTCCATGTAGGTCTGAATAAGTCCTACAGGGACCTAAGAAAAGAAATTCCTATGCTTGATCATATTGGCCACTACACCCATCATCATCCTAGGAAACTAACCCCCAACGGTGTTGGGAAAATTATAACACATAATCCCTATCATGATTAACATCATTAAAGAACAACCCTCTGTATCCTAAGTCTACAAGGTCCTGTATGAGAAACCACTCGATGAAAATCCACCCCATCATAATCATCACCATACAACCTCCTCATCACAACAACCCTCTCTATCTCATCAATCAAATAAATCCCCTCTACTTACACAGGAATCCTCATAATCATATGTACATCCTCCAGGGTGAAATTCATTTCACCTGTTGGAAACAAAAATGTACATATTTTTGGATCCCATCTCTCTTGCAGTGTAAGCAATAACCCCAGCTTCATGTGGATCTATCAATAATGATGCATCACACCCAATCTAATGTCCTCCAAATGAAACAAATAATCATCCGAAAAAGAATCCCACACATCCTCTAGGATCAAAATAATCCTATTTGGGATGGTCAGTTTTTCCCTTTCCTACATACACGAAACATAAAACACTCATTAGAACATTGTTTAATCAAAATTTCATAAAAATCACACAAAAAACACAAAATAATAGTAATTTCTAATGATTCACTATAATTGGTGATGTCTCAGCCAAATTGTAAGTGATTTTCCAAAATCACCAGTGATTCTAGTGTCTCAATGAATGTGCCCTCGTACGGGCCCCAAAAATAGAAAAAAAAAAAAAAAAAAACTAAAAAAACACAAAAACATTAAAAAAGGGTACTTACCTCCCCTTGGGTGGGCCTACTGTGCCTCTTCAATCCTCTTGAATACTCCATCCCTCACCTATTTCTCATAAATAACTAGATCAAAGCTCTAGTTTTCTCACTTCGCATGGTAAAAATGAATTTGCCATGGTAAATCTAACCATTTATAAGGTGTCAATTTTCCCACCCTAAAATCGCCAACGATTCCTAAAATCACAAACCATCACCTTAAATCACACATGAATTTCGTTAATCACCCGTTATTCCCCTTAGTCATCAAAAACACATTGTTACAATAGCAAAGATATTAGAAACACTCTCATACTCATCCAAGTGGAAAATGTTTCCAAATGTGTCCCATTTTGAGGGCCACAAATCCCTTGTAGCATCAATAAACCAACCAATCAACGATTTCCTTAATTACGAAGCCCAAGCTCAGTCAAAATCCAATACTCATCCAGCGATCCATCATGGATTTGTTTTATAACCTAAACATTGGTAACTCATATTTCTATAGGACATGAGCCCCATGGCTCCCCTATTACTTTGCTCCATGGTCTAAAAAATCTCATCTTCGTGACCACATTTTTTTCTATGAATCATATGTCTATAGGACATGAGCCCTTTTTTTCCCTATCATTTGATTCAATAGCGGCACCTATCTTGTATCTATACCTCATCTTGGTGAAAATTAAAATGAAACACGAGTATCAAACCTATCCAATCAACTCAATAAAACTATTGATCATTGCAATTTGTCACAATCACCCCTAATTTGAGGAGGGGTCATCCATCCAAACACAAAGAAAGCCATCTCAAACCATTTTTGTCCAGAAGTTTTCTGTCACAAACCACTTGAAAAAAAGTGGAAAATGTAGACACTGGATTTTTTCACCCACATACTCCCCATATATGCACATTACTTTATCAAAACATAACATTATAGACACTACCTAAGTTGTTCCTCTCATGCTTTAAAATAAATTTTTACCCCCTAGTAAAACAAATTTCACTCATCTGAATCTACCTTAATCTCCCTAAAACCACCTAGCTATTTCTATACCATCCCAACATCTTAACCTCCCCAACTTACCTAAATTCTTCCCAACCATTTTTCCTTGTCCCCATACCCAAAAATTCTATTTAGGAAGTGGTTAGAACCAATTCTAAATGTTTTCCCCAAAATTCCCATATTGTCGATGATTCAAACAAATCTCCAACAATTATAAATAGGATTTTCAACTCATATTTTAGATATCTTCATAAATTCCTCAGACATTCATGCATCATTGTTTCTCTAACAAAGTATAGAAACCCTATCACTCCAGTGATCTCCAACTCCAGTAACAACATCAGAACCTCCAAACACCAATCTTTGCAACTTTGTTTCTAGAAATCCTCCAAGAAGATGAATAGTCAGCATATCAATCTCAAACTATCATGTACAAGTGTTTTTGTTTGGAATTAATGACTGCAAAATAGTGTTATGATTCAATAAAAACCCAATCATGCACACAAGATCTAAAAAATCCCCCAAAATCTATAAAAGTGGAAGTGTAAACTAGATAAATCCAAATCAAAATAAATTACACACACACAACACAACATGTACTGTGGTTCACCCAATATGCACTACACCCACCAAAGATAGAGATCTCATATATATATATAATAATGAACAAGATTACAAGCCAACTCTTCCCACAAGAGTAAAATACATATCTCCAAGAGTATCTCCTCCTCTAGATCTCTAAAAAAATATACATGAGTGCACAACAACCATGCCTCCAAACCTCCAACATATCTCACATATCAGGAACTACTGCATCTCACATTGTGAAACCAAGCTCTCCTGTGAATCTGCAAACAAGACCTCTTACAAGGGTCTACCAATGTGCAAACATAACTTTACACCAAAAAGTAAGTCTTTCCTCCATCTTTGCATCTACCACTATGAAAACAAGAATACAAACTCCTCTAAAATATCTAGATCTACATGGATCAACAATACAACATGATCTCATGGATCTATGAATACAAGATCTCACAATAACCTGTGGATATAACAATACAAGCCTAGATATACATGGAACAACAATACAATATGATCTCATAGATCTCTAATACAAGATCTCACCAACATGTGGATCTATAAGAAGAAAATATATGTGCTTTGCATACCATACAAACCATTATAATTAGATAATAATTATATAAAGGAAATAAAATAGAACAAACATCCTCTCACCCTTCATATACACCTATTATTTCCTTTTATCCCACTTCTCTCCATAGAAACTCTATCTTCATGTAACTTGTTCTTTATTTTTCTTCTTCTTCATCCTCTCAACCAATGATTACTCTAAATTTACCTTCTAACCCTATCTTTCATGCCTGTATAAGCATAAAAAAACTTGGGGCACCTTACCTATGCATTTACAACCTTTAGATCACCTTTAAAATTAACCATCGGATCAAATCCTACATCTACAATAAAAACATAAATGCACAGGTAACTGGTGTCAGTTCCCTAATGCTGACCAATGTTAGTTCCCTAATTGATGTCAGTTCCCCTATGTGAATGACGTTGGTTAACCAACCGACATCTGTTACTGTGTAAACCAGTAAACCTCAAATGCATTCCTTTTTGAAGTAATTCAACTCCATAATCTAACAATCACCCACTTGGAAATAAATTCTTGAACCTTTACATCACCGTCCTCTACATATGATGAAGACCATCTATTATTACATCAAAAATTATCTCAAATGAAATAAAGAAGATTAAACCATATTCTAAAAACAAGAAGATAACAACCCCGTGACTTACCATATACCTGCAAGAAGCTACTCCTGATCTGTGATACATGATATATCCATACATCAAGCTCCCACTGAATCATAAATCCAACCCTCTCATGAAACTAATCCACCATGAATAACACACCTGCAATATCTCCCACTCAAACTAAAATACTGAGATTCAACTACAACCATAGTCATACCTATAAAATCAACCATGTTCTCCAACCATCTATCCGTGTCTCCATGCTACTATGAATGCAACTAACTAAGACAAGTCAAACTGGAATAAGCATAATAAATAGAAAATATCCTAGGTAAGACAACCCAAAGGAGTTCTACATGCAACCAGTGGATGATCAATCCATAAACACCTATATAACTCAAAGAATCCAAACACTGCAATCTACAAATCTAACCCTGTATAAACAACTTGCATGCCCAAGACAACAATCTGTAGATAACATATCTATCATGGAGTAACATAGTAACAAGAGGAAATACAAAAATCTCCTACTCATGGTCAAGGGAATATAAACCATGCTCATAGGCATCCATGTGTAAAAAAAATATCTGCATCATCATAAACTCACAAAACAAAATCTATCCATAAGTACAAAAGTTACCATGTACATCCATTTATATCTCCAGGCTCTCCAGAAGCTCCAAGTCTACCACCGACTAAATCCAAAGCCAAATATGATTCACGTGCTCATCAATATCAACAAAAAAAAACCATGCTACTAATAAATAGTGAAAATACTAACAAACATGTCATCAACATACTCTGCACAACTATTCAAGATGAAAGAAAACAATGGCAACATCAATAAACTATAAATACACATTTTTGTCACACCTATAACTTGACAAACCATGGCAGATCCTGTCAATCACCTATCAACTATAAAAAACATATTTTCCTTTTTAACCCTTCAAACACTAAAATCTGATTTCTCTTCTTCACCTAGTTGAATCAACCATCAATTTCCATCCCAAAGGATATCCAAGAACCAAAAAATAAACTAGAAGTGACATCATCATGTAATAAACTCAAAATACCTACAAATTCATGACTTTCCTCCAGAACAAGTTGTGCCTCATGCCACTCTGAAGGGTAGTATACTCCTCTCACTTTGCACATGATTATCTGTCCAACTTGCAATGCCAACACCCATGGCTTTCCCTCACTTAACATGAACTCCCCTACACTGCCTCTAATAACAAGCTCAAAAGCTCCAAAATATATATCAGTGAGAAATAAAACCAGATGAAAGAAATATAAAATTGATTCCCTTATTAACAAAGAATACTTATACATCATAGAATTTTAGACTTCTTGTGAAGTAGGTGAACCACCTCCTTTTCATCCATGTGTACTCAACATCTCTCATTACCTGAAACTGTGTGTCTAAACATGACTTTTCATTGAGGATCTCATCCTTAGACTAAATATCATTGTCCTCAAGATTCCAACACATCCCAGAAATAAAACTAAAACCTACTAAATATCCATGGTGTAAATTTTTACTTGTGCACACAATCCAAAAATAATATCAGTTTCTCTAAATGAAATAAATAAAACATGAATAATATAGAGATACTTGAATCAAAGTCTCACTGGACTAATCGAGCCAACTCCATCCTCTTTCTGATTAAAATATTGAATTGATATTCATTGTCTCTGCCATGTACACTATGTGTAAGAAACTTTATCCTCGAAAATAGGATTCTAAACCATCCATGCCCTCTCTTGCTACAAAAAAACCCAAGTATAGATTCACTACCATAGAGACCGACCTCGATCTCTTGACCAATACCATTTCCTCTGTGACCGAATCTGGTTCCCTAAATGACATCAGTGCTACTGGAACGAACAATTCCAAAAATTGACATAGTACACCAAACCAAGTGCCTACTATGACCAAATATGATAGCTGCATTAAGCGAGTCATTTCAAGAAGCACCCAAATCTCATACAGAAAACATTACAACAATAATCCATGCAATAAAATTACATCAAGATGAAATAAAACACCTTACCAACACCAAGACACTCAACCACATCTCAAACGAAGTACTTACCCCTCTGATGGAAGCCATGTCTTATTTTTTTCTATAATATTCTAGTTCTCTAATGAATCCCATGCATCTAACTACTCCTCTATCTCATACTCAGACCTAGATCTACAATCACAAGCATTCATGTGTAGTTCAAAAGCATAAAAGCACTATGATACCAAGATAAAACCATACCTCTATAACATAGATCTGCAATTTGACCAACATGACTGTGCCTCCAAGAACCAAATACACCTCAACAAACAAGACACATTACATGCATCTCCCAATTTCTTCAGATTTATGATTTTTTGTTTTAAATTTGGTTACACAGTAATTGACCACAGTCACCCTGCTGACGCCGGTTGTTACCTAACCGATGTTGGTCATTGTATTCTCAAGAAACCTCAAATTTCTAGCTTCCACTTGATATTTAAATATCTTCTTATGATTTTCACATCAGGGAACACAAACCCTGATCTCATACACCTGTTAGTAAACCACTAACAATATACTAAGGAATTTTAAAAAAAAAAATAACCAAGCTCTAATACCAATTGTTGGGAATTAAGGACTATAAATAGTGCTATGATTAAATAAAAAATGCAATCATGCACACAAGATCTAAAATATTCCCCAAAATCTACAGCAGTGGAAGTGTAAAATAGATAAATCCAAATCATAACAAAGTACACACATACAACACAACATGTACCATGGTTCACCCAATATGGGCTACATCCACCAAAGATAGAGATATCATATATATAATAATAAACAAGAGTACAAACCAACTCTTCCCACAAGAGTATAATGCATCTCTCTAAGAGTATCTCCTCCTCCATATATCAAAAAGGATCTAAATGAGTGCACTACAACCATGCCTTTAAACCACCAGTAGATATTACATATCAGGAACTACTACATCTCCCATTGTGTAACGAAGCTCTCATGTGAATTTGTAAACAAGACCTCTCAAAATGGTCTACCAATGTAACCATAACTCTGCACCAAGAGTTAAGTCTCTCCTCCATCTCTACATCTGCCACTATGAATAAAATAAGACAACCTCCTCTACAATATCTAGATCTACATGGATCAACAATACAACATGATCTCATAGATCTATGAATACAAGATCTCACAATAACCCATGGATCTAACAATATAATGCTAGATTTACATGGATCAACAATGCAATATGATCTCATGGATCTACAATACAATATTTCACCAACTTGTGGATCTACAAGAAGAAATTCTATGTGCTTTGCATACTATAAAATCCATTACAATTAGACAATAATTATACAAAGGAAATAAAGTAGAAGAAACAATAACTTACCATTCAGATACACCTGTTATTACCTTAAGTCCCACTTCTCTCCATGGAATATTTTTCTTCATGTAACTTGTTATTTATTTTTCTTCTTCTTCATCCTCTCAACCAAGGATTACTCTAAATTTACAGCCTCCTCCTTATAACTTCTGATAGTTTATCTACCTCTATGGAAAAATCTACTGCACTTTGGCATTATCGATATGGAAACCTTTCTGCTGGATCCATCTGTAATCTTAGTTCTAAGGAGATGGTTCGATGGATTCCTCCACTCTCCTACTCCTTATCCATACATTCTAGAAGTGTGCTAGGAAAATACATCAAGATTCATTTGAGCCAAGTTCCTTCCATGACAAGACTTGTCTTAAGGTTGTGTATACTAATCTATGTGAAACCTTTCCTTCTTCCTTTCAAGGATTTCAATACTTAAAGTTTTTGATGGATGACCATTATCGTAAAACATGAGTTTTATTTCTCCAGAATAAGAGTGAAGCATTTTACAATTTTTGAGGCTTTCTATCACCAAATTGTTCAACAGACCAGGAAACCCCTTCTTATCCTCTACTCATATCGAGGGGGGATTTCATGCCAAATAAATTCTTGGAATTCCTTGGTCATTTGGAAAATAATTCTTCACAACAACAGTGACATAAAAATCTGAAAAATATCCAAAGCACTATCAAGGACTCCCACTTGAACTCACTTCCAAAAAATTCATCAGGAGTAAGAACAAGAATACAAGTGAGAAAAGAGGTAAATATCACACTCATGAGTATATTTGTTGTTAACACCAAACCATATATATTTGGGGAGGAAATAAGTCAACCACAATGGAAGAAGGCCATGGATCATGAGTATGACTCCTTGATTCACAATAAGACACTGAAACATATTGATATCCCTACAAGAAAGAAACCCATTGGCTGCAAATGGATTTTCAGAACAAAATACAATGTATATAGATCTATCCACAGGTAAAAATCATGGCTTGTTGCAAAGGGATATACTCAATAAGAAGGCATTAATTATGAGGATACCTTTATACCCACTACAAATATTAAGACCATCAGGTTTATTTGTGCACTGGAAGTAAAAAATGATGGAAGCTTCTACATATGGACGTGAAAAGTGCTTTCTTGAATGGTGATCTAAATGAATAAGTTTACATGACCCATCCAGAAGGATATGTCTATGATAAACACACTAAAAAGGTATTTCATCTAGTTAAGTCTCTTTATAGACTCAAAAAAATACCAAGAACATGGTACATTAAAATAGATGATCACTTTTTGAAGCATGGATTCACCCGTAGCCCCTCAAATTCAAATTTGTATATTAAGAAAGTAGGCACAAATATTTTCATTCTTGTCTTGTATGTGGATGATCCTATGATAAAAGGAAGCTCAAATAATATCGTCAAAGATGTAAAGAATGATCTGAAGAAATCCTTCGAGATAAAAAAATTGGGGCTACTTCATTACTGTCTTGGTTTAGAAATATGGAAGAAGAAGAATCACATTTTTATCTCACAGAACAAATATGCCAAGACACTCTTGGAAAAGTATTGAATGTACTCTTATAAACATGTCTCCACTCCAATGGAGAAAGGTTTGCAACTTTCCAGATTCTAGGATTCACCTCAAGTAAATGCTACTCACTACAGGAAACTTGTTAGGAGTATCATTTACTTGAATTATACTAGTCCAGACCTATGTTTTTTTATCACTTATCTCTCGTGCTTCATGTAAGAACCAAATAAATCAATGGGTAGTAGCAAAGAATTTTTGAGATATGTCTAAGGTATATTTGATTATGGTCTAGAATATCAGAATAACTCACAGTTCTTCTCACAAGGATATATAGACTCAGACTATGTTAGATATGTTGATGACAAGAGACATTAGAATATGATTTTCATCTTGGATTTGAACCCATCTTATGGATTAGAAAGAAGAAAACTATTATTTCTCTTTTTTCCATTGAGGTAGAGTATGGTGCCGCATAAGGAGTTGTGTGAAAAGTGATATAATTACGTCACATTTTGGCTGATATGGGGATTCCTCAAGAAAAATTGCCTATCTCTCATTGTGACAATTAGGGTGTGTTGAAGCTTGTAAATAATCTAGTTTTCCATGAATGAAAAAATCACATTGAAGTTTAAATTCATTACATTTGATAACAATTCATAAACCACAGTGTAACCAAATCCATTATTTCCCCATTGATTCCCAAGTAGTAGATATAATCATCAATTCTCTTGGAAAGGTGAAATTTGAGTTCTTTTTGGGGAACATTTGTAAAAACAATGTAATAATGGGGAATTTTGGCATAATATTACATTGTGACTATATCTCTTCATCTGCACGTGACCCGTGACCTTCCAGGTCCACGTGTCTTTTCACATCATCCTCTCCTCTATGTGTTGTATATATTCACATGTTGATTGGTCATTTTATCATCGAATATAATTTCAGTTTTCCCCGATCTTTCATTAGCAAACACCCCTCTCTTCTCCTTCTACTTATTTTAGGCCTATCACTTCTATTGATGTTATTCTTCCATGCAGCTATGATTTTGATGCTGACCTTAACAAGGATGAGTAGACAATTGTCCAAAATAATAAAAGGATTTCTTCAAAGTGATATTTAGTCCAAATGCACATGAAGCTCATATATCACTCTACTTCTTTAGACTGACCATCTTGTCTTATTTCTTGTGACATTTAGAGATTTTATTTTCTCTTTTCATTTTTTGAGTCAAATTTGTTTGAATCTTTGGTTGTTTGTTATTTTATCTCTTGCGAGATTTATTTTAAAGTATTTTTTGTAATGGCCCTTGAATCCTTTCCAAAAAATACCAATAAAAAAAGAGGTTCTAGGTCCTATTTTTCAAGACAATATAAAAAATTTATATCAAGCCTTCTCATACTACTTTCCATTCCTATATTAGTCCAAATATGCCGATACAAGATAAGTCACTCTTTTCCCCCTATTCTACACACTTGCATGTTTGTTCCATGATATATCTTACTCATTACTATTATATTCTTTTGATCTCATTCCTCTAATAAAGATATAATTTTTATTAAGTCAACTTCATGAGGTGATGAAAGAAACTAAGAAGGTGAAATTTTGTCACAAGCTCATCAGAACCACCTATGATGAAAAGGAAAAATAAATAATGTTGGAAACATCACTGAAATGTTGAAATACATGGTGGACATCTTACCTGAATGGGAGAGGAATATTACATGAAATACCTTTTTTTTAGTACAAGTGTAACCCACGATAATGTATTAAAGGGATTGTAATGGAAATACTTAGCATTATATCTCTCCATAAGCCAAAAATTGAGGTCGAAGATGAGGATGACCTCCTTGAGGTAATGTAGTCCTTTGCCCAACTATAGGATTTTACTATGAGATAATTCATGATTCCATTGTTGATTATAGTATGTACAAGGACAACATGGATTTTTTTCTATCTTTATTAAAGGACATGTTAGGAAATTAGCATTTACATTGGGGACCATGAGTTAGAATAATATCATGTGTTATTATTATGAGTTGCATTTAATGAGTTGTTTAGGAGTTATAACAACTCATGCATTTGAGATTAGTTATTATGAGTTGTTGTAAATAGCTCGTATATAATTAGTGAGTGGTTATAGGAGCATTAATAGGATTTTTATTTTATAGGATATGTATTTTCTATATAAATGTATTTCCCAGATGAATGAATACTAAGAGTTTTATTATCAGTTTGATGTGTAAATTTATTAGTGCACTTTTATTTAGTATCAAAGCAATTATGTTTCTGAGAAAGATGGTGATTTAATTGCAAAAGGGAAATTCAATTTTGTTGATTACCCTTGGTATGCTAGACATCAGTCAAAATTGTTAGCTTAGTCTATGTATGTTATTTTAGTATTAGACTAGTTGCTATCTATTCCATTATTCTCTCCTTCTTGTTTGTATCTTCTCCATACATTTAGGGGAATATTATTTACTCAATATACCTATAAATATGTGCCATTATTCTGTTAATAATATAGAATAAGAAGAGATATCAATCTCTATTCTTTCTCCTCTATTTCAGCCTCTCAATCTGGTAATAGAGTTATCAAAGACTCTGACATGTGTATAGATGTGTGGAGAGAAGAAAACAATCTGAAGCGATCTGCGTGGTGGAAGAGTTGGACGTGGAAGAAAGGGAAGATCAACCTGTGTGCAGCAAGGGACAAAGAAGGAGATCAATCACATTCAAGGAAGTTCTATTTTTTTTTTCTGCGCTAAAGAAAAAGAAGAATGTTGCGTGGAAATTAGAAGGAGAAAAGTGCGTGGAAATTGGAAGTGACTAGACTGAGGTTGTATGTGGATATTTTTTAGATCAATTTATTTTCAAAAATCATACCTTTTTGAGTTGCGTGGATGCCTCCTCAATGCATGGAAACCACTGAAAAAGATCTACGTGGGAGATAAAATGTGGACATCAAAGAAATATTTGTGCATGGAGAAAAGTAGTGTAGGAGAGAGCTGCATGATCAAAACTTCTACGTGGAATCATTTTTTAGCAAGCAGTGCACCTTTATTTTCTCTTTATTGTCTTCTTTTCCTAGAACATGGACATTTGAATAAGCTGGGTGGAAAAGTTAAAAAACTTCATATCAATTTTTTACCTGTGTGGAAGAGGAAAAGTGTGAGAAGATTTACTTACCTGCGTGGAGGAGGAACAGACCACATGATGCATGGAATTAAGGGAGACTGCATGGGAAAGAATTCCCAAGCCTGCGTGTAAGAGCTCTAATGCCTACAATTTGTCTTTTTCTTCCTGAGTATAGACTCTAGTTCCTATGTGAATAATTTAACTTATTCTTTGCGGTTGCGTGGATGAAGCTTGAAGAGAGGAGAACTATGTGAAGAGTTTAAGAGGCACGAGGAGAAGAAACTTGGAGTCTCTCAAAGTGACATTGAATTTCAAGCATAAATGAAATGATCGAGACTACTGAAAGTCACAATGTTAACTCGTAAGCTAGAGAACACCATGAAAAAGATCCAAAGAGATATGGGTTCTACTTTTCTTTTCTAAACGAGATTCAGAACACTGGAAATCTATTCTTCAACGAGATTGTTCATTGAGGACTTCTTGAATATTTCCTTTTCAATGTCATCTGCCAAGCAAAGTGATTTCGGGAAGAGTTAGAAGCAGGGTACAAGACCAAATGTGAAGAAGAAGAAGAACTCCCCAATAAGTGTCCTTGTCTCTCAACACGTGAGTATCGAGAGCATATAATAGCCAATACTTCACATCATTAAGTCATAGTTGTAATATCTCTTGAAATAAATAAAAAAAATTGTTTATTATTTTATTAAAAATGTCTGCTCTGAAGTTGCTTCTCTCTGATGCTCAGTTTCTTAAAGGGACTAATTTTGTATCCTAGAAAAAAAATATGCAGAAAATCCTTCATTTTAAAGGATTATGGGGCATCGTGACTAGATCTCTGACTGCTCCCATAGCCTCGGATGAATTAATAAAGTATGAGATGACTAGTGCCAAAGCCTTGATGCTGATAATGATCAGTATTAGTGACAATGTGCAAACACATGTTCAGAATGTGGAGAAACCAAAGGAGGCATGGGACAAGCTAGCAACAATTTATGAAGCCAAAAATCATACTAAGATCCTCCATCTTCAATCAAAGATGCACACACTTTCCATGGGGTCAGATGAGAAAGTTGAGGAGTTATTATGTTGTGTGGCTGAGTTGGGATCAGAGTTATTAGCACTTGGTGAAACGGTGGAAAAAAAATTTCTCGTACCAATCACCTTAAGAGAAATCCCTTCTCAATTCCGAGTGCTCGTTATGAAACCGAATGTATCTAAAAAAATAGTGGAATTCGAATAACTTGTGACAGCAGGAAGAGGTCATCAATTCATCCCAAGAGGAGACTTAGTATAAAGCCCTGTGCTCAAAGCCATACCATGGCCAGAATAATTGGAAGGGTCTTCTAGAGAAGCCAAATCAAAGGAAACCAAAACAATAGAAAGGTCAAAAGTCAAAGAGGTGGTGTCACATTTGTAGAACCAACACTCACGACACTGATCACTACTGGTATAATAGCTTGAAATAAGGGTCTTCAAGTCAAAAAAGCACATCAGGGTGCAAAGATTTTCAGAGTTCCAAATGACGTACCTGCTAGAGAAAGCACTAGGGACATCTCATAGACCAACAAGATAATAAATCTGATGACGAGAAATAAAAAGGAATCCATTATGGTAAGAACCTTGTACTCGTCTCTCAAACTTCATAGCCCATGAAGAGAGTCTGGGTGATAGACTCTGGTACAAGTAAACACATGTCATGTGATAAGGATCTGGTTGATTCAATAGATGAACAACCCACTGGAGATCGGGTTCGGATAGTGGATTACAAAGAGTACATTGTAAAAGGAATAGGAAGAGTCACCATTCCTCTAGGACCACGAAAATGTAGATTTACAAAGGTACTATATGTTCCTAGATTGACTAGCAACCTCCTGTCAGTAACTTAGCTATTGAATCATCACCAGAAGGTAGAATTTCTTGTCCAAAATTCCATCAAATCATGTTTGATTTCGTGACAATGTAAGATTATTTCTAGAGCATTTCTAAAAGATAAGTTATTTACTTTAGATATTGTTTCCTCTTCTACAATAGCTTTATCTGCATTAACAGTACAATCTACTGCACTCTGGAATTTTAGATATGGACACTTGTCAGCTAGTTCATTACATCAGATGAGTTTAAAAGCAATGGTTCATGGACCACCCAAATTGTCCAGTACCTTGTCTCTTTTCCCTGGTTGTTTTGTAGGAAAACAACATAGAGATCTGTTTTAGGAAAGCACTTCCATGCCAAGAATCTTTTAGAGGTAGTTCAAACTGATCTAAATGACCCTCTTCCTACTTTTTTTTTGAGATTCAAGTACTTCAAACTATTCATGGATGAACACTCTTGAAATATGTGGGTGTTTTTCCTGAAGAATAAAATTGAGGCTCTTCAACATTTCTAGAACTTTTATCATCGTGTTGTGAAAGAGACCGAACAACCACTTCTTCTACTTTGCTTAGATCGAGGGGGGGAATTCACATCAAATAATTTCTTGGAATTTATGAAACAACACAATATTAAGCAGAATTTTACTGCTCCCTACATGCTCCAACATAATGGCATTGTAGAGCGTCGCAATCACACAGTGATGGAGATGGCTCGAAGCATGTTATCAATAGAAAATCTAGAGGAACGCTATTGGGATGAAGTAATATAGAAAAATGTATATCTTCTCAATAGGGAAATGACAAAGATTCTACAAAATGAAATGCTAGAAGAGGTATGGAGTGGTAGAAATCCATCAATTTATCATTTGTGAGTATTTGTTTGTACAACATATATGCATGTTCTAGATCATAAGAGAAAGAAGGTTGAGCCAAAGAAACTTACATGTATCCTACTTGGCTATAACACTACCTCAAAGGCATACTATCTCATGGATCCTAAGACAAAGAAAATATATTAGATTCGAGACGTGGTTTGTGATGATTCATCCTTTGAATCTATAGTGACAACAAAATAACCATTACCAACCACATATCACCAGCTAGTCTCTGAATCAGATGATCAGTCAAAGGAGACTACTCAGAGAAAAGAAATGCTGCCAGGAGAGCTATTTGTTGACCTTGGAGAACTGGAGAATGTGAGTCCACATCAATCCACATGGAAATGACATAATTATTCTCAAAATCATCCAATTTCTCATCCGAATTGGGTACAAAGCACCATCAAGGACTCACATTTGCAAAAACTCCCAGTTACATCATCTGGAGTCAAAATAAGGAGTCAAGTAAGAAAGGAGGTAAACTTTGCACTCATGAGTTCACTTATTAATAGCTTCAAGCCTGATAATGTTCATGAATCACTTAGTTAATCTTAGTGGAAGGAAGCCATGGATACATAATACGACTCACTCATGAAAAATCGAACATGGGAACTTGTCGATCTTCCTACATGAAATAAACCCATAGGCTACAAATGGGTTTTCAAGATAAAATATAAGGCAGACGGATCCATCGAAAAACATAAATAACATCTTGTAACAAAAGGATATGCTCAAAAAGAGGGCATCGGCTATGAAGAAACCATTGCACCCACTATGAAGATGAAGACCATCAGAGTAGTTTGTGCACTTACAGCACAGAAAAGATTTTGACTTCAGCAGATGGACATCGAGTGTGCTTTCCTAAATGGTGATCTTAAAGAAGAAGTATACATGACCCAACCTGAAGGATTTGTTGATGAAGAGTAGCCTAAGAAGGTTTTTTATCTCATCAAATCAATTTACGGACTGAAACAAGCTCCCACGGCATGGTATATCAAGATCAATGATCACCTTTTGCAGCATGGGTTCACTCATAGCCCCTCATATTCAAATTTGTATATAAAGAAGGTAGGCAAAGAAATTGTCCTTCTGGTTGTATATGTAGATGATCTTGTGATCACTGGAAGTTTAGAAGATTAGATTGATACTGTGAAGAATGATTTCAAAAGAACCTTTGACATGACAGATTTGGGGCTACTACATTACTATCTTGTCCTTGAAATATGGCAAAAGCAACATCAAATTTTTGTTTCCCAAATAAAGTACGCCATGAAACTCCTAGAAAAGTACAGAATGTCTGATTGTAAACCTATATCCACTCCCATGGAGAAAGGATTGTAATTTTCAAGATTCTAGGACTCACCTCAAGTAGATGATACTCTCTATAGGAATTTTGTTGGAGGACTCATCTACTTGACATATACCAGACTAGATTTATCCTATACTATCAGTTATCTTTGCAGATTCATGTAGGAATGGAAGAAATGTCACTAGAATGTAGAAAAGCATGTTTTGAGGTATTTCTGAGGTATGGTTGATTATGGTCTAGAATATAAGAAGAATGATCAATTCTTCTTACAGGGATACGTTGACTCAGACCACGCCAGATCTCTTGATGACATGAAGTCAACTACAGGATACATATTTCATCTTGTATCTAGACCTATCTCATGGATAAGAAAGAAGTAGAATGTTGTTTCTATCTCATCCACAGAGGTAGAATATCGTGCCGCACGAGGAGCTATGTGAGGAAATATTCTTACATCACCTTTTGGATGACCTAGGAATTCCTGAAAAATAGTCACCTATTCCCTATTGTGTAATCAGAGTGTGTTGAAGCTCGTGTAGAATCTAGAATTTCATGAATGAAAAAAACATATTGAGATTGATTGTCATTTCCTTCAAGAACACGTCTTAAACCATCACATTCAGCTCCAGTATTTTCCTACAGAAGCACAAGTTTCTAACATTCTCAAAAAATCTCTTGGAAAAGTGAAATTTGAACTTTTCAGGGGTCACATTTGTAAGAATAATGTAGTAAGAGGGGAATTTTTCATATTCTACATACGTTATTCTATTATTAGAGGGTAAGTACACCAAGTTGGGGGGCCAAAAGGGGGTCTTAAGTGGACGCATTTTTCTAAAAAGTAAAAACTTCAACTTGTACGAGTTTTTCGAAATAGTTACACTCAAAATTGGAAGATGTGATAGAAATATGAATCGTAGGATTTTGAGTCTAGTTTCTAAGCTACTAAATTTTATTGAAAATGGATAATTTTAAGTGGGTCAAAAAACTAAAATACCAACAGATGCTCCTGTTTTTGTTAAAAAACATAATATAGTGACTTTCGTGCCCCCCACCATTTTTTGAGCACCATTTAGTATTTTTTAAAACCCTTTGATAGAAAGATGGCTAGGAGCATCTAGTTTGTGCTCCATTTTTTTCAAGATTTTTTTAGCAAATATTATTTTATGTATGATTTTTCTAGTAAAGAAATTTTATGTTTTGAAAAATAACCTTGCTCCGACCGTGCCCCCCCTAACTACCTCAAAAAATATTGAAAACTAGATTTTTTTTTAATATGTATAGAATTATGCCTAGTTTTGGCTAATATAATTTTTTTAAAATTTTGATCACCCAAAAAAAAGATACACCATGAAAGATAGACATATTTACAATTCAAAAAATAGCTATAGAAAGGCATAGTTAGAAAATAAATAATATGGAAACCTTATATTAGTCAGAAAATTTGAAAATTTATATTTTTAGAAAGAAGAGACTCTGCTCTACATCATGGTATATATATTTTTAAATGGATTGATTTTTTTATTTTGATTTATCATAGAGGAAGTGGCATTTTTTACATTTTCTTGTAAAAACATGTTGTTTGTTGTGTTTGTGTAGGTCCATGCCTCGGGCTTAGGGATCCAAATTGGATCCCAAGCCTAGAGGCATGGCTTGGGAAAAGAGAAAACACAAAACACGTATGTGTTACATAACGTGTACGCGTTCTATGTAGTGTAAACATTATGTATGATTTTGACATGCTTCTATTTACATAAATAAATGTTTAAGTATAATTTATGTAAATATAAGAAATTAGGGTCACTCTGCACCTTATGGAATTAGTCTCACAACTCCATGAGTCATGGTTTAGGAGATAGTTTTCTAAAGTATAATCTAGTCAGTACATAGGTAATTTTTTAGGATTTCAGCATTCATCCTAAATCTTTTAGCGTTTAACTTCTATAATCAAAACCCTAAACCATAGGTCATAAACCTAAACACTAAACTATAACCCTTGAGCACTAAACCCTAAACCTTTAAGCATGATCCCTAGACCCTAAAACCTAAACCCTAAACCTTAAACATTCAACCCTTACACGTGATCCCTAAACCATGAGCCTTAAGCCCTAAACCATAAACCCTAAACCATGAACCATGAGCCCTAAATGCTAAACCTTAAAAAATAAATCTTAAACCCTAAACCCTGACCCCAATACCCTAAACCTTAAACACCAAATCCTAAACCTTAAACCCTAAGCCTTGAACCCTACACCCTTATCCCTAAGCCCTAAAATCTAAACCCTAAAACCTAGACCATACACCCTAAGCCCTAAGCCCTAAACCATAAACCCTAAACCTTAATCCCTAAACATTAAATCCTAAACCCTAAACTCTGATCCATAAACTCTAAACCCTAAAAATTGAACCATAAACTATAAACCCTTACTGCTAAACACTAAACACTAACCATAAACCCTAAACCCTAAACCCTAAACCATAAATCCTTAACCTTGATCCGTAAACCCTAACCATAAACACTAAACCCTAAACCCTAAACCTAAAACCTAAATCCTAAACCATAACCCTGAACCTTGAATCCTGAACCCTAAACCCTAAACCTTAAACCGTGAACCATGAGCCCTAAACCATAAACCATATTTCATCAATATTTCCTAGTCTCATGCCTAGAACCATTATTGAGTCTACTTATAGAACTACCTTATTTATGAGAGGTGGGACAAGTAACTAAATGGATATGACATCTACCTTGTGCCTTGTAATGCATATAATAAACATCTCTTCTAAACATGTTTTTCCCCAAATATACTTGCGCTCTTAAACGTAAATTTATTCACACTCTGAAACAAATTTCACATTTCTCATATTTCCATGTATGGTATTATGCAAGCGAGGATAACCCATTAGAAGCTGGAAAAAATAACCATCACAACAAAAAAATTAATCTTAAAGGAAACAAAAGAAACATAGATAATATATCAATGCAGAGGTGTAGGATCATAATTGAATTTCTTGTAGAATCCTCTCCTTCAGAGAAAGATAAAGTTAAAGTGTTCTACTAGAATAGATAGTAAATTTGACAGAACTTTTTGAAGTGTTCAAAAAGTTGGTGTCCATTTTAATCCTCTGTTATATTGCCATCTTTCCCCTTTGTTCTGTGTGCTCTAAAACATTTTTCTTAGAATTTGGTGGTCTACAAGTTTCCCCATCTAGATTGAATGCTTTGAAATGCTCACAAACTTATCATTTTTCCCCAACTTGAAAGAAAAATACATGTATGCCTTACTTTATGCCCTAAATTTCCAAATCCACAGGCCTCTGTCATTTTTTCCACTTTCCCTAGCCCTTGGAGCTTGTGGTTGCTCATTTTTTCTTATTTTCCCTCAAAAATCTATTCCCATGGTTGAAACATTTCCTATAATCACTTTCCATCTATTTTTTGACCAAAATTTCCTTCACCCACAAAGAAAAAATCAAATTCGGGCATCTCTGGAAAATTTTGTGTTTTTGACGGTCGTATAGGTGTCATTTTCCTGTCAAATTTAAACTCAAAACTCTCCTCCTACGTGGTCGTTTGTGGTTGGACAGGGTTTGGCGAGTTTCTTAGAAGACTTAATGTTTTTTGGTTTTGGAAAAATTTGCAAATTTTTCCTGCATCTCCATAGGTCCTAGAGGAGGGACACGTGTCACATGCAGAATGAAGGCGGATGAACGAGGGACTCAGAAGTTTTTTCCTTTTCGGTGAAAAGGGCGAAAGGTTGAGGAAGGAGCTGCAGGTCCATAATGGAGTGAAGGGAGACACGTGGTGGGTTCAGAGTGTAGAACGGGTCGGTAGGCCATTAGAGGAAAAAAGGAAGTTTTTCCCTTTTAGAAAAAATGAGTTAGAGCAAAAAATTAAGCCGCGGGTCCGCAAATGAATCATAGGAAAACACGTGGTAGATGTAGAAGGGAGTGCAGGCCACTGGAGGAAAAAGGGAAAAAGTTCCCTTTTGGTAAAAAAGACTTATATTGAAAATTTGAGGCGTGGCTTCGTGACGAAGCAAAGGTAGACATGTGGTAGGGAAGAAATTGGAGGCGCGGGCCCGTGGAGGCAAAGTGGGAAATTTTCTCTTGGTGAAAAAGGGGAGTTAAAATGTGAAATAAGCCCATGGATCCTCAGTGATAGAGAAGCTGACACGTGTCAAGGGCAGAGATAGACGTGCGGGCCCATGGGGAAAAAAGTTAAAAATTTCCAAATTTCCAAAAAAGGGTGGAAATGTGTAGAATTGAGCCGTAACTTCAATGCGACCCACCATATGCCATGTGTCAACACCAAATTTAAAGGGTGGAGGGGCGTAGAAAAAATTAAAAAAAAATCTTTTTTCCAAAAATGTTAAAAAGTCAAAAAATGATCCCAGATCCATTCCCTATCATATTTTGACATGTGGAGGGCTCATATTGAAGGAGAAAGGGAAAATCAACGGTAACTGTGCATTTTTCATTTTAGCTGCCATTTTTTCTCCTAGAAGTGTGGGAATGTGAATTGTACATCAATTTTCATCAATTTTTTGTTGAATTTGTGTTGTTTTTGCTTGCAAGGATCAATGCAAGTGATATTGGGGATCAAATTGTAGATTTGAGGTGTTTTTGAAATAATTCTTGCCCCATCCCATCTAAAATGTGAAATATCAAATCAAGAAGTTATAGAATCAAATTTTGGAGGGATAAGGATGAAATGATGAACTAAAAGAGGTCTGCATGCGTTGAGGATGAAAAACGTGCCTCCACAATGGATAATAATGAAGGATTTGTAATGATTCACCTTTTTTGAAACACCTAGAAATTTTTGTTACAGATATGTTAAACGTCCCTATTTGTGAATCATGTTGGAATTTTGTAACAAAATTGATGTTGGATATATTATTTTCTTGGGGAAGAAGGATCAAATGTAATAGAGTGATATATAATGCATGTTCTTTGACAAGCAAAAGGTCAGAGAAACTTAGAATTTCATAGGAAAGTTTTGGAAGAAGCCCATTCTCTAAGAAACTACCTAAGAACCATTTCTAATTCCTTTCTGCATCATATTTGTATCATGTTGAGTTGGTTTCAGTTGTGAAGCCATCAATAATCTCTGAGATTGTTCTTATAACATTCCCCTACTGATAGATTTGATCATTTCTAGATTATTTTGTGTTCTCTCTTGGCAAAATTTGCATGCACTTATGTTTCAGAATGCTTTGAATTTGTGTTTCTTGCTCCTGTTGCAGTCTTGTATTCAAAATATCTCTTGATCATACATGGTCTCATTTCTCATTGATAGTTTAGTGATGTTTACAATCTCAAATTAAGAAGAGCTTTCATCTGATAAATAGATAAACAGATTTAAAATTACTTTACCTTCCTTGAATTTAGGGATTGTTTGTAAACCTTTGGGTGCACCTTAGGTCATGATAAAATATAGGTTTCTTGATGCTTTGTTGGTTCATCTGCTTCAATTTTTTGTGGGAGGTTGTCAAAGATTGTGTGGAAGAATGCAGATCTAGGCCTCCATTTGATGCACATATCCTGGTTGAAGGAGTACCTTAACCCCTTTGAAGCATCCTATTGTTTAGGTCTTACAAATTTATTACAAAGGTCGTCAAAGAATGTGACGAATTCTGGTTAGTCTTGTCTAAAATATCCCACCAAAAAATTCATTATAAATAACTAATCCTACCCCATACTACCTCTACATTACATTGTGTGTCAACAAAAAAATATAATCCATCTACAAAAATGCACAAAGAAAATAAGGATCATTCAATGTCTTCAGTAACCCTTTCCTTGCATTGAAAATATCTCCATAATCTGGGAGTGACAACTTGTGAAAGTTAGATTTAGAGTGTTGGTCATATTTTTCCAAGGCCCTTTCCATACCATTTGCACAAATTGAGGGATAACTTCATCTCCTTCACCATTTGAGGGTTACAAAGTAGGCTCTCTTACCTTTTTTGAAAGGCATAACCTAAAATAGTTAGGACAAGATCAATTCTTATTTGAGTGTTATCCATCTCTCCACAAATCTAAGTGTCAGTTAGATCACATCCCCAGCTACAAAATGACACACATCATGATATATTTGACTTCAAGCTTCATGCCATATCTCTTATACTACTCAGACTTAAAAGGAGAACAAATTTGGGTACCAACACTTTCTTGGTGTCACTACCGGGGATTGTTCTAAATTCTTAGGAAATAATTTGTATTGCTGAGATTGATTTGCTGATTCATTGTCAGTCCATATATATTTAGCCTGTCAATGATACCAACACTTTATAGTGCCGTTACTAGGGACATTCTTCAGTATTTCAGATCCCTAGTAATACTTCTTATGTGATTCATGTGTAATTACAAATTTGAGTATCATCTTCTGATCAAATTTATAAGGATGGAATGAAGAATAGAGTTTTGAGTTTGATATTTTCTTAGTTCAATCTAATCCATGAGCATACATATTTGAGATATTTAAATGCATATCAAACCCTGGTGATGTCCCTTGCAAATTATGCATGCAAATACATTGTTGAATCATCATTTTAGAATCATAATTTTAAGGATTAAGTGAAGATATAATTTTTGCCTGCAATTTTATCAGTTTCCAGTAGTTGTTGCACTTCATTTGCATTTGTGGTTGATAGATTCAAGAAAAGGAAGGTCTGATCTATAAATTTTGGCAACAAGATTTTCAGTACTAATAGATATTTGACAGATTATTTTAGTGCATTTTCACAACTAAGGTGAAAATCCTTAGTGGCGACTCCATGCTGATTTGATCTTGATAAATACCACTGTCTTAAGCTTTCTGTCATTTATTTTGTGTTGCTAATCTCTACAAAACTTGAAGGAAGAAGATCTCTCTTCGTTAGAGACTCTACTAAGAATTTGTTTTCAGATTCAAGGAACTCATAGTTAGAAGGGAGAAGAGTTTGGAAGGTTGTTAAAGGTCAGACATCATGCAAAGATATATCCATTGGTGAGAGATATCATCCTTTGGTAGAGGATTATCACTCTTCTTCAAGTGATTCTGATTCAAGCAATCCTCTTAAAAACTTTTTTTCCTCAGCTAGTGAAGCTCCTTCTGCTATACTAAGTAAGTTCCTTATTTAATCTGCACCTTTGTGTTTCAATTCAAATAAAACTTTCCAAGAAAATTAGCACTTAAAGAATACCAATCTTGTGAATCACATTCTTGAGTTGCAAAGACCTTGCACTCCTCATCATCCTTTGTCACCCCCAATATCACCTCCACCATACAATATGGCTCAACCTAGACCTCCATTTTTTGTTAACACCTTTGTTCCTATAGACGTTAGAGGAGTGGATGGTTACCCAAATGTTTTCCCACAAGATGTCAGAAATAGGTTGCTAAAGTTTCAAGGTAACAATGTAATAACTGATGATCACCATCTCAAACTGTTTGTTAACATGATGGAGGATTTTGAGATAGATTTTGAAGATGTGTACATTAAATTTTTCATTCATACACTAGAAGAGGATGCTAGGGATTGGTACAAGGCTCTTCCTAACAATTCTATTGATTCATGGACTGAAATGAAGAATGCATTTAGGTTGAAATATGGTGACAAGACTGATCCTATATTTCTCTTGTCTAAATTTGAAAATGTCAAGAAGAATCCCAATGAATCAGTCCATGACTTCAACACAAGGTTTAACAAAACTTTGAGAAGGCTTCCTATTAGTCTGAGGCCTTGTGATGAGTCTTGTCTAATCAAATATTCAAATTCATTTGATAAAAAGGCATCCTATTACCTAAGAGACAAGAACCCTACTAATCCAAGACAAGCTTTCACCATGGCACTTCAAATTGAAAACAATATCAAAGCAATTGGGAAACCTCTCAAGAGAGATGGTGTAAAGTTGATAAACCCTAAAAAACCTCAAGCTAGCAAGGGTGCTGATTTGGAGGAGGTTATGAAGACTTTGGCAGGGGCTGTCAAAGAGATCTCCTACAAGTTGGCAAGAGCTTAGAAGGGAATTGGGTAGAATTCACAAGGTCAACCAAGAGCACAAAACCATGACAGATTTTCCAATCATCCTAGGGGTGATCAAAGATCTGATGATAGAGGGAAAGGACCCCTGGTGTCTACAAATAGACATCCTCAAGCACGTGAAGGAAGAGTGTTTCCTGATCCCTTAACTTCCAGGGATGTTGTTGTTGAGTAGGTTACTGATATTGATTGGTGTGATAGGTGTTTTCTACCCCATCCTTCATAAGAAGTGGACCAGCAAGATGGTGAAGCTAATAATGAAGATGGAACTGATGATGATATCTACATGGTGGGTTGTTCTTCAAGCTCACGAGGAGGAGCAACATCTACTAAAGTGATAAGTGTAGGGATAGCTGCAACCTTTTACAATTTCATCAAATGGGTACAAGTCTTTCTTCCTCCCATACTCTTGAAGTTAAGGTATTACAAGCTTTTGAAATTCCTAACAATGACTTTGAATACTTAAGATCTTTGATGATTAAGAAGTATGATGGTGGTATCCCTTCAGAGGAAGATAAACAATTATTGATGAATGTTGTTATAGCTCAAGAGAAATACTATAACACTAGGAGTAAAGTTGTGAAGGGAGTTGGGCCTCAAGCCAAACCTAAAACACCCTTGCTCACAAGCATTCCCAAAGAAGCTTCTAGAAGAGAGGCACCTGCCAAAAGTTCTGGTATCCCAAACAAATATATCATTCCTCATGCCTAAGCTACCAAGAATCCCTTGCCATCTGATGAATCTGCTAGTCTCCCTTCCAATGTTGCTTTTCCAAAGAGTGTTCCCTATGACATAGCCGAAGTATTGAGCCAAATCAAAGTGAGTGTTCCAATCATTGAGTTTCTTAGAATTCTTGAGCATAAGAAGAGAGCATTTGAGTACTTGGGATTGAAGGAGGAGAAGACTACCCCAGGTAGAAATGTAAATGTTGTTGAAACTCCTCCTCAGATAATTGCTGACCTTGAAACACCACCAGTAGTAGAGGATTTTGGAGAGACACCTAATGTATACTTGGGAACATCCTTGGTTGATTCCCAATTGAATGTAGATCCATTCTTCACAACTTTGTTCATAAAGGATAGAGTAATTCATAATTGTATGTTTGATTTTGGTGCATCATGTAATGTCATGCCTCTAGAAGTCATGAATGAGTTGGATATAAAAGTAACAACAACCTATGGAAAGTGTACTACCATAGATTCAAGGGAAGTTCTGGTAGTTGGTTATGTGAAGGGTTTGGTGGTGCAGCTTGCATTTTATCCAAGGAGCAATTTAAAATTAGATGTTGTGATTGATGATTGCCCTAATAAATGGGGTATGATTTTTTCAAGAACGTGGGCTATAAGTGTTGGAGGGAGTGTCCAAATGGATATGTATTTTTACACCATTCCCATTGAGGGAAGCCTTGTCAATCTCTATGGAGAAAAGAATATGTTGCATCTAATTAAGGATCCAAACAATGCTTCCTTTGAGGTGTTGTTTGCTGATGGAAAAGAAAACAAGATGGATCATTCAAAGTACTCCGAACAGGTAGGTTCTCCTTGGACCTTGCTATTTGATGGAGCTTGCTCCAAAATTGGAAATGGTGCTGGTATAATTCTAATTTCTCCTAGCTTGGAAGAATTTATTTTTTCCTTCAACCTTAATTTTGAATATACTAACAACATTGCTGAGTATGAAGCCTTGTTATTGGGTATGATAATTGCATGGAAGTATTATGCTAAGGACATCATTACAAAATAAGATTCAGAGCTAGTTGTCAAACAAATAAGATAATTGTGTGCTACAAAAATCAGTGGATGAAACAATACAAGCATGCAGTTTGGGATCTAATTGAGATGTTTGATTCCTTCAACATTGTACATCATGAATTTTATTTGAATGATGCTACTGACAAGTTAGTAGTGTTGGGGTCAATATTTGGAGATTGCATTGTTTCACCTTATTGTGAGTGCAATGTTGAAGTGTTAACTAGGCCAGCTATCCCTGACAACATCAAGCATTGGCAAGTTTTTAATGATGATGCTCAAGTGCAAAGGTTCTTACATAATCAAGGTGAGTTTATAGATTAGAATATTGATTAGGAACCAATGGTATGTATGACTGAAGGAAGAGATACTTTATTTGGAAAGGATATTATCCAATTGAAAACTAACATCATTCCTAAAGGTCTTGTTGCTCTTGAGTCAAATTTTAGCAGTACTGACTGCATAATCAATAGAAACATATATACCTCAAGGGATGTGGAGGAGCATAACTTGGGAACTAGTGATAAACTAAGGAAAGTTTGGTTGGGCAGCAGTTTAAGAAAGGAAGAAAAATAGTCCTACCTCCAATTGTTAAAACAATATCAAGACTATCTTTCCTGGTCATATTTAGAGCTGAAAGCATATAGAGAAGACTTATTCCAACATGAGATACCTCTTGAGAAAGGTGCCAAACAATTCAGAGAGAAGCAAAGGCCAATTAATCCACTCCTCTCTATGAAAATGCAAGATGAATTGAAGAAACTGAAAGAGGGAGGGATCATTCAGCCCATAAGGGATTCATCTTGGGTTTCAAACCTTGTGCCAGTCAGAAAGAAGAATGGAGATATTAGAATTTGTGTAGAATTCATAAATCTAAATAGATATTCATTGAAAGATAATTATCCTTTTCAAACATGGAAAACATGTTGCAGTTAGTGGCTGGATCTGAATTATTGTCCACCTTGGATGGTTTCTCTGGCTACAATCAGGTTGTTTTCAAGGAGTCAGAAATATTTAAAACTACATTTACCACTCCTTGGGGAACTTATGCTTACATGAGAATGCCTTTTGGTCTCATGAATGTTGGAGATACTTTCCAAAGAGCAATGGATGTTTCTTTTGTTGGTTACATAAATTAATTCATTACAGTTTATCAGGATGATGTGATTGTGTTTTCAAGGAGCAAAAAAGATCACTTGCAGCACTTAGAAAGAATGTTGATCAGATGTAGAGAATTTGGAATCTCTCTCAATCCAAAGAAGTGTCACTTTGGAGTGTAAAAGGCCAAGTTTCTTGGTCATATTGTTTCAAATAATGGTGTCATGATTGACCCTGAGAGAGTAGAATTAATCAGCAAGGTTCCAATTCCAAGAACAAAGAAGGGCATCCAATCCTTCTTTGGGAAAATCAATTTCATTAGAAGGTTTGTGTCCAATTTTTCTGATTTGACTCTTCCTATCACATGCATGTTAATTAAAGATCAAGTTATCAAGTGGGAGGAGGCTTCCCTTAAATCTTTTGAAGGAATCAGAGAGGCATTGAAACATGCACCTATCCTGGCAGCTCTGAATTACAAGAAGCCTTTCCAAATTTTTTCTTTTGCTTATGAAAATACTAGTGCATCTGTTTTGCTCGAAAAGGATTAAGATGGGGCTGAGATGCCTATTTCCTTATTTAGCAAGGGTTTACAAGCTACTGAGCTAAAGTACACAATCATGGAAAAACAAGCATTTGCCTTGGTGAAAGCAACAAAGGTTTTCAGGCCTTATATCTTAAGTTTAAAATTTGTTGCTTATGTTCCCCACACCATGGTAAAATACATCTTATCAGAGATGGAGATCTCAAGAAAAAGATGTAGATGGGTGAAAAAACTGTAGGAGTATGATATGGACATACAAACCACAAATTTGGTAAGATGTTTGGGTTTTGGTAAGCTCCTGGCTGAGAGTAACTTGTAGACTGTGGAAGTGAATGAGGTAGAGGAAGAAAGGGAAGATGTTCTTGAGAAATTGGTGAGTTCTGAGTGGTATAAGGATATAATATTTTACCTCAGATGCCTATGTTGTCCTGATCATTTAAATAAAAATCAAAAAAAGATCCCTCAAGCTGGCTTCTCATAAATACATCATCACTGACTTTGCACTGGCTTGGAAGAACCCCGAAGGTGTCCTCTTGAAATTTGTAACTGAAGATGAAGCTCCTAAAGTAATTGCTGATTTCCACAAGGGAGTTTGTGGATGACACTTTTTTGAGAGATGGTTATTGGTGTCCTACTCTCTTCAAAGATGTAACCATGTTGGTTAGAAAATGTGAGAGCTTCCAGCGTTTCTCTAGAAGAATGAAAGCTCCAGGATCCCTTCCTTTACATCCTATATCAATTAAAGCTCCTTTCAAACAATGGGGGATGGACTTCATTAGTGATATCTTAGAACCTTCTAGTGCTGGACATAAGTGGATCCTTGTAGCCACAGATTACTTCACCAAGTGGGCAGAAGCAATCCCCACTAAGAAAGCAACACACTAAGTTGTTATGGAATTCTTGTTAAATAATATCATATACAGATTTGGTGTGCCAGTCAAGATTGTAGTTGATAATGCAACGTGCTTCAAAGCTAAAAATTTGATGACAATGTGTAAGAAGTATGGAACCAATCTGATTTATTCTTCAAACTATAACCCCCAAGGGAATGGACAAGTTGAGTCAAACAATAAGAACTTATTGAAAATCATTAGGAGGACCTTGGAGTTGAATAAGAGAAAATGGGGTGAACAACTGAAATTTACAGTTTGGGCTGATAGAATCACTACCAAGAGAGCTACTAGTAAGATCCCATTTGAGTTGGTGTATGGAACTCAAGCTCTGCTACCCTTACATTTTCAATTATCTTCATTTCAGTTTGTTCAACAACTTGAAGATCAGCAGGTCAACCCATATGAAGCAAGGATTAATCAGATTGTAGAGCTAGATGAAGAGAGAAGAGCATCCCACCAAAGGCATGTCATATTTAGAGAGAAGTTTAAGAGGTTGTTTAACAAGAAGGTTACTCCTAGGGCCTTCAATATTGGAGATCTGGTTTTGTTGCGGGACAATAGAAATGAAGATAAGGGCAAACATGGAAAATTTTATGCATTGTGGATGGGCCCTTACTCCATTGATATCAGAATTGGTGAGAATACCTTTTTTCTCAAGGAATTATATGGGGAATTTCTTGAACTTCCTATTAATGGCAGGCATCTGAAGCATTTCTTGGATTAATCCCCAAATTTGAGGTATGCACCAACTTGTACAGTGTATAGTGTTTGGTTTTTGCTCTGTTTTTGGTGTTTTGGTGGTTCTTGGTTTGCCTTGGTGTGTGGCAACCATTTTTGTTGGTTTCTCATCTGGTTTTTGGTGGATTTTTCTCATGAATCCATTTTACCATTAGATTATTTTGGCACTTGGTCTACTTATTGTTCTTTTGGAACTCACTGGGAGTGCCCATCCTTAAGCAGGAGTTGATGTTGGTGCCCATTTTAATCCTCTGTTATAGTGTCATCTTTCCCCTTTGTTCTGTGTGCTCTAAAATGTTTTTCTTCAAATTTGGTGGTCTGTAAGTTTCCCCATCAAGATTGAATGCTTTTAAATGCTCAAAAACTTATCATTTTCCCCCAACTTGAAAGAAAAATACATGTATGCCTTACTTTGTGCCCTAAATTTCCAAATCCACTGGCCTATGTCATTTTTTCCACTTTCCCCGTCCTTTGGAGCTCGTGGTTTCTCATTTTTTCTTATTTTCCCTCAAAAATCTATCCCCATGGTTGAAAATTTCCTAGAATCACTTTCCATCTATTCTTTGAGCAAAAAATCCTTCACCCACGAAGAAAAAATCAAATTTGGGCATCTCTGGAAAATTCTGTGTTTTTTACGGTCGTACGGGTGTCCTTTGCCCATCAAATTTAAAATCAAAACTCTCCTCCTATGTGGCCACTTATGGTTGGATAGGGTTCAGAGGGTTTCTTAGAAGAATTTACATTTTTTGGTTTTGGAAAAATTTACAAATTTTTCCCGCTTCTCCACAGGTCCCAGAGGAGGGACACGTGTCCCATGCAGAATGAATGTGGATGGGCGAGGGAATTAGAAGTTTTTTCCCTTTTGGAAAAAATGGAGAAAGGTTGAGGAAGTGCCTCTGGGTCCACCATATGGAGACTAGTCTCACAGCTCCATTAGTCACGAATTTTGGAGATCAGTTTTTTAGTAGTATAATTTTCGTCGGTACATAGGTACTTTTTAGGGAAGTTTTAACCTATTTAGCCCAAATGATTTTAGAATTTAAATTCTAAAATTGAAACCGCTAAACCTTAAACCATAAACCATAAGGCCTTGAACATAAACGCCTGGTAGACCCTAGAAGGGAGTGATGGGCCATCAAACCATAAAACCTAAACCTTAAACCCTAAACCCTAAGCCCTAAACCATAATACCTAGAGTGAAACATTTGAGCCATGGCTCCATGATCCCTAAACACAGGTAGACCCTGAGCCTTAAGCCCTAAACCTTGAAGACGCTAAGCCTGTGGAGACAACCTGGGAAATTTTCCCTAAACCATGAACCATGGGAGCCCTAAAATGTCTAAATAAGCCCGTAAACCCTCAGTGATAGAGAAGTTGACATGTGTAAAGGGCAGATATGGAGGCATAATCCTGTAGAGACCCTAAACCCTGAAAAATTTCGAAATTTCCATAAAAGGGTGGAAATGTGCAGAATTAACCCTGCGACATTCAATGGGACCGTATGCCATAAATGCCTAAATATTAGCACCCTAAACCCTGAAGGGCATATGACCTAGAGACCCTTAACTCACAACCCTTAACCCTAATACCTACACCCTAAAGGTATAAACCCTAACACAAAATAATAAACCCTTAATCCATTAACACTAAATCCTGAACCTTATGACCCGTGGAGGGACCCTAAACCCGAAGCCTTAAAATGTAAATAGTAAATCCTGATCCATGACCTTTAACCCCTAAACCTATAACCCGTACGTCTAAACCCCGATTCTTTAGCCATAATCCCTAAACCCTAAACCCTAAACCATAAAACATAAGAATTGGACCCTACACCCTAACCCCTTAGCACTAAACCATAAACCCTAAACTTTAATCCCCGAGCCCTAAACCATAAACCCTAAATACAACGCCCTTAGTTATAACCCATAAATGTTAAACCCTTAACTCAAAACCCTAAACCTTGAGCCATAAACCTTGAATGAAAAACATGCCTCCATAATGGATAATGATGAAGGATTTGTAATGATTCACCTTTTTTGAAACACCTGGCAATTTTTGTTGCAGATATGTTAAACGTCCTTATCTGCAAATCATGTTAGAATTTTGTAACAAACTTGATGCTAGGCATATTGTTTTCTTGGGAAAGAAGGATCAAATTTAATAGAGTGTTATATAATGGATGTTCTTTGACATGGAAAAGGTCATAGAAAATGATAATTTCACGGGAAAATCTGGGAAGAAGCCCATTCTCTGAGAAACTGCCTAAGAACCATTTCTAATTCCTTTCTGCATCAGATTTGTATCATGTTGAGTAGGTTTCAATTGTAAAGCCATCAACAAGCTCTGAGATTGTTCTTATAACATTCCCTTGCTAATATATTTGATCATTCTGGATTATTTTGTGTTGTCTCTTGTCAAAATTTGCATGCACTAATGTTTTAGAGTGTTTTCAATTTGTGTTTCTTGCTCCTGTTGTAGTCTTGTATTCAAAATCTCTCTTGATCATACATGGTTTCATTCCTTGTTGATAGTTTAGTGGCATTTACAATCTCACATTCAGAAGAGATTTCATCTGATAAAGAGATAAATAGATTTAAAATCACTTTACCTTGCTTGAATTTAGTGATTGTTTGCAAACATTTGGGTGCACCTTAGGTCATGATAAAATAAAGGTTTCCGGATGCTTTTTTGGTTTATCTGCTTCAAGATTTTGTGGCAGGTTGTCAAATATTGTGTGGAAGAGTGCAGATCTAGGCCTTCATTTGGTGCACATATCCTTGTTTAAGGAGTACCTTAACCCCTTTGAAGAATCCTTCTATTTAGGTCTTACAAATTTCTTGCAAAGGTCCTCAAAGAATTTGGAAAATTCTGGTTAGTCTTATCTAAAATCTCCCACCAAAAAAATCATTCAAAATAACTAATCCTACCCCATACTACCCCTACATTTCATTGTGTGTCAACAACAGAATATCATCCATCTACAAAAATGCACAAAGAAAATCAAGATCATACAATGTCTTCAGTAACCCTTGCCTTGCATTGAAAATATCTCCGTAATCTGGGAGTGACAACTTGTGAAAGTTAGATTTGGAGTGTTTATCATATTTTTCCAAGGCCCTTTCCATACCATTTGCAAAAATTTAGGGATATCTTCATCTCCACCATTTGAGGTTTACAAAGTAGGTTCTCTTACCTTGGTTGAAAGGCACAACCTAAAATAGTTAGGAAAAGATCAAGTCCTATTTGAGTGCTATCCATCTCTCGACAAATATGAGTGCCAGTTAGATCACATCCTTAGCTACAAAATGACACACATCATGATCTATCTGACTTGAAGCTTCATGCCATATCTTTGATGCTGCTCAAATTGAAAAGGAGAAAAAAATTGGGTACTAACACAAATTAAGCACAGAAATAGGGGGAATGGCTAAGAACTCTAAGGGTTTATCAATCACATAGTAAATGTTTCTTATTTAGTTCTAAATGGGATTCACCTTGCCTAAGACTTAGTGACCTTCCATTCATTGATAATTCCTTATATGATAAACCCATGGATGTTTTCAAAATCCCCTGAAAAAAAAGATAGGGGTAGTCATCTTTCCTAGTGAAGGGTGTGATGTGATTTCCAAGAAACTTGAAATTCATATAGATTTAAAGTTCATAACATGAATTTACAAATATCTCTATCATTATAAATGGAAGCCAAGTGTCAGTGTCTCCCTGTACATCCAAGGATTAAGGACTACTGGGGTCTTTGGAAGGATTGTATAGTCAGGAATATGACATTTCCCTCCTTCAAAATATCAACAGATGAAAGATATCAAATTTTGATGACTCTCTTTGAATGTTCTACCTATAAATTCGATGAACCCTGAACTCTGTGTCCTAAACCCTTAACCCTCAACCATGAGACCTAAACCCTAAACTATAAACCATAAACCCTAAAACCAAAATAATAAATCCTAAACCCTAAACACTAAATATTAAATCCTAAATCCTAAACCATAAACCCATAACCCTAAACCCTTGACCCTAGACCCTTAACCTTGAGCCATAAGCCTTAAACCCTAAATACTAAATCCAGAGCCCCGAGATCTAACCCCCAAACCTTAAAATACTAACTCTAAACCCTGAACCTTAAGTCATAAACTATGAACCATGAACCCTAATCCCTAAACCATAAACCCTAAACCTTAAGCCTTGAACCCTACACCCTAATCCTTGAGCTGTAAACCTGAAACCTTAAACCTTAAGCCCTAAACCCTAAATCTAGAGCCCTAATATCTAACCCCTAAACCTTAAACCCGTAACTAACCCCTAAACCTTAAATCCGTAACTTTGAACCCTGAACCCTAAGTCGTAAACCTTAAACCATGTACCCTAACCCCTAAACTATAAACCCTAAACCTTAACGCCTAAATATTAAATCCTAAAGGTCCCTAAACTATAAACCCTAAACTTTAAAAACTAAATCATAAACCTTAAACCCTAAACCCTAAACTCTAAACCCCAAGCACTAAATCTTAAAACCTAAACCCTAATCCCTAAGACCTAAACCCTAACCCTAACTCCTAACCTAAACACAAACCCTAAACTATGTACCTAACCCTTAAACCCTACACCTGACCCTAAGACCTAAAACTAGATATTATAAACACTAAAAAACCCAAAAACAAAAATATAAACGCTTAAATTGGAACAGCTATAACCTGAACCCTAATCCTACCCCTAAACCTTAAACCCTAAACCCTAAACTCTAACCCCAAGCACACATCTTAAAACCTAAAACCTAATCCCTAAGACTCTAAACCTAACTCTAAATCCAATACCCTAAACACTAACCCCCTAAACTATGTGAACTAAAACCCTTAACCCTACAACACCTTGACCTAAACCTAAAACCTAGATTATAAACACTAAATCCCTAAACAACTAATAAACCTTAAATTGTGAACACTATAACCTGACACCTGACCCTAAGCTTTAAACCCTAACACTAAATCCATAACACCCTAATCTCTACCCTTTAAACCTCATATATTTCCAGTAGGTCTCATGAGTGAGTTCATTTTTTGAATATCTTAGGACCATATTTCCTAGTCTTGTGCCTAGAACCATCATTAAGTATGCTTTTAGAACTACCTTGTTATGAGATTGGTGGGGAATTTCCCTCCTTCAAAATATCAACAGATGAAATAAATCAAATTTTGATGAATCTCTTTGAATTTTGTTCCTACAAAGTCGATGAACCCTTTTTCAGTTGAATACTCTCTGTCAATACTAATAAGAATGGGTAAGACACAAAACATTATAATGAGTTAAATAGTTTGCATGTAATGAACATTTCCCTCCTTTAAAATATCAGTATATGAAATGCATCAAATTATTATGACTCCCTTAAATGTTCTGCCTACAAAGTAGATTAACCTTTTTAGTTACGGTTTGAATACTCTTTATCTTGATACGTATAAGAATGTGTAAGACAAATAGAACATTATTAGGATACCTGGGTGAGCCTAATCCCATGAGCCTTAAATATTAACCCTAAACCCTAACCCCTAACCTAAACCTTGAGCCTTAACCTAAACCCTAACCCTAAACCTTGCCCTTTAAAAAGCTTAAACCTTACTCCCTAAACCCTAAACACTAAAACCCTAAATCCCCAACCCCTAACCTTAAACCCTGAGCCCTAAACCTATACCCTAAACCCTAGAAGTCCCTAACCCTAAAATATAAGCCCTAAATCATCAACCCTAAAAATCATAAAACATAAACCTCCTGACTTCTAAACCCTAAACCTTGAGCCCTAAACCCTAAACCATTAACCCTAGGACTTTGACCATAATCCCTAATCCAAAACCCTAAACATGAACCCTTAACCATAAACCCCACCCTGAAACCATAAGCCTAAACCATGAACCCTCAACTCTTAACCCTAAACCCCAACCCTCAACCATGATCCTTAAACCCTAACCCCCGAACCTTTTCCCCTAACCAAAACCAAACCCTGACCTTTAATCTTAAAAAAAACCCTAAAACTTAAAAACCTAACTTCCTAAACCCTAAACTGAACCCCGAAATTCCTCAACCCTAAACCCTATCCATAAACCTATACACTAAACCCTAAAATCCAAGCCCTAAATCCTAAACTCTAAACCCTAAACCCTAACCCCTAACCCCTAAACCCTAAACCTTGAGCCTTAAACCCTAAACCCTAAACCCTAAACCTTGACCTTTAAAGCTTAAACCTTAACTCCTAAACCCTAAACTATAAACCCTAAATCCCCAACCCTAAACCTTAAACCCTAAGCCCTAAACCCTATACCATAAACCCTAAGTCCTAAACCCTAAAATATAAGCCCTAAATCATAAACCCTAAACCCTAAAACCTAAACCCTAACTTCTAAACCCTAAACCTTGAGCCCTAAACCCTAAACCATGAACCCTAGGACTTGAGCCATAATCCCTAATCCAAAACCCTAAACATTGAACCCTTAAACATAAACCCTCAACCCTGAACCATAAGCCATAAACCATGAACCCTCAACTCTTAACCCTAAACCCCAAACCCTCAACCATGATCCTTAAACCCTAAACCCCGAACCCTTTTCCCTAAACCCTAAACCCTGACCTTTAAATCTTAAACCCTAAAACTTAAACCCTAACTCCTAAACCCTAAACTATAAACCCTAAATCCTCAACCCTAAAACTTAAACCCTAACTCCTAAACCCTAAACTGTAAACCCGAAATCCTCAACCCTAAACCCTATACCATAAAACCTATACACTAAACCCTAAAATCTAAGCCCTAAATCCTAAACCCTAAACCCTAAACCCTAAACCCTTACTCCTAAACCCTAAACCTTGAGCCTTAAAACCCAAACCCTAAGCCTTCAACCCTAGGCCCTAATCCATAAGCGCTAAGATAAAACCCTAAATCTTTAACCCTCAAACATAAACCCTCAATCCTAAACCCTAAAAACTAAACCTTGAACCCTCAACCCTCAACCCTGAACCCTAAACCCTAACCCTCAACCCTGATCCCTAAACTCTAAACCATGAACCTTGAGCCTTGACCCCCAAACCCTAAACCTTAAAACTTAAGCCCGAAACCCTAAACCCTTAACCATATACCCTAAACTCTAAACCATAAAACATAAACCTTAAACTATGACCCCTATGCCCTGAGCCCTAAACCCTAAACCCTAAAATATGAGCTATGAGCCTTAAACACTAAACCTTAAACCCTAAACTCTAAACCTTGAGTCCTAAAACATAAAGCCCAAGCCCTAAACCATAAACCCTAAATCATAAACCCTCACCCAAAGGAAATTCCTAAAAAGATTATTCACCGTGTTTCAGTGTATAGGGAATAGTGTTTAAGGTGAACGATCGACTCATTATTTTTGATGAGAGACTACTTCCTTTGAAGGCCTAAAAAGATATTTTTGACCATTTTGTAGTTAATTAAACACCCTTCAGAACAAGTTAAAATGAGCTAGTCATGTCACTAAATTATCAAGGACCATTATTTGTGGTATTAAGGCATCGTTTGTCTCCATAAGAGACATATGAGAAAAATCATGTATGAGAATCATGAATTTTATTCCATGAAAGGATGCTTTTAGAGCTAGGAAAGGTGAGGGGATGATCTTTATATGAAGCACCATGTTTCTAAGAATGAGCAATCATCTAAGTTCACTTGATGCAATTCACTTGGTATTATTCGTAACAACTCATTAAAAACCTAGTAGTGTTTATCACACCTTAAGGAAGAGGCACATTACAATCACCTCATTTTGGCCATAGGACAAGAATCCCATTCATGGAAAAATCCTCTATCTACAAAGTGAGGATCTCTTTTTAGTAAGAAGTAGACAAACATCATAGAGTTAATTCATGGTCACTAAATTGAATTATGGACCAAATTTAAAAACTAGTATCAATTCAAGCAGTGGTAGGGCCAAAATCCATTTTATAAGGTAAAAATACCTAAAAAATGACTATTTTCTTTCCCAAAACAAAGACCGACTACAATATATATGCGATGAAAGTTTTAGGTCATTTGCTAAAATCCTGAAAATGAGTAAGTACTAACCAGATTAGATTGTGAAAAACTATCTTCTAGATTATAATTGTTGGAGCTATGAGACCACTTCCTTAAGGTGCAGAGTGACCTTAATTTCATATATTTACTAAAATAAATTTAAATTATAAGAAATAATAAAAGAAAACATTTATTTTTGTAAGTATAAAACACCAAAACACATATACATGGTCCATACTACTCAAAACGTGTACATGTTATAACGCATACGTGTTATAATGTGTACGCATTTTGACTTCATGTATGCATTATAGGCTCAATGATTACCAAGCCAAACAAATCAAAATGAGAGCACATTCTAGAAAAACATGTACACGTTTTGTCTGTTTTTGGGTTTTTGTCCACTTTTTGGCCCCCCAATTTCGTGCACTTATGCTAGACTATTTGTTATCTATACCATTATTCTCTCCTTCTTGTTTGTATCTTCTCCATCCATTTATGAGAATATTGTTTACTCAATATACCTATAAATATGTTTTGTTATTCTGATAATAATATAGAATAAGAAGAGATATCAATCTCTATTATTTCTCCTCTATTTCAGCCTCTCAAACATGTGGGAATTCTCAATTCCATGCAGACATTTGGTGCAATTTGGCTATAGATTGTTAATAGTTATATCAATGTCCCTAGTAGAAAAACATTTTTAGATGCTAAAACTATTAATTGACATAAATTTATGAGCTAAAACTAGTTAAAATGCTCACCTCATTCATCTCGTCTTTGCATCAGATTCGTTTAGCTTTTGTATACTTTTATTTATAAACTATGGACTCCTGTTTTCATCAGGGAGGCATTATGTTAGAAAATTACAACTAAGAACTTATCATTCTTTATTTTTGGGCAATCAAACATCATTTTCCATGAGTAAAGGCTTGTTTTTATCCTGTTGATTTGACTTTCTAACAGGTAAATCATACGGAAGCTGTCCACATGTAACGTAAATTGGTACATCCATTTGAGAAATGGATCATAGTGGGCTCAAGTTGAACATGGGTGGAGGATTCCACATACATGATAGAATTCGATTTGTGTGTTTACTTAGAGTTTAAACTTCATAGTAGATGATTGCATGGTTGCATCCTTCATACGAAATCAAATCAATCAAACTATTAACTACGTGAGGATTCAAGGAAATTAAAAGGTGTATTTTAGTTTCTAGTCATCATAAGATGTACATAATAGTTAATATTAAATTTTATATAGTTATGTTAGAGTTTTCAAAAATCACATTAGTGCCAATTATGCAATTGTGTAAAAATTGTTATAGTCTCGTTAAGAGTAAGGGTTTCTATTGTCATCAAGTCAAAATTTATCTAGTTTTATTAGTATTAAAAATATCTTCTAGTATGAACTTACACATTAATCTCAGAGTGTTATATAAGTAATTTGATCCATTATATAGGTGTCATGAACCTGGTGGTCAATCAGAGTAACTGTAAAAATTGTCGAATCTCTAGTCATCTATGGTAGTCAATCAAATGTGTCAATTCAAAAATTGTCGTCTCTTCAGTGTCATTATAAAAATTCTAATTTTTTTTTCCTCACAAACGCATTTTCGGTGTTACCCAACATCTGAGTCTAAATCAAGGGGGGAATTTCAAATTAAGCCCCATGATCAAGTTTAGCTGAGTTAAGAAGAAAATTTACTAGAGGTCAAAGGAAATGGAGGATGGAGGGCAATCAACACCTATCGTCAGTCGCCAATGATGAGGTCACATTTTGGTATGGTGGCATCTCTATTTCAGTTGTTTCGTGTCTATAGAATAAAATGGTTTGTGGATTCATTCCCATGTTATGATTGAAAGATGGAGGATATACATTTTGGAATATGAGAACAATTGTATAGGAGGCTAGTTGAACTCGAGTGATCCTCTGACCGCAGAGATTCTTCGACTATCATACTTCTAACATCGATCGGTTGGTGAAATAGCATTCAATGGAAGTGAAAGAGGTAATTATTGAGTTCACATACGTATGTGAATCGGTGGAAGTGTGATCATCCGGTATGGGATTCACTGTGGTGAAGCAGATTGGTCATGTGCAACAAGATCCAAACAACAAGATCTAAGCCAGCAGTATGTAGACCTAAAAGTATGTGGAGGCATACGATTATGTTTCCATTTTTTCAGATGTAATTATTCCCATGTAAACACTAAGAGGGGAATGTTAGGAAATTAGTGTTTACATTGGGGAATTATTTACATGATTTAAAATAATATTGTGTGTTATTATTATGAGTTGTTTTTAATGAGTTATTTAGAAGTTATAACAACTCGTGCATTTGAGATTAGTTGTTATGTTTTTTTCTAAACAACTCATATAGAATTAGTGAGTGGTTATAAAATCCTTAATAGGCTTCCTATTTTATAGGATATGTATTTGCTATATAAATATATTTCCCATATGAATGAATACTAAGATTTTTATCATCAATTTGTTGTGTAAATCTATTGCCGCACTTACATCATTGGTATCCTCAAAATTAATACTCTAAGGATGATTATGCGCAAGATATGAGTAATGATCTCGAAAAAATCAACCGTAGGAGCTCTATAAAAGAAGGATAAAAAATCAAGCTTAGTTATTCCCAATTTCATGAATAGATTTTACACAATTTTTCATGAGAAACATAAGAATAGGAGTACATTCCCATGTAAGTTGAAAACATAAAAGGGTGATGTATAGGTGGATTTGCACATGCTAGAAACCTAAAAGGGAAGTTTGTTGGTATCACTAGTTAATTGATAACCCACAAGGGTAGTTAAGTAGTATTTAAGGGATGTAAATAGGTAAACGACGTTCCCTTCAAATAATAAAAACAAATATCATGGTGTGTAACCTAAAGATGAACAATACAAATATTGGAACAAAAATATTGTCACACGGGAAATAATATTATGATATTGTATTTGACCTCATTACAATCAATACTAAGGCTAATAAATAGCCATGGAAATAGAAAACCAACCTCCTACAAACCAGGAAGTCACACAACCAAACAACCCGTTAATATCATTACGGGTATAACAAAATTATATTGTTGAAACAATATAACAAACCTATATTATAATGTGAAGCACTAATAAGGATATTGCTAACATTCCCCCCCCTAGTGCAAACATGGGAGAACAACAATTGCATTTCCTTCTGTAGCATGCCGCCCGTGCATGCTCATGATCTGGATGGTTTTTCATGATAACCAACAACCTCAACATGGATGGTTTTATAGGATAGCCAATAACCTCAACATGGATGGTTTTACAGGACAACCAAGAACCTCAACAAGGATGGTTTTATAGGACAACCAACAACCTCAATATCATGACACTACTTTTCCTTGTGCTTTCATCTCTCCACTATGATTTTCCTTCAGGGAATGATGTAGGAAACACTACTCACTGATAACAAATATGAAAAAGAGAAAATGGAAGATTGAGACCATGTTCCCCCCCTCAATGTGAACATTTCACTTATTCAAGCCATAATAGGAATACAGAAAAAAATCATGTTGCACACAACTGAAATCAACTTCAACTCTGAAAAGAAAGAAAACTCACACACACACTATCACCACAGCTTCATGCGGCCCCATCGTTGGTGACTGACAAGAGATTGCTGAATTACGTCCAGCCTCATGTGCCTCCGTCCTCCAGTAGACGATGTTGCTTACTTAGCAAATTGGATGTTGAAGCTCAATAGTTTGCACATTGTGATTTATTCTTTTCTCCCGCAATGTAAACACTTTATTTTGACAGACATTGGGTAACACCGAAAATGTGTCTGTGAGACAGTTGTACCAATGTAAGTCAGTAGATCACACATGTAAAAACTTTTAGTGTTGAGTGGGACACGTGTAATGTGGGAGACATGTGGCAAAGAAATATGACCTAAGGCAATTCTGAAAAAAATATCTACTACATACAGAGATATCCGAGGTATGATTCCTGATCCATAAAATCTGTACATGGTCCCAAAGTGATCTAACAAAACTGATCAGATGCCCATGCTGAATAGATTGAGAAATAGCGTAGTAGAGGATATTTGATAAAATATGCTTTGATGAAATAAAAGACTGCCAAACATAATGCAATTACGTAGATGCAAATTTTCTCAAAGTTGTGCATACAATGCACCACACATGAATGCCTATAAATACATAAGCATGTCTCTATATTTGAATCTTAAAACCACATGTAAATAAAATTTGTGGGATCCTATTTTGATCGATGGAGATCAAAGCATATTCATCAATTCAATGCGTTGAGTTGTTGTGGAGCATAACCCATCCATGCACATTGAATAAACACCATCTAGAATAATCTCCTTTGTAATTCCTGAATTGACCATGTAATACAAGACCTATTCATTTTCACCTTGATATATTTAGCACTCTTCATTGGATACATGTGGCATATATGTCTTGGGAATTAAATGGAAAAACCGTAATCTCCTACCATTATTTAGCAATTTTGAATCACCCAATGGTAGATCGGAATTCAATATAAAACTGTATTACATTAATCAAGTAATGCTAATAATGCATGTGGATGGGTGAATTAGAAAAAGAGATGCATGTTTGATTGGGTCTAGACATTTGAATGCAAACCAAAGAAAAAAACTTATCTCTTGTTATTCATATGGCTTCAGAAAACTACAAATTTGTGTCCAGATTGCCGCGTGGAGATTGACATTAGAGAAGGGAGATTAGATGTAGATGTAGCTTAACAGGAGCAAGGATAATTACATCTTTCTCACGTGTTGCATCAAGGAGAATAACAAAAAAAATCCACATATGTAAAATGTCGATCACGATCCACCTGAAAACTTACATCACAATCTGAAAAATGATTGGCCTGGCACTTAAGGATATACAGTAAGTTCTTTACAAAATATTCTTTTCATGAGATGGGGAAATCATGAACAACAATTGTTCTGCTCCATAAAAAATCTCAAGACTCCATGACGTGCACAAAAATTGCTCTGATATCAAATATTGGAACAACAATATTGTCACACAAGAAAAAATATTATGATATTGTATTCAACCTCATTACAATCAATCCTAAGGCTAATAAATATCCATGGAAATAGAAAACCAACCTCCTACAAACCAGGAAGTCACACAACCAAACAACCCATTAATATCATTACGGGTATAACAAAATTATATTGTTGAAACAATATAAAAAACCTATATTATAATGTGAAGCACTAATCAAGATATTCCTAACAACAAATATATTCAATGAAGTAGACCACCTATTAGATTATGAGAGTATATTTTATCTTGGGATGATATAAATGTTTATGTCCAGGAAAGTGTTGGGAAAATAGTAAGGCATCAAGATCACACACACACACACACACACACACACACAACTCTAAAAGTATTTTCACAATAGTGAAGGAGGTGTATGCATGTAGTAGATCAAATAAAACAAGAATATGTAAATCTCCAATAACATAGTCAGAGGATGTTGAAGGAACTAGAAGGCTAATAGACAAATAAACTATATAAAATTTTTAGAAACTATAGGGAGAGGGTTGGTTCTATAAGGTATAATAATTTTAAGTGACTAAAGAAGTAATTAGTCATATCATCTTTTCTCTATCTTAAATATTTGCATTTTTAGAGTAATCATGTTTATTAGCTTAGTAAATAATGCTAGTTGTGTCATTAAATAAGAATTTACTGTATGTGTGGGATATTAAATTTAATATAAAAGTATAAAAAATCATATACTCTAACTTTTCCATGTCTTTATGAAAAAATATAGGGAACGATGCTGATAAAAACTATCTATACATAATTGTATAGCACATTAATAAAAATAAGAGGAGAACAATTAAATTTTTAGAAAGAAAGAAAAGTATTTATTTTAAGAGCATCCCAAGAGAAGAAGAATATTTTAGTAATCTATAGAAGATCATTCAACATTTACCTATTGCATTGGTTATATACTTGAAATTGATAAGTTATTGGACACTTGAATTAAATTACATTAATTATCTAATTACATTGTAATTTGTATGTATTGTATGCATTTTGTAAAATCTTAGGAGCCCAATAATAATGAATTGATAGCACATTCCCCCAATAAGTTTTATATTCTTTCAAGTTTTGAAATTTCTTTAAGACTTGAGGAAACAAATAAATTTCCTATTTATTTACAATGAATTATAAAACATCAATAGAGATTTTAAAATCCTTGAAGTAGATGTACTTGGTCATATTATTTTAGTCACCTTAGCTGATGTTTTCACAAACCATGCTATAATGAATTATTCATAAAAACTAATAAGTTCTAACGTTATAGTCAAGGTTATTTGTTCACCCTAAATTTTATTTTCGTACATCGTCTTATTGTTTGGACCTATGTTATAACATTTATTATTGATGTTATTATCTTGAATTAGTAAAAAAAATCAATCATAACACACCATTTGATTAATAATTGACATGGAAATTCCATTATATGATTCACATTAATACGAGATTATTTTCCATAATTTTTATTTCCAAATTCTATATTATTGAAAATAACACCAAAGATGAAGAAGGTTTTTGGGTTCTCTACTATGGCTTGAGATTAATGCTAAATTCTACGGTACTGTATTGCCTGTCACACCACCTTATTGTATCAAGGTGGGAAATTTATTTCACGTTATATTGCACCTATTTTAATGATAAATACCATTCTTCCTTCATCTATTGATGCAGGTTTAGGTGGTGGGAGCTCGAACAATCATTCCTCTAAAAAAGAAGCAATTTAGGAAGCTTATACTAAAGGTTTATGATGAGATAATGACCCTCATATACCTGAGCCTGATGTTGTTATAGATTTACCTCAATTTTATATTTCTTGTTATTGGCTTGAATATTTCATGCCGGTTACATATTTTGTTGGCCGTGTCCCCCTGGTAAGTATTATCAATTAGTGGGTTCATAACCACTGACAAGGTTATCGCGTCAAACTTAAGGGTGTCTAAAACCTTACCAAGGGTTTTTTCTAGTTTCTCATTTCCAACCCTAAGCAATGAAAATCCATTATGAATCATGGCCCTTGGTTTATTAGGAGCAAACTGATTATCTTATCTCCTTAGACGTGTGATTTCTAAGTTTCTAAACATGCTAAGCTTAAAGTTCCCATCTGGGTTGAGTTCCCTAGTCTGCCTTTTCCCTTTTGGAGTTTTGTGGAAGTTCTGGGCAAACCCATTGGTTGTTTTGTCTTTCATGAACATGATAAGTTTTATGTTTCCCACCCACAATGTCAAGTCTATGTGGAATTTGATTTACCCAAGGACCTCAAGCAAACTATTCATATCCAAGTAGGTGACACCCATTTCTTTCAACGCGTCCTTTACATTATTCTATCCAATACCTATTTTGATTTTCATTTCGTTGACCATATGATTCAGGAATGCCCTTTAATGGCTTCCTCTACCCCACCTACCATGGAGAAGAAAAGAGTCAATTATAAAACTTCCTCTTCTTTTGGAGAGAGATGGATAGTGGTTAACAATAAGAAAAAACCTAAACCCTAGGTTACAGTTTACCTGCCCATAGGAGGGTCTTCTTTAGCTATGAATCCTTTAGATAATAAACAACCTATAGCTACCCCAACAGTCCATCATTCCCCACTTATGACATCTTTAATTATTTTGAATCATATGAGTTAACAACCTCATCCTAAGGAGAATTTTAACACTTCAGGTAAAAATTCCAGGCACACGTGTTCATGTATCCCCTCTCCTTTAGAGGATGATGAGTATATCCCACTACATAAATGTCCTTTCCAGATGGGTGATTACATTCTTTTTTAAAAAAAAATTGGCTATTCCATCTATATGAAAAAATTCACAGTGTTAGAGGGCCTCGAGGAGGAACATGGCATGTATCTTGAGATTTTTCAATCATAGTATTCTCTTAGAATGTGTGTGGAATTAATGAACCGACATGTAGATACACAGTTAGGGATAGTTGTCAAAAATTTGGACATATGCATATTCTTTGTTAACATGAGGTGGATTTTACTAGTTTTCTTCTCCAATCAACAACCCGTACTATTTGGTTGGGTGCCATTTTTCATCATTATAATCATGAACCTGGGAAAGGGGCATTATTAATCTTCTCTATCCTTCTCTATAGAAATATATTATTTCTTGGGGTTGTGACCATTTTCATCGAGTCATGTGGTTCCTTTTTTATTTACATAACCATATTTTTGGTATTGCTAATATTTATGCCTTCAATGATGTTGGTGAACGATCATTTCTTCAATAGTGGCTTGCTAATTAATTACCCAATGCTCATTGGATCCTATGTGGATATTTTAACATGGTGGAATTTTCTAAAGATAAATTGGGCTGACTTCCTATGTGGTGGTGTGTTGGTGAGCGTGAAGCATTGTTTTACATGCGCAACAAGCTTGGAATTTATGATCATACTCACCATTTTAGACATTCCTCTGATGTATCCTAGTTTATCTAGTCTAATTTCAGAAAATTTCAAGATAGATTTTTCAAGTGGTTTAATCAAGCACTCCTTCCAGATCAATAGATGTTTTCATTCACCACCAAATTATGTAGGCCAATTTCTATTTGAGAGGGGGCTTTACTTTCTGACCATTCACCTATATGTTTTGAAATTTAATATCTCTCAGCTCTTGTTAAAAACTCCCAATTCTATTTAAACATTTTTCATCTTCAACATAATAAAATTGTGGAGCACATTTTAAGAATATGGAACTTGGTTGAGTGCCCTTTAGGATTGTATGGATGGATTGACTAGTGTCAGGAGAACATTTTCAGAACTAAAAATTTTCTCTATATGTATGGTCAATAGGTTTCCTTATTTAGAAGAAGGGATCACAAGGCATATAATCAGGAGTATTTCAGAATTTTGAGATCTCTTGACCCCTCACCTCTTAATACTCACCTTCAAACTGAGGTGGCACTTTGGTGACACAAAATTAGGATGGAAGAAACATACCAGGCCTATGGGGCTCAAATTAAAGCTCAGATACATTGGCTCAAGATTGGTAATAGAGTGACCAAAGAATATGGTGAGTTGTGGAGCTCAAATAATTTATTTTAGCATTCAATGTGAAACTTGCTGGAAAACACAGTAACCGTCATCGGTTAGGGGAAACTAGCATTGATAACTCAGGACTGGCATCGGTTAGGGCTAACTGACATTGGTTACCTGTCCGAGGATGTTTTAATTAACTCTAGGGAATTATATCTATTTTTAGCATTAAAGTATATCTATTGATTGTAATTGCATGGCTAAGTGCCCTAAGTCTATAAATGACTATATAAGCATAAAATATAGGGTTTATAAGTAAGCAAGAATTAAGAACTTGAAAATTTTGGTGAAATAAATAATTCTTGGTGATGAAGTAAAAATCTTGAGAGAAAGAAAGTATTGTACATCTAAGAGGTGTGGAAGATTATAAATATTCATTGTATATCTTGTCAAAGCTTTGGATAATATATTAGCTTGTTTCTTAGTGGACGTATCCCACACTGAGTGAAACACATTAAATATAGTGTTGATTTATATCTTTTGTTTTGTATATTTCTTCTAGTAGAATTTCCACTTTTATTTACATATATGCTTAAATATGATATAATATCTATACAAATGGTGTGCTAACCCCAAAAACTAGTATCAGATCTTTGTTTGAGGGTTTTGTGTGTTGACAAATTTACTCACAAAGGGTTTTTTGATTGAGTGGGAGCTACAACAATGGAAGAAGATAATAAATACAAGGTAGAGAAATTTGACGGCTGAAATTATTAATTATGGAAGATGTAGATTGAGGATTATCTGTATCAAAGAAATTGGTATTTACCATTGGATGAGAAGTCTAGACCTATGAAGATGATTGATGAAGAATTGAAGATTCTTGACGTAAAGCCTTTGGGATCTATAATATTGAGCCTGGAAGTATCCGTGGCTTCCAATATTATAGAAGTGACTTCTATGGTAGAGTTAATGAAATATCTTGCTAATTTATATGAAAAACCTAGTGCTTCAAATAAACTTTATTTTATGAAGAAGCTATTTAGTTCTAAGATGAATGAAGTTGGATCTGCATCTAGTAATTTGAATGATTTCTGATCTATTGTAAATCAGTTAAAATTGGTTGAAATACCATGTAATGATGAAGTAAAATCACTCTTATTCTTATGTTATTTGCATGATAGTTGGGATAACTTGGTAATGGCTATTAGTAATACAACATCTGCTAATAATATTTTGAAGTTTGATGATGTGGTTAGTATAATCTTGAATGAATAAATTCATAGGAAGAGTACAGAGGAATCATCATCTAGAAATTATTTGAATGTAGAAAGTAAGGGTAGGTAGAATGAAAGATCCAAGAGTAAGAGTAATGGGAAATCAAATTCAAGGGATAGCAAATCTAAATCCAAAAGTAAGCGAATTACTTGTTGCAAATGTGGAAAGAAAGGTCAAAGGATAAAGAGAACCAACAACCAGACAAAGGTAAAGAAGGAAATCTTGTTACATTAGATATAATGTAAGATTCTCTTATTATTTCTTTAGATAATAGAATTGAATCATGAGTTTTAGATTCAAGAGATTCTGTCCATGCAACCCCTAATAAGGATTATTTCAGAAATTATGTCCAGGGAAATTTTGGGCATGTTTATTTGGGTGATGATGAACCTTGCAATATTACTGGTGAAGGGGAAGTTCATCTAAAATTACATAATGTAAATACATGGGTATTGAAAGATGTGAGGCATGTGCCAAGCCTAAGGAGGAATCTTATTTTTGCAGGGTAACTAGATGAATTTGGTTGTATGGTTATTTTTACAAGAGACTCTTGGAAAGTTGTTAGGTTAATTATTATATTAATTATGCATTGCATAATAATTAGAGTATTTATTGTTTATATGGTTATAATTAATTATAACCATCTTATTGTTTGTATTCAAACAATACGGGTGTTGTTATATTGTTTTAACAATATAATTGTTTGGTTGTATTTTATATTAGTTATGCTTCCCGGATTACTTTTTTGGAAGCTTGTGTGAAATAGTTTATTGTTGCACCTGTGCAACATATCTCCGTGTATGTATTCATCTGTACAATGCCTATAAGTATTGCAGCTCATACAAATGTAAATGGTTGATTTCACATTAATATAATTCACAGGCTACCATCCCTGTTTTGTGAAATTACATTTGGTGTCAGAGTAGGTTGAAGGATATTGGAGGATTGCAGCAGAGTTTGAGGAGCATTGGAGAAGCTTGTGCAAGAAAAGGAGAGCCAGAGTTTCCTCTGCAACTTCCCAGCCCCATCCCATGTAATACCATCATCAAATTCCTCAAAACCACCATCAAATTCATCAAAACCACCTTTATTCATTGCAATTAAGGTTGATGAGGATTGAATACACCAAGGAAGAGATTACAAGCTTAAAAGAAGGAAGAAAATTGATCTAAGGCATCATACACACTCAAAACCGCCTTCATTCTCGCCAAAACCACTTGTCATTTTTCTCTTTGCTAGAATTTTTTCTCAAAACCACCTTTCCCAAACCATGGTTTTTTAAAGAGGTATGGTTTTATAGTTTGGAAGTGTTTAATTACAATTTTCTCTTTATGTATACTTGTTTAGCTTAGCCGCCCAAGTGGCTAGCATAAATTTTGTAAGACACTTCCCATCAAGAGAGGTCAAGGGGTCAAATCCCCCTCCCTCACCCACTACCAAATTTGGAAGGAATTTAGTGGAACCACTAACTTTAGTGGAAAATTCAAATTTAGTTATAACTAACTAAATTTAGCGAGAAAAACCCTATTTTAGGGCAAATTGTTTTATCCTCCACTCTGCATATTTTTGCATTCTGAGCACTTTTTGCAAAAGGAGGCCTATCCAGAAATTGCATTTTCAGCTATATTTTTGCAATTGTTTGGCATAGTGGGTCATTTTGGGCTCCAGAGGCCACCAGGGCCCGCAAAACAAAAAAAATTGCCTACCATTCAATTTTTCTAAATTTTTGAATGTAATTGCATGCTTCATCATATTGTACTAATTTGTAGGTTACCATAGTCAACCACAAATATTGTAACTACTCAAAAACTGGCAGAAAATTGTAATACAAAATAGTAAAAATTGGTTCTGTAACACTCACAAGATCCTAGATCTCATTCGCAGTGTTCGGTATATATGGTGCCTCTAAGAAGCGCTTACGGGTAAAGTCATTGTGACTACTACTACACTTAACACCTAATATAGCTGCAACAATGTCATTTGGGCATCGACCCTTTAAATCGACGGGGAGTAATAAGGTCACAGTGCACACACTATGAGCCATCCCATCTGTCTGTGAATGATTGCATGACATAAATCCAGACTGAGAAATTATCCAAGTATATAGCAAAGTTACGCGCACGTATGAGGATATTTCTTTGAGCTGGTGTCAATAATCACACAGACCCCTTTCAGTATTGTCTTGGTACCACGTATTGAATTCTTTCACGTATGTTAACACCTCTTTCATGTACCACCAGGTATATAGAAAGGGAGAGCTTCTTCCACATACACCGGGTATATCGGAAGGGCATGTATATAGAAAGGTTTGGTATATCAGACTGATGGTATATAGATTGGGAGACCTTATACCTGGAGTGATAAGAGCCAAACCCTGTCAGTGTTTTCTACAAAATGGGCACCAATGCCCCCAAATGTTTTCTTCTGGATTCACAACTACTCAGAGGAAACAACTATGCTACATGGAAGACAAAAATCAAGACACAACTTGAGTTTGAAGAGATCTGGCCTATTGTGACTGGTACTATGACTAGATCAACTACTGATACAACACAACAATGGTAGTTTGATAGAGCAGATCAGAAAGCCAAACTCATCATCTTGTTTGGAGTGTCTGATGATGTGCAACCCCACATTCATGATGCCACAACAACCAAAGAAGCATGTGGATAAGTTGAGCATGGTGTATGAGGCCAAAAACAAGAATGTCATTCTGAATTTGTAGAGTCAGTTACACACATTGAAGTTCAAACAGAATGAGAAAATCAAAGCTTTCTTAAGAAGAGTTACAGAATTGAGGGCTTCACTTCTAGCCCTAGGAGAAGCAGTCAAAGATGATGCTCTCATTCCCATTGTTCTGAGAGCACTCCCTTCTTCATACCATATTTTTGTAACAACACTAAACTTGTCAGATACGACAGTTAGTTTTGACAAATTGGTAAACCTATTACAACAAGAGGAAGCAATGCACAATAAGGATGATGAAGAGGAGAAGACACTTTCTTCACATCAAAAATGGAAAGGAAAAGGTAAAGGAAAACCTAATTCCTATCAAAATTCCCAAAGTCAAAATTAGTATCAAGGGGATAGACAACAGAAGAAGCAATGTCCAATCTGTAAAAGAGGACATGACCTAAAATATTGTTGGTATAATACTTACAAGAAAGGTTCATCAAGAAACTTTGGACCTCCACAACAATCTCACAAGGGACATTCTAACTACAATCAAGGGTAGAAAAGGGGAACTGGAAAAGAAGACCCCATCAAGCAAGGAAATATTGCTGAGCAAGAAGAACATTCAGATAATGAAGACTTCTTGTACACTTCTCGATCAAGTGAACCATCCATGTCATCTAGTGATGTTTGGTATGTTGATTCAGGAGCCACTCAACACATGACCAGCCACAGAGACTGGTTTACTTCAATGAGGGACACACCATCAAAAAATCATGTTTCGTTGGGAGATGATTCTTCATATATAGTTCAGGGGATTGGGAACATCTCTCTACCCCTTGGTTCATGCAACTGCAGACTATTTGATGTCTTATATGTCCCTGGGTTGACAAAGAATCTTCTTTCAGTCAATCAACTCCTAGATCATAACTTGAAAATTGAATTTGATAGTCATTCTAGCAAGAAAATGTGTTTGATTCGAGATAAATCATGAGGCTCAAAAATAGTTGCAAAATCCTCCAATGTGGGATGCATGTTCCAACTTGATTTTGTTCACAGAGATGATCAAGCACTTATGGCTAAGAACTCTACCTCAGCTTAGTTGTGGCATCGGAGACTTGGTCATGTAAGTTTCAAGTATCTTGAGACACTTCACTGGTGCAATATGGTACATGGGCTGCCATCTCTTCATAAGGATACAGACAAGTGTCCTCACTTCCTAGCAGGAAAACAACATAGAGCTTTGTTCCAGAAGAGTACATATCAAGCTCATGGTCAGCTTGATCTAGTTCATACCAATCTTTGTGGTCTGATGTAACCAAGTCATTCTGGATTTCAGTACTTCATGCTATGTGTTGATGACTATTCAAGGAAAATGTGGATTTTTTGTCTTCACAAGAAAAGTGAAGCTTTTGAAACTTTCAAGAAGTTCAAAGTAGCAGTTGAGAATGAAACTGGTCATCACATCAGAACTCTCCACTCAGATCGAGGGGGGAATTCACTAGTAACGAGTTCAAAGAATACCTACAAACTCATAGGATTCATTGAAAAATTCCTCCTCTACACACACTGCAACAGAATGGTGTTGTTGAGAGAAGAAATCTTACTTTCATGGAAATGGTGTGATGCATGATCAATGACTCAGGAATTGGAAATACATTCTAGGAAGAAGTAGCAAATACTGCAGTGTATTTGTTGAACAAAGTGCCCACAGTTTCTCTTGACGGAGTAACGCCACAAGAAGCATCGTCAAAATGGAAACCATCTATTTCACATCTCAGAGTATTTGGGTGCAAAGAAAGTATGCACATACCCAAGCAGAATAGAAATAAATTGGACATGAAGTCACAGAAACTCATCTTCATTGGGTACAATGAAGAGACTCTTGGGTACAGATTGATGGATCCAAAGACCATAAAAGTCTACACCAACAGAGATGTTGAGTTTTTTGAGAAGAAGGAAGTAGAGTCTCCTCCTCTAGACTCACCTGATGTAGATTCTTCACCAGTTGTAAAAATTGAAGTTGATGTTCCCACAGATGATGACAGTGATGATGGGGATGATGGTGTTGATATGATAGAACCATGACCCATGGGAACAGTTCAGCATATGCCCAAGTGGTGTACTAGCACACTACGAGATGCAATAATGGATGCTCCACTAGATACATCCACCCCTGGACCACAAACTCACAGTAAAGCAAGAGAAGAAGTTAAATTTGCTTTGATGAGTAGATTTATTGAGTCTGATGAGCCCTCTACAGTCCAGGAATCCCTACAGTCAAAATCTTGGAAAGATGCCATGGACTCTGAATATCAATCAGTGATGAAAAATAACACTTGGCAGCTTGTCAATCTTCCACTAGGGAAGAAACCCATTGGATGCAGATGGATATTCAAAATGAAGTACAAAGAAGATGGGATAGTGGAAAAGTATAAAGAAAGACTAGTAGCAAAGGGGTATGCACAAAAATAAGGCATTGACTACAAGGAGACATTTTCTCCCACACTAAGATCAAGATGATCAGGATGATCTTTTCTCTAGCTGCACAGTTTGGCTAGAAAGTCCATCAGATGGACGTAAAATGTGTCCTTCCTGAATGGATATTTACAAGAAGAAGTCTATATGACTCAACCTGAGGGATATGTTGTACCTGGTCAAGAAGAAAAGGTATGCAAACTCAGGAAATCTCTGTATGGTCTCAAACAGGCACCCCGGGCATGGTACATCAAAATTGATGAGCATCTCATACAACATGGATTTGTTAGAAATCCATACGACCCCAATCTCTACCTCAAAAAGAAAGGGGGGAGATTGTGATTTTCATTGTCTATGTCGACGATCTAGTCATCACTAGTAGTTCAGTGAAGATGATCGATGCAACAAAGAAATATTTTAATCGATCATTCGACATGACCGATCTCAGGCTGATGCATTATTGTCTTGGATTGGAAGTATGACAGAAAGAGAATCACATTTTTGTTTCTCAGATGAAATATACCAAGACAACGCTCGAGAAATTTAGGATGATGGATTACACACCAATTGCTACACCTATGGAGAACAGATTGCAGTTATCTCATTCAGATCCATCTCCTGAGGTAAGTGCCACTCTCTATCGGCAGTTGATTGGGAGTCTCATTTACCTGACCTACACTAGACCAGATATCAGCTTTGCAGTAAGCTATCTATCTAGGTTCATGCAGGAACCCAAAGTTTTTCATTGGAAAGTAGCAAGGTGCATCTTGAGATATCTCAAAGGATCAATGGATCTTGGTCTAGAATACAAGAAGAACGACAACTTCTTCTTGACTAGATATTCAGATTTAGAACATGTAGGTAACATTGATGATAGAAAATCCACTTCTAGATTTGTATTCTTTATGGGATATGGACCAATATCATGGGGAAGAAAGAAGCAACACTTTGTTTCTCAATCTTCCATAGAAGCTGAGTATCGTTCTATAGGAGAAGTTATTTGTGAAGTGATTTGGCTATGTTGCATACTAGAAGGACTTGGAATACCACAGGACAAACTGACCACCATGTATGTTGACAATGAAGGTGTTCTCAAACTTGTTTGTAATCCAGTGTTTCATGAAAGACCAAAAAACATTGAGGTACAGGTTCATTTCATACGTGAGCATGTGTTGAAGCACAACATCCAGCTTTAATTTTTTCCAACAGCTGAACAACGGGAAAATATCTTCACAAAGTCACTTGCACATGACAAGTTTGAGTTGTTCAGAGAATTCCTCTCCTCATCCCTTGAGACAATGCACAATTAAGGGGGGGAATGTTAGGTTAATTATTATATTAATTATGCATTGCATAATAATTAGAGTATTTATTGTTTATATGGTTATAATTAATTATAACCATCTTATTGTTTGTATTCAAACAATACGGGTGTTGTTATATTGTTTTAACAATATAATTGTTTGGTTGTATTTTATATTAGTTATGCTTCCCAAATTACTTTTTTGGAAGCTTGTGTGAAATAGTTTATTGTTACACATGTGCAACATATCTCTATGTATGTATTCAGCTGTACAAAGCCTATAATTATTGAAGCTCATACAAATTTAAATGGTTGATTTCAGATTAATATAATTCACAGGATACCATCCCTATTTTGTGAAATTACATTAGATGTGTGGGGACCAGCTCAGGTTGCTTCTTATGGAGGATCCTATTATTATATTACTTTCATTGATGATGCTACAAGAAAGGTATGGGTTTATTGTATTAAATGTAAATCTGATGTTTTTGAGACTTTTAAAATATGAAAAGCCCTTGTTGAGAATGAATCAAATTCTAAGTTAAAGTGTCTTAGATCTAAAAATGGTGGTGAATATTGTAGTAAGGATTTCAATGATTATTGTAGTGTGAATGGGATACGCAGAGAAAGAAAGGCTCCAAGAACACCATAGGAGAATGGTGTTACTGAAAGAATGAAAAGGACAATCATGGAACATGCTAGAAGTATGATGATACATTATAGACTGATCTTACAGTATTGGGCAGAAGCAGTTGATACAATGGTTTATTTGATTAACTATGGGCATTCAAGTTCACTAGATGGAGGAATACCAGAGGAAGCTTGGACCGAAAAAGAGGTAGATCTTTCTTTTCTTAAAGTTTTTGGTTCAGAAGCTTTTGTGCATGTTGATAGGGAAAATAGGAAAAAGTTGGATGAAAAATCCAAGAGGTGCACTTTCATTGGTTATGGATCTGGTGATTTTGGTTTCCAATTTTGGTATTTAGAGAATTCTAAAATTATTAGGAGTCGTGATGTTGAATGGAATGAAAAGATAATGTACAAGGATCAAATTTTGGTACCCAAGGATGAACTGGTTGAGAATTTTGTGAATGATCATGAACTCTTAGATTTAGAAGTATTACCTATACGGTAACACAATAACTGGTGTCGGTTTACCCCTGAATGACATCGATCATATGAACTGGTATTGGTTACATAATATCCAAACCGGCATCGGTTAGGAGAACTAATGTCAGTTAGAGGTGACTGACATTGGTCACTATCAGATTTGGATACAAATGTCTAGGAGGCCTAGATTGAGCCTCTAGTACCTAGAACTCCTATGAAAAGGTCACAAAGGGTAAGTAGACCTCTAGAAATATTTACACCTTCTCTATTTTATTTATTATTGACTGATAATGGTGAACCAATTTTTTTTACAGAAGTAATTCAAGATAAGACCCACATCTAGTGGGAGCATGGCATGGATGAGGAGATGGACTCAGAATAAAACCAAACTTGGAATTTGGTTAAATTGATAGAAGGTAAGAGGAAATTGTAGAACAAGTGGGTTTATAGGATCAAGGAAGAAGAGGGTGGATAGAAAATATACAAGGCAAGGCTTGTAGTAAAGGGATTTACACAGAAACCAGCAGCCACTTGGGTATGAATTCAAGGGTAAGGAGAAATTAGTGTGCAAGTTGAAAAAGAGCTTGTATAGGATCAAGAAAGATCCAAGGAAATGGTACAAGAGGTTCCATAGTCTTATGCATGAGCATGATTACTTGAGATGTGAAACTGACCATTGTGTTTATTTCAAGAAACTTGAAAATGGGAGCTATATTATTCTTTTACTGTATGTGGATGATATGCTTATTGCAAAATCTAGTATGCAGGACATTGGTGAGCTTGAGGGAATATAGCTCACACATTTGTCATGAAAGATTGAGGAGCTGTAAAAAGAATCCTTCACATGTAAATAGATAGAGACAGGAAAAATAAGAAATTGTATTTGTCTCAGGAGGATTATATCTATAAGGTGTTAGAAAGGTTCAAAATGCAGGATGTAAAACCTATTAGTACACCTATGGCTGTACACTTAAAATTGAGCAAAGATCAGTGTCCTTCATGACACAAGGAGGTAAAATACATGACATGAGTTCCATATGATTCATAATTTAGGAGTCTCATGTATGTTATAATTTGTACCACACAAGACATTACATAGGAAATGGGAGTTGTGAGTAGATATATGGCCAATCCAGGTAAAGAGCATTGGAAAGTAGTCCAATGGATACTTAGGTATTTGAAAACGACATCTAACATGTAGTTATGCTATAGAGGATCAGATATTTCATTATGTGGCTATGTTGATTTGGATATGGCTAGAGATATGGATGGTAGGAGGAGCACTACTGGATATATTTTCATAGTAGGTGGGATGAAAGTTAGCTGGGTTTCAAGATTACAGAAGGTTGTGGATTTTTCTACTACAGAGGCAGAGTATGTTGCAGCTATAGAGGCTAGCAAGGAAATTATATGGATGAGTAGGTTCATGGAAGAGTTAGAAAAGGAGCAAGGTGGTTGTAAACTGTTCAGTGATAGTTAGAGTGTAATTCAGTTGGCAAATAATTCAATGTTTCATTCAAGAACAAAACACATTTAGTTGAGGTATCACTTCATATGGCAGGTATTGGAGGATGGATAGTTGAATCTAGAAAAGATTCATATGATCAAGAACCATGTGGATATGCTAACAAAGCCATTAGCAAAGGAGAAGCTAGAGCTACACTCCACTTTTGTTGGTCTTCGATTTTAAGAATTGAAGAGGAAGAAACAGAGCTAAGGAAGGATCCAAGAATGATGTTGTACAGGTATGGTGTAGTAATTAATCTCCAAGTGGGAGATTGTTGAGTTGTGGAGCTCAATTACTTTATTTTAGCATGTAATGTGAAACTTGCTGGAAAACACAGTAACCATCATCGGTTAGGGGGAACCGTCATCGGTCACCTAGGACCAACATCGGTCAGACAAGGAGGAAATGACATTGGTTACCGATGTGAGGATGTTTTAATTAACTCTCGAGAATTAGATCTATTTTTAGCATTAAAGTATATCTATTGATTATAATTGCATGTCTAAGTGCCCTAAGTCTATAAATGACTATATAAGAATAAAATATATGGTTTAGAAGTAATTATTAATAAGAATTAAGAAGAACTTGAAAATTTTGGTGAGAGAAAGAATTCTTGGCGATGAAGTAAAAAGCTTGAGAGAAATAAAGTACTGTACATCTGAAAGGTGTGGAATAATGTAAATCTTCATTGTATATCTTGTCAAAGCTTTGGATAATATATTGGCTTGTTTCTTAGTGGAAGTAGCCCACACTGGGTGAACCACGTTAAATCTAGTGTTGATTTATATCTCTTGTTTTGTATATTTCTTCTGGTAGAATATCTACTTTTATTTGCATGTATGCTTGGATCTTATATATTATTTGTACAACCGGTGTGCTAACCCCAATAGAATATTTTTCATTCGTATGGCCTCATCATGCCTCCAATTCAAATCCGAGATATTAATGGTACATCAGGTCAAATTATAGACCTTTCATATATCCTACAGGCCTTTGTTCACCACTATTATGATGTCTTTTTTTCTCATCCATACACTCTAGAGAGGGATGTTTCCTTGATGCAATGTTTCCAGATGGTTACTAGTAAGCTTACTGAGGCCTAGATGATTTCTTGTAGTCAATCATTTTTTGTTGATGATCTTAAGGAATTAGTTATGAAGATGAAGGCATATAAATCTCCTAGTATTGATGGATTCCCTTGTGAGTTTTATCAGGTGATATGAGATATATTTGATCATGACCTTCATCATGTTTATTTTGAAGCAATAAAGACTAGTTATCTTGGTGCTTTCATCAATCAATGTAATATTAAATTCGTTCCTAAGGCTGGAGATCCTAAACTTATCAACAATTGGAGACTGACTACTCTTTTAAATGTTTCATACAATATCATAACCAAATTCTTGGCTCTCAAGATCATTAATCTCTTTCTTCTCATTTTGCATAGTGAAAAAATGAATTTATTAAGTATTTCCATGCTAAACTTGCTATGATATTTAAATGAAACTAACACTTAGTAGCTTAAAAGCAAAGTAAATATACCATTAACATCATGATAATAGATTAAAGGAAATAATTATTCTAATGCATAAACATGAATGAAAATATAATGCTAAACCATTCCTACTCTTATAAATGTATGATTTCTATCAAATTATGAACCTGCTTAGATCACAAGAAATCAATTTTGTGTTGTTGTCTCTAGATGATGAAATGATCTTACTAAAATGGAAAAAAATCCATGTGTAGATCTTGCTTTACTACTCAATTATTAGAGAATGGATGCAAAGATGAAGTGGTTATTCCGACAATGGAGAAGGATCTTATCATAAGCTTATAGATTTCACTAGAAAAAATGTGGTGTCAGTGTGAAAGAAGGTAGGAGGGTCCTCTATATAGCTTTCCAATTTGGGAGAAGCTTGTAAATACTGCATTTGGGATAAAGGATCAAGTATATTTAGAAGAAATAATCTTGATTAGAGGAATTAACAAGTGATTAACGACTCATGGGAGTTGGGAGATGATTGAATTAATCAACTAGGATTAGTTAATAGACTAGAATAAGCTTAGAAATCTATTTAGATGTGATTTAGAGGGAAATAGGTATGATTTGCAAGATTTGAGAGGGGGATTTAGCCAATAAGAGGGTTTATTGATTAAATACAAGGCTATAAAGGCTTAATCAACGAATGATAGTTAATTAATTGATTTGAAGAGGATTATAACTAATGAAGTATCGTTAATTGGCATTCAGAATGGGATAAAGGCTAGTTAATTAACAAAGTGTCATTAATTGACCAAAATAGAGCGGAACATTAGTTAATTAGAAGGAAATAACTAATTATAATAGAAATGAAAGGAAAGACCATAGTCAATGAAATCTTAGTATTAAAACTGCGTATGCAGATTTTAGGAGTCTACATTTTCCCCTCTTTGGGGTGGCATAAGCGATGCCACTTCAAATATAGTAGATAATTACAAAAAATTAAATTTTGAAGGGATAGAAGAAAAATTAGTAGAATGAAGGATGCGCCCTTAAGTGGTAATAAGGTGATGAAAGAGTTTGATCGACGACTGAAAAGAACAATGTGAAAGAAGGGTCAACAAAAACCTGGTAGGTGAGTGTGCAAATATGAATGAGTAGGAAAGAAATGGTAGTGTTTCGACAGATAGAAGAAATAAGATGGGGATACAAATAATCCCTATTTCCCCAGGAGTTTTTTAAGAAAAAATTTGATAGAAGAAAATTATAATGAAGAAGAATGGAGATGAAGAGAATGGAAATATATTTCATCAAGCTTATCCCAAAACAATTTTGTTTCATCATTTTTCTTATGATCTATGTCATTGACTCTTTATTATATATATAAGCGTACGAAAAAAGTGTAAAATAACATGAAAATCTATAATACTAACATTTTTTCATTGCTAAAACAATAACTCGATGCAAAATACATAACGTAATGCAATACGAGAAAGTAAACAAGCAAACCTGATAGGAAAACAAGTATAAACACACATACTCAAACAAACAACATTAAAGAAAATTACACCAATGTTTTTGTTATCGAGCTTCAGTTCCCAAATGTTTAAGTTAAAGAAAATGGTTAAAAATGTAACCCCAAGCAAGGATACATATGAGGTGAATATACAGAGGGCACATGGTTCCTATGTAAAAGGAATCATGCACTACGAAATAATACCAAACAACTCATCATGCAAGGGAGTACAAACATAGTAAACAGACCAACTTTGTTAATGGAGGTAGATCAAAATGATCCACAAGTCATGTGCGATAATAATTGAGGACCATTTAAATGTTTGAGGATGATGCGTCTAATAAATGTTTTAGGTGTGTGCATACTTTTTACCAATTTTTTTAAAATTTTCAAATTTTACAAAATTTTCTAGATTTGTTGATTTTTTAACAATTTTTTAGATTTTTTAAAGTTTTACCAATGTTTTGGATTTTGAATATTTTTCATTTTTATTTTTATGAGATAGGATTTTTATGATATCACGTTGTCTTTTATGAGATATGATGTTTATTCCATTTTTTTATTATTGTTTATGATGAGGGGGGATAAAAATAATCCTTATTTCCCCGATTTGATGATATTGTATGATGTTAGCTTAGCATACATGTGTAATTTACATTTGATGAGATTATAGATGTTAGATGTGATGATAAAGATGATGAAATGACAAAAAATATACAATCAAATAAGCATAATAAAAATTTAATCAAATCTATTCTAAAGACACATGAACAATGCAAAAAGAATTAATCTAATCAAACAAAGAACCGAGTAATCTAAAAAGCATGAAAATTGACACACAACAAGCCATCAAAAATATGTACAGACAAACAACCAAGACAAATAAAAACTAATTTGTTTTTGTGGGACAATTTTAAAACATTTTGCGATAATTTTGGGAATTTCTCAAGACAATGCTATATTGTTTTTGAGTTTTCTATGTAGCATATTTGAAAGTTTAGATATTTTTGAAAAAATATATCTCAATGTTTTTTAAATTTTTTGAAAAATTATATGAATGTTGAGAGTTTTCAAACATTTTTTCAAATCTATGAAAAATATGTGTGGATGCCCCTAGCGTTAGACGAGGAATGTAGCAGGGAAACACCACACAAAAGTAAAATAAAGTGAAAATGCAAAAGATTTCCCCAAACGTTAGATGGGAATGCACAAAGGAAAAATATTTTAATAAATGAGTAGGATCAAATGGATCAAGGCCATAAAGGATAAGCTCAAAATTATCTTAGACACAGGTAAAAACTAGCTTAGCATAAAGACACTGTATTCCTAAATATGAGGTGATTGTGAACAGCGGACACTCTGATGGTGCCAAAAATTGGTTTTCACCAAATGAATTGTCCAAAGTGCCAAAATTTCATGGTTTTCACACTTGGATAGATTGATTTATCTTTAATGTTTTTCTCATGTAAATGTGCAACAGGAAAATTTCCAATTTTCAAGCATGACAACAAACCCCTATGTCAAAACTTTCAAGTTTTACCTTTTCAAAGACACCCTAGGCTACCCATTCTTAACACCAGTCCTTACTTAGTCTGGGTAATGGTCCTAAATTTTATGTCAATACAATCCCCTAGGTGATCTATGAAATCAATGTCAGTCCCCCTAGGCGATTTTAGGAGCTTTCCATGAATGCCAAGTTTTGAGCACTTTTGAGAAGGGCTACCACTGGCCTTCCCAGGACTAGTACACTCCTCTAGAGTGAGACCAAGGATCAAAATTAAACATGGAGAAAAATTTAGGTGCCAAGAGTATACACAATTTTTTTGGGATATTTTGGAAAGATCCAGAGGTTTTGGAGCTGATTCAACAAAAGTGGGTTTCTGGGCCCAAAAGAGCATACACTACGAAGGAGTGTCTAAACTTTTAGAAAATATTCTGGGAGCTTTGTAAAGAGTAAAGATCCAAAAAATTACCTATGGAAGGTATTTTCTATCCCCTAAATGTTTGAAAAAATGAGACATCGTGAAACATCATGCACTTCCATAGGAAACTCATTCTTTTGGAGCACAACTGGCGGTACCGAGAAAACAATGGTGATTTAGAGGTGATTAAGTCAGAATTTAAGATCCAAACTATTGGTACCAAAATAGATTCTCCCTCAAATTCTGAGCAACATCACAAATTTTGGCAGAAAGCTTAGAGATAGATAGATCATGGTGAGTCATTTTTTAGCCGGGGATGGGATCTAACTGGCCCTCTGTCACTCAGATGTGGAAAAATGGATATCACCCTCAAGAGGATTTGATCTATCCTCACTACTTTATGGTTGTGCCTTTTCAACCAAGGTAAGAGAACCCTTTTGTAGCCTTTTGTTTATGGAGGAGATGGAGATATCCTTGCTCTATGAGGTTATGAATAAGACCTTGGAGAAAATATGATCAATGCAACAAAATCTAACTCTCACGAGTTGTCACTCTAGATAGTGGAGATATTTTCTAGAAAAAGTTTAGGCTACTAAAGACATTAGGAATCCTGATTGTTTCTGCATGTTTTGGTAATGGAAATTATGCATTTGTGTTCATACATGGAAAACAAGGGTAGTATGGGTAGGATTAGTTGTTTTTAAATAAATTTTGGTGGGAGGTGAGGCAAAATAAACTTGATTTACCAAATCCTTGAGAACTCTTACAAAATGGAAAGTCTAGACAACAGAATGCTTCAGAATAGCTAAAATGTTCCTTTAACAAGAATATGTACTTCAATGGAGGCCCAGATTAGCACTTTTTCACACAATCTATGAGATTTTAACACGAAGGCTCGAGTTAGAAGACCCAATAAAACATCAAAATCTAAGATCAATCACGCCTGAGGTACACCCAGAGGCTTACAAACAATCTCTGTCAACAAATGAAAGAAAAGTGATTTTAAATTGTTTATTTCACTCCCAGATGAAAGCTCTTCTGAGAAATGAGATTGCAGATGCCACTAAACTATCACAAGGATTGAGACCTGTGTGATTAAGACAGATTTTGATACAAGATTGCAATAGGAACAAGAAAAACTATTTGCAGACATTCAAAAATGAAACAAACACATTTTTCTCAAGATCAACACAAAATAACTCGAGTTTGATTAAATTTATTAGTAGGGGAAAGTTTCTAGAACAATCTCAGAGATTTTCAATGGTTGTACACTTGCAACCACCTTGACATGATCAAAATTAATACAAAAGAAATACAGGCAGACGCTTCTCAAAAGACAGGCTTTGTCAAGTTTTCCTCTTGGGAATTTTCTTTGACCTCTAACACTCCAACCTCCCACCATTTGCACGAAAAATTTGTACCATTTATAACATTTACAATCTAGATCCCCTTTTCCCCCAAAAATCATGACATTGAGTGCTACCAGTGCTCGCCATGATCACGATCATCGATTTCAAGAATCAGATCTGCAAAAATTTTCCAGGTGCTCAGGGGGAAAATCTCTTCGAATATCTCCCGAATTCAACTCCTCCTTCTGGTAGATCACTCTTTCTTCAACTCACCAACCACTTCCACCCCTAATCTATCAAATATGGTTCCTTGCGTGCTCAAAAGAAGAAAAATGGAAAATCATATCGAGCCCAAGAGTTAGACCATTTTAATGGCAAAAGATGTCTCCAGATCTCCTCCACCAAACTTAGATATCAAAATTAACTCTCCTCTCTATTTGGCATGTAGGAAATACCAAGAAATCATGAAGACTCGCACTTCCAGGAGTGTTTCAGTAAAAATGGGGGGAAAATCAGATTCAGACTCATAGTTTCCATTGATCTTTACTTTGAATTTGGGCCATCCACGTGGAAGATTCAATTTAAGATGGGCCTGGGTTTTTTCTTTGACTTTTTACAATTTTTGGAAAAATATTAAATTTTCACACTTTGCTCCTTGCCTCCACCCTTGAGAAATGAGCCTGACACATGTACTAAGGTGCATCCCAAAGGAACCACGGCCAAATTCTACCATTTTACCTCATTTTTGGAAAAGGGAAAATTTTCCAAGTTTTCCCCACGGCTCCACCCTTGAAAACTGGGCCTGACACATGTCCCAATGTGGGTCCCAGTGGAACCGCACTTCCTTTTTCACTTTTAACTATTTTCTCCCAAAAGGAAATTTTTCCAAATTTCCCCTGAGAGTCCACACCTCTACCATTGACTGGAGCAAGCTTTGACCTTTCCTCTATCGGGCTTGTGGGCCATTTTTGGTATTTTAACCCTTTTGAGCATAAAGGGAAAAAATTCTAAGTTGCCCCCGATGGTCCGCTTCCCTGCCCCTTCTGACTTTTCAAACTGCCACACGTCATAATGGTGCACCTTGAGATGGTCCCCAAAATTTGAGACCTTGGAAGAGCACGTGCTCACCACGTGTCCTGGCCCGAAAAAAGTTTGTTTGAAGGCTTGAAGCTTAGTGGAAGGCGTCATGTGTTAGGATCTGAGGTAGTCTCTTTTGGCCGCTGAAAAGTCCAAGAAAAATGCAAAGTGAGTGGAGGCCTCCAAGTGTCCTCTTGGCACTTCCTTAAAAGACTCTGAATGAGCGTGGGCTCACCAGGTGTCCCTGTTTCCTGCCAAACTATTTTAGCTACATAAAAAAAATTCTAAGTCTAGGAAAAGTAGCAGAAACCTCCACGTGTCCTCCCGGTGCTACTCCAAGGCCAAACCAAAAAGTAGATCTTCAAATGAGTGTCGTTCCTCCACGTGGACAAATATTTAAGTTGAGGTGATTTATAAAATTTCTAAAGCACCCTACTGAGCCACATCCAACCAAAAGAGGCCACATTCCCTCTCGATGCAAGGATGCAAATTTGACCAGGGGAAATGCCCATCAAACCATAAAATGTAGAAAAATGACCATTTGAGCTAGAGGATGAAGTTTTTTCTAAGGACAGAGGATTTAGAAATGTTGCAAGGCTCAAATATGCTCTTCATAGCTACATCCATTCATTTTTCATCAAGTATTTGGGGAAAAATGACAAGGGAAGAAAATCCCAACTGTAAAAAATGGAAAGAACAGGAAAGCCTGAGTTTTTGAATGAATAGAGGATGGGAGACCCAAATTTCAGACCTCTTCAGAGAAACAGAGAAACAAGGACACAAATATAGATCCATACGTGATCTTCAGCCCAAGGAAAGATTAATTATGGAAACAAAGGAAAGTAGAGACTTCCCAGGCACAACACGAGGGGATAAAATGTGACAAAGGCCATAAATTAATGGATTTTCAAAGGTAAAATGGGGAAAGACTATTTTGAGCACCAACATTGGCTCTGACTCGGGGATGGGAATTCCGTGTGACTGCCACAAGAACAACAGTAGACCAATTTCCAAAATATCCATTGGGTGACGGAGTCATCTCATAAATCAAAGAAATAGAGCCATCTCCCAAAAATGAAATAGAAACCAGAAACCAACAAAATAGGTCACCAAGGACTAGAACAAGAAGAAACAAAAAAAATAGGAAACAAACAAGCAACTATGCACTATACAAAAGATGTTTACCTTGATTCTGGGGAATCAATCCAAGAAATGCTTCAAATTCCTGCCATTAATAGGCAATTCAAGAAAATCACCATCCAAATCCTTCAAGAAGAAGGTGTGTTCACCAATTCTAATATCAATGGAGTAAGGGCCCATCCATAATGAGTCAAATTTGCCATGTTTCCCCTTATATTCATGTTTTTTATCTCATAGCAGCGCAAGATCTCAATATTGAAAGCTCTGAGAGTGACCTTCTTGTCAAATAACTTCTTCATTTCTCTAAACTTTACATGCCTCTGGTGGGATTCCCTCCTTTCTTCATCAAGTTCAACAATCTGGTTAATGTGAGCATCATAAGGACTTACTTCTTGATCCTCTAGTTGTTGAATGAACTGATATGAGGATAATTGCATATGCAGGGGCAAAAGCAGGCCTGAGTTCCATATACTAACTCAAATGGAATCTTTCCAATAACTCTCTTGACAGTGATTTTATCATCCCAAACAACAAAGTTCAACTATTCACCCCATTTCCTTTTGTTCAACTCCAAGGTTCTTCTGATAATATTCAACAAGTTTTTATTACTAGACTCAGCTTGTCCATTTCCTTGGGGGTTGTAATTAGAGGCATATGTCAAGTTGATCCCATACTCTTTGCACATTGCCACCAGAGGTTTAGCTCTGAAACTCATGGCATTGTCAGCAACAATCTTGACTGGCACCCCAAACCTGCAGATGATATGGTTCAACAGAAAGTCCATGACAATTTGGTGTGTTGCCTTCTTGGTGGGGATTGCCTCCACCCATTTAGTAAAGTAATCAGTGGCTACAAGAATCCACTTATGGCCAGCACTTGAAGGGTCTAAAATATCACCAATGAAATCCATTCCCCATTGCTTGAATGGAGCTTCAATTGATACAGGCTGCAAAGGAAGGGAGCCTGAAGCTTTCAGTCTTCCAGAGAAGCGCTGACAACTCTCACATCTTCTAACCAACAAGGTTGTATCCTTGAAGAGAGTTGGCCACCAATAACCAGCCCTCAGGATCTTGTGTGTTGTGACTCTTGCAGAAAATTCCCCCCACAAACTCCTCCATGGAGATCAGAAATTATCTTGGGGGCTTCTTCTTCAGTAATGCACCTTAAGAGGACTCCTTATGGGTTTCTCCAAGCTAACCCATAATCAGTAATGACATATTTCTGGGAAGCCAAATTAAGGGATCTTTTCTAGTTCTTACTTAAATACTCATGGTAGTTCAGATGTCTGAGATAAAAAATTACATCTTTATACCACTCAAAACTCATCAATTTTTCAAAAACATATGCCCTTTCTTCTTCTACCTCATTTACCTCAATAGTTTGCAAGTTGCTCTCAGCCATAAGCTTAGCCAAGCCCAAACCTCTCACCAACTTTGTGGTTTGGATATCCATATCATATTCTTGCAACTTGTTCACCCACCTACACCTTTTGCTTGAGACTTCCATCTCTGATAAAATGTCTTTCACCATGGTGTGGGGAACATAAGAAACAATATTAGAACTCAAAATGTAAGGACTGAAAACCTTTGTTGCTTTTACCAAGGAAAATGCTTGTTTCTCCATAATAGTGTACCTCATCTCAGCCCCTTGCAAGGCCTTACTAAAAAAGGCAATTGGCCTCTCAGCCCCCTCATCATCCTTCTGCAGCAGGATAGAAGCAACAATGTTCTCTGAAGCAAAGGAAAATAGTTGGAAAGGCTTCTTATAGTCTGGAGCTGCCAGAACAGGTGCATGCTTTAGTGCCTCTTTAATCCCATTGAAATCTTGGATGGAAACCTCCTCCCACTTGATGACCTGGTCCTTCTTTAACATGGAAGTGATTGGAATGGTCAACTCAGCAAAGTTTGATATGAATCTCCTGATGAAGTTTATCTACCCAAAGAAAGATTGAATTCCTTTCTTGGTCCTTGGAATAGGGACCTTGCTGATGGCCTCTACCCTCTCTGGATCAATCATCACCCCTTCTTGTGACACAATGTGGCCAAGCAATTTTTCCCTCTGCACTCCAAAATGGCACTTCTTTGGATTGAGTGAGATGCCATATTCTCTACATCTTATCAGCATCTTCTCCAAGTGCAGCAGGTGATCACTTCTCTTCCTGGAAAATACAGTCACATCGTCTTGATAAATAGAAATAAACTCATTGATGTAACCAGAAAAGCAACATCCATTTCTCTTTGAAAGGTAGCTCCAACATTCATCAAACCAAAGGGCATCCTGACATATACATAGGTTCCCCAAGGAGTAGTAAAGGCTATCTTGATCCTTTCTGATTCCTTCACCACAACTTGGTTATAACCAGAGAAACCATCTAGGGTGGAGAGAAATTCAGAACCAGTCACTAATTGCAGCATGTTTTCCATATTTGGTAAAGGATAATTATCCTTCATTGATGCTCTATTTAGATTTCTGAAATCTACACACAACCTGATTTCACCATTCTTCTTTCTCACTGGTACTAGGTTTGTAACCCAAGAAGAATACCTTGTGGGCTGAATAATCCCTCCATCTCTTAGCTTCTTCAGTTCTTCTTGCATTTTGAGAGATAGAAGTGGATTGATTGGCCTCTGTTTCTTCCTGAATGGCTTTACATTAGACTCCAAGGGAATCTCATGTTGAAACAGGTCCTCTCTGTATGCTTTTAATTCAGAATAGGTCCAAGCCATGCAATCTTGGTATTTCTTCAACAATTGGATGTATGACTTCTTCTCCTCTTTGCTGAGATTACTGCCTAACCAATTTTTCTTGGATTCTCCTTCATACCAAGATCATGCTCCTCAACATCCCTCGAGGTTCCATATGTCTATTAATAATGCAATCAACATTATCAAAATTTGATTCAAGAGCAACCAGCCCTCTAGGAATGGTATTAGTCTTTAGCTGGATGATGCCCTTGCCAAAAAAGGTTTCCTTCCCCTCTGTCGCACATACCATTGGCTCCCAATCAATACTTTGATCAGAAAACTCTCCCTTGTTCTACAGAAATCTTCTGATCTGAGCATCATCATCAAAAACCTGTCAGTGTTTAATGTTGTCAGGGATAGAGGGTCTTGTCAATACCTCAACATCATATTCACAATATGGGGACATTGCATAATTGTCAAAACAAGACCCAACACTGCAAGATTGTCTGCCAAGTCATTGAACTTCCTATCATGATGCACAATGTTGAATGAATCAAACATCTCAATGAAATCCCAAACTGTATGCTTGTATTGTTTCATTTGCTGATTCTTTATGGCACACAACTTTCTGACTTGTTTTACAATTAATTCTGAGTCTCCCTTGACAATGTTTTCCTTGACACCATATTTCCAAGAAATTCTTAAAACCAACAACAATGCCTCATACTCAGCAATGTTGTTAGTGCACTCAAAGTCAAGTTTGAAGGAAAAAACAAATTTTTCCTGACCTAGGAAAGCAGAACAACACCAGCACCATTCCCAAACTAGGAGCAAGCTCCATCAAACAATAGAGTCCAAGGAGAGCCCACTTGTTCAAGACACCTACATTCCTCAATCTTGTGCTCCTTTCCATCAGCAAATCCTACAAAGTTATCAACATCAACATTTGTGTACAATACTTCATAGGATGCATTGTTGGGATCTTCAATAAGATGCAACATCTTCTTTTCCCCATACAACCTGACAAGGCTGCCCTCAATTGGGATGGTGGCATAGGACATATCCATTTGGACACTCCCACCAAAACTTGCAGCCCATTTTCTAGACAATAGCATGCCCCACTTGGCTGGGTAGTCAACAATGACAACATCAAGTTTTAAATTTTTACCTGGGTAAGCTACAAGCTACACCACCAAACCCTTCACACATCCCACTACTGGCACTTCTCTAGAATCCATGGCAGTGCACTTCCCATATGCTATTGTTACTTTGATATTCAGCTCGTTCATGACTTCTAGAGGCATGACATTGCATGATGCCCCTAAATCAAACATGCAGTTATGGAGTAGTCTATCCTTAATGATCGGGGTAGTGAAGAATGGATCTACATTTAGTTGAGATTCCACCAAGGATGTCCCCAAATAGATCTCAAGCAGTTCACCTATCTCTTCTGATGTTGGTGGTGCCTCTAATTCTTCAATGGCTGGTGGAGTCTCCACAATAATTATGTTTCTGCCTAGGGTAGTCTTCTCTTCTTTCAACCCCAAGTATTTGAATGCTCTCTTTTTGTGCTCAGGAATCCTAAGCAACTCAAAAATTGGAATAGAGACTTTGATTTGACTTAAAACTTGGGCAATATCATATGGGACATTCTTTGGCAAGGCAGTATTAGAAGGAAAGCTAACACACTCACTAGGTGGTACAAGATTTTTGACAACTTGGGCATGAGGAGGGGTATGATTTTTGTTTGGAGCTGCAGGGAATTTGGAAAATGCATATTTCTTAGGAGCCTCTTTAGGAATGTTTGAAAGTAAGGGAGATTTTGGCTTGGCTTGAGGCCATGTCCCTTTGATAACCTTACTTCTTGTGTTATATTCCTTTTCTTGAGCAACAACAACATTCATCAGTAATTGTCTATCTTCCTCAGATGGGATTCCTCCATCATACTTCTTTATCATTAGAGCCCTTAAATATTCAAAGTCATTATTGGGAAATTCAAAATCTTGCATAGTATCTACTTCTAAAGTATGAGAGGGAGGAAGAATAGGTACCCTATGAATGCAGTCCCAAAAAGTGGCAGTAGTCTAGGAACTTATCACCTCAGTTGAAGTTGCCCCTTGTTGTGAGCTCATGGAACAACCCATCATGCAGACATCATTATCATTATCATCATTGTCTTCTTCTTCTTGCTGATATTATTCACAAGGAGCATGGGGCATGAAACATCTGTCACACCAATCAATGACATTTGTCTCCTCCACAACAACAACTCTGACAGCCAAAGGATCAGGTACCATTCTGTTTTCTCTACCTTGGGGCTGTCTATTTCCAATTCCAATAGGTCCCTTGCCTCTATCATCAGGTCTTTGGTGGTTTGTGAACCTGTCTTGGATTTGTTTCTTGTGTTGACCTTGTGAGCTCTGCCCAATTCCTTTCTCAGCCCAACCTAGTTTGTAGGAAATTTCTTTGAGAACCCCTGCCAAAGTCTTTACAACTTCCTCCAAATTAGCAGATTTACTTGTTTGAGGTTTTTCTGGGTTAATCAGCTTCACACCATCCCTCTTGGGAGGTTTTCTAATTTCCTTGATATTGTTTTCAATTTTCAAAGCCATAGTGAAGGCCTGCCTCAAATTAGTAGGGTTTTTGTCCCTCAAGTAGTAAGCATATATTTTTATCAAATGCATCTAAATATTTGATCAAACATGATTCATCACATGGCCTTATCCTAACAGGAAATCTCCTCAAGGTCTTATTAAACCTTATGTTGAAATCATGTACTGACTCATTAGGATTATTTTTTATGTTTTCAAATTAATTCAAGAGAAACCTAGGGTCATTTCTACCACCATACTGCAATCTAAATGCATTGCTCATCTCTGTCTAGGAATCAATGGAATTATCTGGAAAAATTTTATACTAGCCCCTTGCATCCTATTCAAAAGTATGGATAAACAACTTGATATATACATCTTCATGTTGAATCTCAAAATATTCCATCATATTGATAAAAATATTTAGGTGTTGATCACCAGTTATAGTGTTGTTTCCTTGGAACTTTGGTAGTTTGTTCCTTACATCTTGAGGAACTACATTTGGATAACCAACCATTCCCACAAAATTTATAGGACCAAATTTTTTTACAACAAATGGAGGTCTGGGTGGGGGTTGGGCCATATTGTTTTGAGGAGGTGACCTTGGAAGAGAAACAAACTAATAAGGGGCAAAGGGTCCTTCAAACACAAGAGTATAAATTTGAAAATGGATACCCCCTAAAGGCCTTGTTTCTTGGAAATCCCTATCAACTTCTAAAAATACAGGTGTAGAATGAGAAGCAAACTTTTCAAAATCAAATGAAGGCCCCTCTCCAGTTGGAGAATTCAATTCCATAAAGAGGCTACCTGATTCAAAAGCACTCGAATTGCAGTCTTCAATAATAGGCTGATCACTTTCATCAATGGAGATCCCTCTTCTTGTCTGCTAATCTCCCACAACTCTCTAGGATTTTCTTCCTTCTGATTTTTCTTTTCCTAGCTCTGGAAATAATGTCCTAGTAGGATCCCTAGCAAAGAAAGATCTTCTTCCTTCCATCTTTGCAAAGATTAGTAACAAATCTCACTTGATAGAGGTTAAGACACTGGTACTCATCAAGAATCTGATCAACAGGGAGTCACCACTAAATATTTCCACCTTAGTTGTGCAAATGCACTAAATATGATCTGTCAAATGTCTGTCAGCACTAGAAACTAAAAATTAAAGATCTTACTTCCCTTTACCAAAATTTATCATTGAATACTAGTGCAAAAACTTGTAGAACTGAAAAGAAAATTGTACATAGACAAATTGATGAGTATATATAAGTGCCAATTGTTACCAGGGTCTGAGTATGAACTATAATCACTATTTCCCCAGCAACAGTGCCACTCAGGTGTTGGTACCCAAATTGATTCTCCCTTAAGGTTTGAGTAGCATCACAAGTTTTGGCATGAAGCTTAGGGATAGATAGATCAAATTAAGCCATTTTGTAGCCGAGGATGGGATCTAACTGGCCTTTTATCACTCAGATGTGGAGAAATGGATAACACCCTCAAGAGGATTTTATCTATCCTCACTACTTTATGGTTGTTCCTTTTCAACCAGGGTGAGAGGACCCTTCTGTAGCTTGTGGTTTATGGAGGAGATGGAGATATCCTGCTTTATGAGGTTATGAATAAGACCTTGGAGAAAATATTATCAATGTAATAAAATCTTAACTCTCATGAGTTATCACTCTAGATAGTGGAGATATTTTCTAGACAAAGTTTAGGCTAATAAAGACATTAGGAATCTTGATTGTTTCTATATGTCTTGGTAATGGAAATTATGCATTCGTGTTCATATAGGGAAAACAAGGGTAGTATAGGTAGGATTAGTTGTTTTTAAATAAATTTTGGTGGGAGGTGAGGTAGAATAAACTTGATTTTCCAAATCCTTAGGAAATCTTACAAAATGGAAAGTCTAGACAATAGAATGCTTTGAAATAGCTAAAATGTTCCTTTAACCAGAATATGTACTTTAATGGAGGCCCAGATTATCACTTTTTCACACAATCTATGAGATTTTAACACGAAGGCTCGAGTTAGAAAACCCAATAAAACATCAAAATCTAAGATCAATCATGCCTGAGGTACACCCAGAGGCTTACAAACAATCTCTGTCAACAAATGAAAGAAAAGTGATTTTAAATCATTTATTTCACTCCCAGATGAAAGATCTTCTAAGAAATGAGATTGCAGATGCCACTAAACTGTCACAAGGATTGAGACCTATGTGATTAAGACATATTTTTGATACAATATTGCAATAGGAACAAGAAAAACTATTTGCAGACATTCAGAAATGAAACAAACACATTTTGCTCAAGATCAACACAAAATAACTCGAGTTTGATTAAATTTATTAGTAGGGGAAAGTTTCTAGAACAATCTCAGAGCTTGTCAATGGTTGTACACTTGCAACCACCTTGACATGATCAAACTTAATACAAAAGAGATATACAGGCTTCTCAGACAGCTTCTCAAAAGATAGGCTTTGTCAAGTTTTCCTCTTGGGAATTTTCTTCGACCTCTAACATTCCAACCTCACACCTTTGCACGTAAAATTTGTGCCATTTATAACATTTACAATAGATCCCTTTTCCCCCAAAAATCCCAACATTGAGTGCTACCAGTTCTCGCCATGATCATGATCGTGATTTCCATAATCAGATCTGTAAAAATTCGTCAGGTGCTCAGGGGAAAATCTCTTCGAATATCTCAACATTCAACTCCTCCTTCTGGTAGATCACTCTTTCTTCAACTCACCAACCACTTCCACCCCTAATCTGTCAAATTTGGTTCCTTGCATGCTCGGGAGAAGAAAAATGGAAAATCATATCGAGCCCGATATTCAGACCATTTTAATGGTGAAAGATGTCTCCAGATCTCCTCCACCAAACTTAGATATCAAAATTAACTCTCCTCTTTATTTGGCGTGTAGGAAATACCAAGAAATCATGAAGACTCACACTTCCAGGAGTGTTTCAGTAAAAATGGGGGGAAAATCAGATTCAGACTCATAGTTGCCGTTGATCTTTACTTTGAATTTGGGTCGTCCACGTGGAAGATTCAATTTAAGATGGGCCCGGGTTTTTCTTTACTTTTTACAATTTTTGGAAAAATGTAAAATTTTCACACTTTGCTCTACGCCTCCGCCCTTGAGAAATGAGCTTGACACATGTCCTAAGGTGGGTCCCAAAGGAACCGTGGCCAAATTCTGTTATTTCACCTCATTTTTGGAAAAGGAAAATTTTCCAAGTTTTCCCCGTAGCTCTACCCTTGAAAAATGGGCCTGACACATGTCCCAATGTGGGTCCCAGCGGAACCATGCTTCCTTTTTCACTTTTAACTCTTTTCTCCCAAAAGGAAAATTTTCCAAATTTCCCCCAAGAGTCTACACCTTTGCTGTTGATTGGAGCAAGCTTTGACCTTTCCTCTATCAGACTGCTTGTGGGTCATTTTTGATATTTTAACCCTTTTGAGCATAAAAGGAAAAAATTCTAAGTTGCACCCAATGGTCCGCTTCTCTGCCCCTTCTAACTTTTCAAACTACCACGCATCATAATGGCACACCTTGAGATGGTCCCCAAAATTTGAGACCTTGGAAGAGCATGGGCTCACCACGTGTCCTTGCTCGGCAAATTTTTTTTGAAGGCTTGAAGCTCAATGGAAGGTGCCATGTGTTAGGATCTGAGGTAGTCTCTTTTGGCCACTAAAAAGTCCAAGCAAAATGCAAAGTGAGCGGATGCCTCCAAGTGTCCTCTTGGCGCTTCCTTAAAAGACTCTGAATGAGCATGCAAGCTCGCCACGTGTCCCTGTTTCCTACCAAAAATTTTTAGCTACAAAAAAAAATTCTAAGTCCAGGAAAAGCAGTGGAAACCTCCACGTGTCCTCTCGGTGCTACTCCAAGGCCAAACCAAAAAGTAGATCTTCAACTAAGTGTCATTCCTCCACGTGGAAAATATTTAAGTTGAGGTGATTTATAAAATTTCTAAAGCACCCTGTTGAGTTGCATCCAACCAAAAGAGGCCACATTCTTTGTCAATATAAGGATGTAAATTTGACTATGGGAAACGCTCGTCAAATCGTAAAATGTAGAAAAATGACCATTTGAGCCCAGGGATGAAGTTTTTTCCAAGGACAGAGGATTTAGAAATTTTGCAAGGCTCAAATACACTCTTCATTGCTACATCCATTCATTTTTCATTAATTATTTGGGGGAAAATGATAAGGGCATCAAATCCCAACTGTAAAAAATGGAAAGAATAGGAAATCCCAAGTTTTTGAATGAATAGAGGATGAGAGACCCAAATTTCAGACCTCTTCGAAGAAACAGAGAAATAAGGACACAAGTATAGATCCATATGTGATCTTTGGCCCAAGGAAAGATTAATTATGGCAACAAAGGAAAGTAGATACTTCCCAGGGACAACACGGGGGGATAAAATGTGATAGAGGCTATAAATCAATGGATTTTCAGAGGCAAAATGGGGAAAGACTATTTTGAGAACTAACAAAAACCATCACCATTCAACTCATAAGGTGTTTTATAATCAAATTCAAATAAAATTCACCTCCAAACTCATCCAGGAGCTTGTGTTATCACCGTCACAAGTTGGCTCAAGGTAAGAGTTCAATACTTAGCCAATTTTTTAAGACGACATGTGTCAGCACCAAGAACCTAGCAAGATTTCATGGTCCTTTTATCCCTTTTGAAAAGGGACATGAAAATTTACCTAGCCCTTTTTGGCCCCCAAGACACAAACGTGACCTTATGGAATTCCAGTTCAGCCCTTGGGAGCTAGTTGGAGCCTTTCTTCTCACTCCACGGTTGATCACCAAGTGTCGCAACCTGATGCGATGTGGAAACTAATGTCTCTTTTCTCCCTTTAGCTAAAGGGACATAAGGGAAAAAAATTAACCATCCCTAGCTATGTCTTTTGGTTATCCATACACTCTAAACTGAGCTCTCGAGTGCTTCTCTCAAGCTCCCTTGCTCAAACACGCTAAGCTAGTCAAATCTCGTCAAGTGTCACAATGAGGCACGATGAGCAATTTTGTGTCATTTTCATCCCTTTAGAAAAGGGAAATATGGGAAAAAACAATTTCCCCATCCCTTTATGCTTTCTTCTTAGATGAACAAAAGCAATAATTAATCGTTTTTCCATGTCAGTTCATCTCCCCACACCTCCATACCCTACCAGAACTCTGGAAAATTGTTCCCAGACATCCCAACCTCCATTATTGCACTCAATGAACCCTTCAATGGCTTCCTCACATTGAAAATATAGGGATATATGAATAGAAATGGATAAAAAGATGATGAACGAAGAGAAAATCAATATTTTTTTCCATATAACTACAAATTCTCCCAATCAAAAAATCTTCATATCTTGTAAAATACAAGTCAGATCAAGATGAAATTTTTTACAGAGCTCACTTTCGAAGGCCAAAAAAATTCAACAAACAGGATATCAAATGATGCATTAAATAATTTGTTTCATAAAAAAACCCATTTCGTGCCCTATCTCACATTCGTCAAATTTACCATCAATCTGTTAATGGAATCGAGATAAAAACATTGCACACAGACTCCAAATGAAAACCCTATCATGATGGAGTTATTTTCATAACAGTTGTTGACCTAAAATCCTAATAGTATTATGAGGCTTAGGAAATTATACCTTAGTTAAGGATTTACTCGTGAAATACACAATATCTAGTTTAAGAACGAAAATGTAAAGGAAAGCTTGTAATAGATTTCACCCCAAACTCCAGTCTTTATTTATTTATAAATAATAATTACATCATTCTCAAGTACATGCATAATATTTCATTCTATCTGATATATCTCAACTCTCGTACAAAAATATCAAAATGGAACTCACACATACATTTCTTCTAACGCGCCCATATGCAATACATTAGTTACAATAAATACACCCAATACAATTGATTCCAAAAGGCACTTCTTTTGATTTGTACCTCTTTCAACTTTTGTTGTACTCTCACTTGGTATGTCTTCATTCAATGGCTTGATGTCAGCTTCCACGGATATTTCATACATTACACGTATTTTTCCATTCTCTCATGAATTTCTCTATATCTCATGGCTTTACCTAGTTTATCATGAATTTCTTAGTTATGTGTGGCTTCTTCCTTTATCATGCATCTTCCCTTTTCCCTTTTTGGTTGGCTCTATCTCTTTGTGGCTATCTCTAGAATTTGGTGGCTTTACTCTTATGCTTGTGGTTTATCCAAACATGATGAATAACCTTGTCAACAACAATCGGAGGTAAAAAACAACACTTGCAAATTTTGAAGTTCTATTAATGGCTATCATGGCAACTCCATGCTTGAAGTCACTGTCAAGTGAAAATTTCATTTTATATTTTCAAGAATTCTAGTGGGAAAAATCAAGTAAAATTTAGAGGACGAGATTATGATGGCAAGCCGAGTCTAAAAATATGTGTCCCATTGCAAACCAAGTGACAAAGACATACTTTTCAAAAAAAAGTATGCTTTCCTACATATGCTTGCTACTTTTGGAAATTCTTCATCAGAAGTAGTAGTGGTGAAGACAGTGTGCATCAAAGATAACCCGGAGGTTAGAAAAATTGTTCAGAGCTGAAAATAGTGAAAAATGACAACATACTACAAATAGTAAGTAGTCCCATAAAACACATGCTATAAATGGTAAGTTGTTCCTGAGGGCATATTTGACAAAGGGAACATACTAGGAGTTTGACATTCAAGTTAGCATCTCATCCAAAGTTTGGAAAGGTGGATTTTGACGCTTACTAAAAATAGCAAGTCCACATTTTGGCACTTGATATTAATAGTAACTCATACTCAAAGGGAAGTTTTGGCACAATGGGACATAGAGGGATGATCATTTAGGTCATAAGAATTTCATAAGGAACATATTTGGCATCTCTTGTAGGTAATTCTAAAAGGAACGATAACCATATCGTACCAAGCCAATAACACAGATGTTAATCAAACACCATGATCAATAAGATGAAAGTAATTCACCAAAATAACTTTACATAAACCTTTGAAAACAAATGAGCAACAATATCATATATTATTATAGAACTCAATGAAATAGAATGAGAATGGGCATTGCTTATATAGGCAAGGAATAACAATCTAAGAACCAATCAAGGTCATAGATCAAGCCATTAATCAAGGAACTAACTAGACCTCAAGGGTCTAGTCAATACCATAGATCAAGGAAGTAACTATACCTAACTAGATAATATCCCCCTAATATCTAAATAAATAACCACACACATAAGTGGGTGAGGATAAATACAATAAAGGTAAATAAAGTACCTAGGTGAACATGAGCTAAGGTAAATACCTACTCTGACACATTCTATATTCACCTCAGGGAACTGAACAATGTCTTTCAACACTCACTTCATGGCTCGAGTTGTAGGAATAATATGTGTGAGGTGAAGGTTGTGATCATAAAAAAAACACTTCATTCAACTTGGCAGAATCGGTTCTGAGCTCCTATCTATTTGAAAGGGATCTTTATGAGTTGTGTTTGTGGTCATCAACAAAATCATTCAATAGTGTTCTTAAACACTTAACCCAATATGTCTGTGATCCATCCAAAGGACCTCCTTATGGTGCAAAGGATTCATAGATTCAAAGTTTTATATCCTTGGAGCATTCCAATGATCAAGATTAGAAAAATTCATCAGGAGCAACATCTTCTCCTCTTCTCTCTCTTCTCCTCATTCCCCCCAAATTTTTCTCTCTTCAAATGTTCTAATTCTTCATTAGGGTTTGTACTTTTTAATATGTCTTTAAGTTATTCAAAAAGTGACTTTAGAAATAGGATGTAAAATTAAGTCACCTTGTTTTTATAAAAGAGACTTAATATTTGATAAGGAATGTGAATAGTCTAAAGTCAAAAATGAGGTATATGAAGTGTCACCAGGAAAATGAAGAGTTTACTCTCTTCTATGAATTGTAATGATATCCTCATTTGAGACCCTTCTAAAATTATTAACTTCTTAGTTGGTTGTCAACTTGTAATCACATGATGGAGTAATTGTTGTGAAGGAACAAAGAGATAACTGAAATTCTTCCATTTTCCCACTCTTGCATTCCTCTAGTCTTGATATGTACAATATTTACTTGAGCATCAATACAAGAAGGAGTTTACAGCCTTATCTGACTGAGGGATTTGCTGATTCTTTGTGCTCATAAGTCCTAATTGGTTTTTTTTCCATTTACAGGGTTGTTTCTTCTTAAATTTAATGTGTGTTGGAACTTTCTAGTTAATGGGTGTGGGACTCTAATTTTCTACCCATGGCATTAATCCCCTCATACCTTTTTCTCACTCCCTTCCCCTTCTCTCAAAAAGTATTATCTAGCAAGAAATTGCTAGATTTTCCATAGGATTACTGGAGTGCCCTGTTGGATCCCCAGTTGAAAGACCACAACATAAATCACTTTTCACGCACATGTAAACATGGAAATTGTACCATTTAATTAGAGGTACTTAGATTCCCAGAGCATTGTAAACAAACCCACAATTTTTTTAGTGCAACAAATTGTCTTGCCAAAAATTTTGGTGCCCACTGTGGGGAAGATTTAGTAGCATCTTCACCCAAATATGACCTAAAATATTTTTAAAACTTTCAAAAAATCCAAAAAGAAATTTTCTAGAATTTGAAAAGTCACCCAAGCCTTATGTCTACAAATCATGGCTATTATATGTAATCCTCATGTTGAAAGGCTCAAGATACTATTTCATATCCAAGAGGACATTTCTTCATATTTTGAATGAAGTTGTTTAGCACAACCGAAAATGCTTCACTCAATACTTCATTGCCACTAGAGTATTGGACCTTGAAGAACATGTAGTTGAAATAGAAAAATAAAGATAAGTTCATGCTCCTTGGAGAAGAGCGTAGATTTCCTAAATGGTAGATCAAAAGTACATTCGACAACAAATACAAGGAGGACAAAACAATCCCATCTTCGAAGAACTACAAAGAAGACAAGATATGATTAGAAATCCAAGGTCTCCCCCAGTGTAATTCTAAGAGTCATCAACCCATTGCACATTGAATTCCTAGAAATCAAGAAGAATCTTGACGATTTCATAGATATAGAGACTGAAGAAGAAGAAGAAGCTAAAGAAAGAGAAACAAGAGCTCAAGTAGAGATAAGAGCTCAAATTGAAGAAATCGAGAGAGCTTAATCTAAAGACAATGCATGAGCAACAACTGAAGCAACATCCTTAGAAAGGTTGGAGGATAGGATCAAAAATAGAATGGTGGATCGTGATCGTAAAGAATGCAAGCCAAATGTACCATGGGGTGGAAACACTGGCCCACTTTCTCTTCATCAACCACTCCACAAGCTACCAAAAGGATCAAGAAAAAAATTCCCAAAATTCAGAGGATATGGTTCACAACTCCTTAAAGAACACGTAACAACAGTCATCACCACTTATCGTGTATTGGGAGTAGAACATAAGCATGTTTCCATTCATCTCTTTATGGGCTCTCTACAAGAGAAAACTGTTGAATGGATTTACATGCTACCTCCAAGATCTATCACTTGTTGGGAAGACATAATAAGTAGATTTGAGCATAATTTTAAGACCACAGAATATTGCCAAGATCTCTTGGTCTGGCTAGTATAAATGAAGAAATATTCTTTTGAGTCAATGAGATATTTTATTTCTAAATATAACTGAATAATTAGGAGAATCCCTAAATATGTCATGCCTCCAAACAATAATTTGAAAATATTCTTCATCAGTGCTCTACCACCGGAAGTGGGTTTCTTCTTCAGGAGGTCCCAACCCAGAGAGCTCAAAGAAGGACATGATTATGCAATAGAGACTGAAGATGATTTGATCATGTCTGGAAAAGTTAAAGGTCCTAATGGAAAACAAAAAGGTAAAATTTTGAACTCAGTTACCATAGACCCAATGTTCCTGAAAATAGCAAATGACATGGTTGTCATGAAGAAAAAAATGTGATGCCCGGTTAAAATAAACCCACTTGATACCCATGAACAACCTAGCTTTAGTTATAAAATTATGGAATAATTTATTTTTGATTAGGAGTTAACGACCAAAGTCTCACAAACAGTTAAATTCAACTGATAACTTATCCCATTATCATAATTACTGATTTCACATTATAAAGAAATAAATGTAATAGGTCCACCCCTAGCTCAAATCTCCCTAGGGATTAAATTAATCACTGATTACAATGACCTTTTAATTAAATAGTTCCTAAATAAAATTTAGGGTTAAGGGACCCAAATAATTAAATACCCAAGGTATTTAATTGAAGATCATGATTTAATTACAGTGAGGAAGGGAACACATATTTAAAACAACAGAGTAAGGTCTCACTAACCCACTCCCAGAGCTTGATTGAGAGAATCTACAACTAGGTTACAAGGCAATAGCTTCCACTAACGGGTTCCAGAGAAACTCAAATCCACCAAAACAAACTTATCTTTTATAAACAATTCTCATAGGTCACAAGGTCCAAAACTTAGGGCTAGGAAGTTTCAGTTAGGTTCAGGGAGCAATTTTACTCCCATACCCAGTCTCTAACAGGATAAAAGTTTTAACTTGATTTTTCTCATACCTAACACTTCCAAAATTTCCCTAAACCATTCCTAATAGATAGGAAATTTTCTCACCTTTCTGGTGATATAAAGAAGTCCTCCTAACTCCTTACAGAACTCACGATATGAGTGGGTGAAGTTTTTAGGTCAAATTTTCCCCAAGGGGACACATGTCAAGAGGAGGGGGAAACCTTTTGATAGGTTGGTGGGTCGCGGGGTGGCTTAAGGAAATTCTCCTTGTGTGGGAGAAATTTCCCAATTGCACCTGCATCTCTGTGGGTCTTCCAAGGACACGTGGCGACCTCTGAGTCATCATCGAAAACAAGGAAGGGAAGGGCAGAGCGGTGGAAGGATTTGGGGCACATCACCCATGGAAGAGGTAAAAAAAAACAACACTCCTGCACCCATGGGTTTTCTTGGGGACACATGGAACTCCATGGTTTGTCACAGGAGAAGGTAGAATAAGGGACATGGAGTGGCGGGAGATGTTGGAGATTTTTGCCAAAGGGGAGAAAGAGAAACAAAACGATGTGTGGGTCTGCGCACCTGTGGAGGGAAAAAACCCCATGGCAAGGGTGGGAAAAAATGGAGCCACGGGGGGAAATTTTCAAATTTTTCCAAAGGCCAAAACTGAAAAAAATATAAAGGGTCCACCCTCCCCTCGACGCTGCCACCCCAAGGTTCCATGTGGCACGTTCTTATTGGCTACGGGCCGGCAGGGCTAAAATGAAATTTTTTCGCAATTTTTTTTTGAAAAGGCTAAGGGCAAAAATGGGAACCATGCCTCCACCCTAGCCCCAAGAGGACACGTGGCACCCTCTAATTGGCTGTGGGCTAGTGGAGGAAAAATTGAAATTTTTCCCAAGTCAAAAATTTAAAACAAAATTTTTCTAAGGAAAAACGATGAGAATTTTTTGGGTTACAGGTTCGCGAGGGAAAATTTTCCCACATTTTCTTGCCAAGGCACAAAAAATTCAAAGCACCATAACTTGAGCTATAAAGCTCAGTTTTGGGAAAACAAGGAATTTTTGGAAAGCTCTCGATGCCCTCTTTTCACAGGGAGCATAAATATTTCTTTTTGATAAGTTTTTAAGGGTCAATTTTGCAAAAAGGATCTGCAGGCTATAATTAGTGAACTGGTAGTTTTCAAACTTTTCAAATTGATTAAATTCGGTCTCCTCCTTCACTCAACATGTCAAACAAAAATGGAGGATTGATCTAGGGAGGGTTTAGAGTGTTTTAGGAAAGCTAATTTTTTCAATTGATTTGAAGTTGCATTTGTCCAAAAAATGACAGGATATGGTTGAGGAAGAGATTAAGCTCAATTTTTGCAATGTACACTTTATCTTCTTAAGTTTCCTTTGTCAATTTGAATTCCTTATTGTCTTGGTATACTAATTTGTAACATTTTATAGTTGATTACCAAGTGCAGGTATGGACTATATAATTTGATTGCATTTCTTTTACCAGTTTAAAAATTATACATAATGCCAGAGATCAGTTTCATTGAAGGAGTTATTCATTCATTTTTATCATATAGGTATGGCATTTACTTCATAAACTAATCAATCACATTCAGTTGATTCTAAACAATTTATTACCATGTTAAATTACAAGTTCTAATTTTAAATTAAATATATTTTAAAGAGAAACAATACATTATAGTTCCCATATACGTGTTTTCTTTTCTTGCAATTGAACAGAGATTACATTTACAATAGAAATTCAATTCCAAAGCAACAATGTGACTTTGAGAAAGTAGAGTATTCCTTTATTGTTTTCTAACAAAAAAAATTACAACTTATTCCTTTCTTTTAACTTCAAAATACAATATACAATACCTGTAACATTCTTTCACATTCCTTTTCAAAACAGAGAATGGGATATAAATCTTTAAATTTCTCACTTCAATTTCAGTATTTCATCATCAATACAAGTATCTTCTCATTTACAATAATTATACAAATCATCCAGTTCAATATGGGAAAGGATTTCAATAAACTTGCTCACAAGAAGGGACTGTCAAACTCTATATTCCTCTTGCTCAAAATAGCAACATGCTCATTTTCTCTTTTCTCCAAGTTGATCACAACAAAAGAGGGGGAAAGCCAACGCTCTCCACCTAACCAAGACATCCAATGAAAGGAGAAGCCTTCCTTCATCATTGGCCCCCGAGCCCCAACCAAGATACAATAAAAGATGCAATTCAACCATGGCAACAACTAGCTTCCACAACACTTCATTCTTTCACACACACATTTCTTTTTTAAAACCACAATGCAACACCAAAACCAAATAGCAGTTCCCAAATGCATTCAACAACATTTCAAAGCAGAACTCAGGCTTGATCTTGCAAGCCAAAGGAGCAAGGAATATGGGGGAAGCTACTTATGCCTCCCAATTGGCAATTGGGCATCCACCTATAATCATACTGCAAATATAACATATCATATCCCATAAACCTTATTCCTCCCATCCCCTCCTTATGCCCCCCCACAACTTTCACTTATGCCCCCCGCACAAGTAAGAAATGCAAGATATTTCTTTTCCATGGTGGATCCCAAACCCAAAACTCCCTCCAAAAAATTCTGATGTCTATGGCATTTCCATTATTCCCCCCCACAAGAATTCCCCATAGCATTCTCCTACACCATTTCTAAGGCAGTCTACCAAACCAGCCAATAAATAAAACAATACATGCACCATACACACAACATAATAAGAAAATAACAGCAATAAGAAAGAAATAAATGCCTACCTTTCCATGTTATTTTTTGTTTCCAAAAACAATTTCTCAAAGCCAAGAACATAGTCCAAAACAATAATCTCAAGTAAGAATTTATCTCCAAATTCCTCCACAATCCACAAGAGCTCCAACTAGCAAAAATACCCCAAGGGAGTTTGCAATAATCATTCAACAATAAAGCAACCTTCTTTTCCAAATCTTCTCCAAAGTAAGAGCTCCAATCATAAGAAAAATTCACCCCAAGCTTACATACCAAATGTTTCAACAACCCCAAAACAAGAAGAGAGTTGGAATTATATGGAAGAGGGAAGGAAGAGGATGATGTGGATCCATGTAGAATGCCACCTCAAACATCCTCAATTTCAACCACAAAAGACAAGATTTCATTCTCCCAAGCACAATGAAGAGGTGGGTGAAAAATGACAAGTTACTTACACACACAAAAGAGCCCACACCTCAAGGGACAACAAAATAAATGAAATGTAAGAAAGTGCAATTAAAAACATGCACAAGATGAATAAAATGCATTATAAAATTCACCAATCACTTCCCCAATCATAAGTATTTTTGGTAACATAAATTTAGAGTCATGGAACAAGTTTTACTTGTCTTACAAGCCTCCAAAAACATCGCCCAAGGACAAATTTGAATTTTTCATGGAGGTGGAGTATTTCATACTCCAAAACTGACTTATGCAAGCTCTTACACATCTCTTACAAATTTAATACAAACAACCAACAACTCTTATAATTACTTTCCCATATCCCAATTTAATTTATTTAAATGTTAATCAAATGATTCTCACATAAATCTAACACAGTTTTAATTAAATAAAAGAAGGAACACATTACTAATAAAATACATACAACAATAAATAAAATAAACACATTAATAAAATAAACAAACCCATGGTCACATATAAAGATGATTTCCCCCCATGGGAATCTCTAACAAACAATACACAACACAATAAAATAGGTTTCCATGGTGACCGTGTTGAATTCACCCAGAATTCTATTTTGGTTGGTCTTCGATCCCCCAATGTTTTGTTGTGATATTTTTTAAACCTAGAAAACACAAATACTTCCTTTGGCCTCGTGGCCATAGCAGAACATCCAAAATGAATATATAATATAAACATGAAATCATATATACATATGAATCATGATAGTCATCAAGGCAATCAGTTAAATCATTTACAATTTATATCGACAACTATGTCATCATCAAATAATTTTCCTTTTCTAGGTTTATTCATAATCTCCAAAATCACATGTCCGAATAACTTCCACTAAACATCCATGTCAATAGTATATCATTATCCACATGTGAGTGTCTCTAATAATCACCATGCATTATATATAATCAGATTCAACAATAATCCAGGATCTGACATCTAACACCATACTAAATCAAAACTATTAAAATGTCTATCATATAGTCTATAGTATCATGATCAGTAATAAAAGGTGCCAAATGGAAATGGGCACTACTTCCCCCTCCCCTTAGATTGTACTTCCTCCTATAAGTCACAGGAAAGAGAGTTAGGAATAACTGCAACAGAAAAAGGATCACCCCCATTATGGGATTGTTTCCTTTAACAAGTGTGGGTCTACAAAACTCCAATTTAGTCCAATATAATTTAACAAGAAGAAGGGAGATTGCAAGGGATGAGTTCTGAACTTTCTACATAATAGGATATGAACATACGAATCTAAGGAGTAATATAACAAGAATAGTTCCAAAATATCATCAAGAGTAACCACCAAGTAAGGGAATTACAGGGAAAATTTCCTTAAACTTGAGATGACCACACAATTTCTCACTGATACACATACCACATAACCAAAATTGAGGTTTCCACTAGGGTTGAATTATGCTTTCATAGTTTTTTGTTTAGACAAGGCTAGCAAAATCAACCATGGCCAAGATTGCATGAGGAAAATGTCTACTCAAGGTCCACAATTCGAGGACCACAAAGGATTAGGTGGATCAACAAGGACACCTAAATCAGCAAACATTTACCATCAAGGAACTATTAAAGGAAAGAACTTCTATAACTTGAGAGGGCACAATTAACTTTTCATGCCAATACTAAGTGAATTCAAGACCACAAGGTTTCCTACGGTTTGATTTTTTAACACTTTTTTTTAAGAATCGAACAAACCATACCAACCAAATCTAGAGAAGTCAACCATATAGCAAAAGAAATATATATATATATATATATATCCCCTAGCAACTAACATATCAATTCAAGCACCATACATTAAAGCACAATGGGGATTATTTTTCTTATTTCCTACTCAAGCTCAGAATAACCATAAAGAGAGCACAAGTAACACCAAGGACCACTCAAGGTTGCTAGGGAGAAGATAAAGTCACAAGGGATCCATTCAATTCCAAAGGTGAATAATATCATCTTGCATTTTCCATCCTAATGGGAAGAAGGGCTTCAACAACAAGGTGACCCAAGAAAATATGAAGAAAAGAAGACTTCCCCAAGTTATTCTATATCCTTAACATATGTTGCCTTAAAATTACAATACTTAGGTCTCCAAGGACAAGATAACATGCAAGGAGGTTGCTTCTCAAACAAAATATAAGTCTCAATCCAAAAAGGACCACAACTCACATCCATCAAGCTACGGGACAATAAGGGTGTGACGACCCAAAACTCCCACAAGAAGGCACATACATCCATGGACAAGAAGTAATAAGCAACTAGAACACATTACTATCCACCAAGTGTTTCACAATTTCAGGTAGGTGATAGAACTACGAGTTCAAGTATATATTACACTCAATACACATAAATTTTACCCATTTTATACATCAACTTATTAAGTTAAAAGTTATATCTTTACTTTATAAGAACATTCCTTTCATGCTTCCTTAGTTACAAATTTCCTTCTATTATGATATCATCAATTTACATCATAAAGAGCACAACTAAGGTGGGCATGATGTCTCACCATTTTGTATAGGCAGAGAGCATTTAGTTTACTTGCAAGGAAGGTGGATGGACAAGATTTCCCTTCTATTCTTCTACATGGTTTTTATTTCTTCTATTAATCTACCAAGGGTATAACAAGGATCACTTCCCTTTTCTATGCTCCAGTTAGTTCCAAGGTCAAATCTCCTTAATTATAGTTTTATGGTGTTTTGGTTGAGTCATCTTATCAATCTACCTTTGATGAGAATGCTGGTTCAAACAACTCACAAAATTACTTTTATGGGAAGGAGATACAAATCAACACACCACATTTTTAATTCTAAAGGATCAAGAGACATTCAACATAGAAAGCACATTATTAATTTTCTATAAGAACTAGGAAACAATGAACCGACGTGAATCACACCAAAATTTTAAAATTTCACTGAATAATTTCAAGCATCAATAAACATTCTTAGTGGGTCTCCGCAAGTCTCACAAAGAATTTTTCAAGGAAATCTCATTAAAAGAGGTAAAATCTTACTTTTACAAATATATTTAGGTTTAATAATCAGTTCTCATGTCCTCGTAAGATACCACCATCCAAGAAACTAGATGACAATGAAACTTTACTCCAAGGAACCACATCCACACCAAAAAACATCATATGTAATGGGGCAACCAAATAATTTACCAAATCATGAATTTAACAACCAATCTGAGTTATAGTTTTTTTAAAAGAGGAAGTACAATATAAGCATCATCGAGATTCACTATTAAGATCTACCCAACCAAATTCTCTAAGAGAAATGTCCAAAAAACCCAAAGCATCCATAAGTGTTTCCAAGTAACCTAAAGATTAATAGGTCATAGAATGTTATTCATAGTAAAGGAATTTAAGGTAAGGGTAAACTTATTTATAAGTCAAGAGAGTAAAACAAGTACACTTAAATAAACACACTGCCTGAAAGGCTTAAATCTATCCATAATTACCAAAATGCATACATTCCATGAGTCAAAACTTTCTATAATATAACCAAGAACCCAAGATACAATTTAACATGCCATTGATCAAACAACACTTTTTCAGTAACATTTATAGTCAACCAAAGAGGCAATCCAATCCTAAAGGCATCTAAAAACCGCTAAATAACCACTTCTACTCCGACAAGGGTCAAGCTCTTACCAGATTGAAATAGAATCACCACTACCACTGTCAGACTGCCCTCTTGGCCACACTACACAAAAAACTTTCTTTCTAGTAAAGTCAACCAATAAAAAGGGTCGCTCGAAGATCTTAGACACACTCAAGGTTTCATGCATCAATCACCAAGGTATGAATTTAAACACCTAAAAGGACCTTCAAGACACCTAGGGTGTACCTCCATATGACAAATGTCACCATACATGAAGCATAGAACCAACTCAACAACATGCAAGAAGGAAAAAACGTAATGTTTAGCCAAGTATCCAACAACATCATAAGCTCCGAGTCATCAATCAAATAAATTATCAGAAATATCGGTAATCAATAAAAGTGGCTAAGTAGCCACATTGTAAGGTTTTGAAAAATTCTTGCAAGAATTATAAATAAATAAAAGATCCTCAGAGCTTCTTCAATCCAATCATAAAATAAGATCCTAGTCCTTGATAAAATAGACAAGATTACGAAAGTAAAACACAAAATTTAACACCACATTCACTCCGCAGCCTTTCATGGCTGCCAATAGGGGTACTCTACCTCAAGGTTAGTTCTAAGAAAAAATACACAGGATTGGGTCCTAGATGACACCCAGACTTAGTGTCCACTCTCTCATATGGGTAACAACAAGGAAAACTGACAACCAGACCCTCTTTCTTAACCACTCAAGGAAGGAAGCTCTAAACAACTTCTAATTAACTCTTCCTGACCTAGAACACAACCACTATTGTCCAACCACAAGGGTCACATCTTACAACTCATCATTCTAACCAATCCAATAAGGAAGGATCTCAACAAAAGGCTTAATGCATCATACAATTAAATCAAGTTTTAGGGATTGTAAAAAAACACATTTTAAAAAGGGAACCGAGTTTATATTATACTAGAAGTTCACAAAATCAATTTAATCTAACATTCTTAGTTACTCTAGGTTTAGAAAAAATGTCACTAAGCAAGCAAAACAACTCAAACAACTTATTATTATTTTAATATCATTTTAATTCTGGCAGTTCAAATGAACAAAGTAATGTAATATTTCTTCATACTTATTTCTTCTTCAATTTTCAAACAAGTTTGTTTTCTTAGATTCAAAAGTGTGTCAGGTTTACAGTTCATGTCTCAAGTTTTCTAGTGTGCCCAATGGCCCAAGATTTTGAACTACTACTCTGATACCAAGTGTGATGCCTGGTTAAAACAACCCACTTGAGACCCATGAACAACCTTGGTTTAGTTAGAAAAAAATGGAATATATTTTTTTTATTAGGAGTTAATGACCAAAGTCTCACAGACAGTTAAATTTAACTGATAACTTATCCCATTATAATAATTACTGATTTCACATTATAAAGAAATAAATGTAATAGGTCCACACCTAGCTCAAATCTCCCTAGGGATTAAATTAATCACCGATTACAATAACCTTTTAGCTAAATAGTCCCTAAATAAAATTCCGGGTTAAGAGACCCAAATAATTAAATACCCAAGGTATCTAATTCAAGAGTAGGATTTAATTACAGTGAGGAAGGGAATACATATTTAAAACAACAGAGTAAGGTCTCACTAACCCACTCCCAGAGCTTGATTGAGAGAGTCTACAACTAGGTTACAAGGCAATAGCTGCCACTAACGGGTTCCAGAGAAACTCAAATCCACTAGAACAAACTTATCTTTTATAAACAATTCTCAGAGGTCACAAGGTCCAAAACTTAGGGATAGGAAGTTTCAGTTAGGTCCAAGGACCAATTTTACTCCCAAACCCAGTCTCTAACAGGCTCATAGTTTCAACTTGATTTTTCTCATACTTAATGCTTCCAAAATTTCCCTAAACCATTCCCAATGGATAGGAAATTTTCTCACCTTTCTGGTGATATAAATAAGTTCTCCTAACTCCTTACAGAACTCACAATATGAGTGGATGGAGTTTTTAGGTCAAATTTTCCCCAAGGGGACACGTGTCAAGAGGACGGGGAAAGATTTTGGCGGGTTAGCGGTCACAGGGCGGGTTAAGGAAATTTTCCTTGTGTGGGAGAAATTTCCCAATTGCACGTGTGCATCCGTGGGTCCTCCAAGGACACGTGGCGGCCTCTGATTCGTCACCAGAAAGAAGGAAGGGAAGGGCGAAGTGGCGGAAGGATTTGGGGCACATCGCCCATGGAAGAGGAAAAACCAAACAACGCTCCCATGCCCGCGGGTCTGCTTGGGGACATGTGGTGCTCCATGGTTTCTCATGGGATAAGGGAGAAGAAGGGGTGTGGAGTGGTAGGAGAGGTTGGCAATTTTCACCAAAGGGGAAAAAGAGAAACAAAATGATGCGCGGTTCTGCGTGCCCACGGAGGGAAAAAAACCCCATGGCGAGGGTGGGAAAATAGAGCCGCGGGGGGAAAATTTCAAAATTTTCCAAAGGCCAAAACCAAAAAAATACAAAGGGTCCACCTCCCCCCGGTTTCCAGCCCAAGGTACCATGTGGCACGTTCTTATTGGCTATGGGCTGGTGGGGCTAAAAAGAAAATTTTTCCCCAAAATTTTCAAAAAGGCTAAGGGAAAAAAAAGGAACCGCACCTCCGCCGTAGCCCCAAGAGGACACGTGGCACCCTCTGATTGGTTGTGGGCTAGTGGAGGAAAAAGTGAAAATTTTCCCAAGTCAAAATTTTCAAAAAAAACTTTTCTAAGGAAAAACAATGGGAAATTTTTGTTTTGCGGGCCCGCCAGGGAAAATTTTCCCACATTTTCCCGCCAAGACACAAAAATTTCAAAGTGCCATAACTTGAGCTAGAAAGCTCAGTTTTGGGAAAACAAGGAATTTTTGGAAAGCTCTTGATGCCCTCTTTGCACAAGAAGCATAAATTTTACTTTTCGATATGTTTTTAAGGGTCGATTTTGTCAAAAGGATATGTAGGCTATAATTAGTGAACTGACAGTTTTCAAAATTTTCAAATTGATTAAATTTGGTCTCCTCCTTCACTCAACATGTCAAACAAACATTTTGAGTGATTTATCTAGGAAGGTTTTAGAGTGTTTTAGGAAAGTTAATTTGTTCAATTGATTCGAAATTACATTTGTCCAAAAAATGACAGGATATGGTTGAGGAAGAGATTAAGCTCAATTTTTCCAATGTACACTTTATCTTCTTAAGTTTCCTTTGTCAATTTGAATTCCTTATCGTCTTGGCATACTAATTTGTAACATTTTAAATTTGATTACCAAGTGCAGGTCTGGACTGTATAATTTGATTGCATTTCTTTTACCAGTTTAAAAATTATACACAATGCCAGAGATTAGTTTCATTGAAGGAGTTATTCATTCATTTTTATCATATAGGTATGGTATTTACTTTCAAAACTAATCCATCACATTTAGTTGATTCTAAACAATTTATTTCCATTTTAAATTACAAGTTCTGATTTCAAATTTAATATATTTTAAAGAGAAACAATACATTATAGTTCCCACCTACGTGTTTCCTCTTCATGCAATTAAACATAGATTACATTTACAATAGATATTCAATTCCAAAGAAACAATGTGAGTTTGAGAAAGTAGAGTATTCCTTTATTGATTGCTAACAAAAACTTTACAACTTATTCCCTTCTTTTAACTTCAAAATACAATATACAATACATGTAACATTCTTTCACATTCCTTTTCAAAAAAGAGAATGAGATATAACTCTTTACATTTCTCACTTCAATTTCAGTCTTTCATCATCAATACAGGTATCTTCTCATTTACAATAATTATAAAGATCATCCACTTCAAAGTGGGAAAGGATTTCAATAAACTTGCTCACAAGAAGGGACTATCAAACTCTATATTCCTCCTGCTCAAAACAACAGCATGCTCATTTTCTCTTTTCTCCAAGTTGATCACAACAAAAGAGGGGGAAAGGCAATGCTCTCCACCCAACCAAAACATTCAATGATAGGAGAAGCCTTCCTTCATCATTGGCCCCTGATCCCCAACCAAGATAAAATAAAAGATGCAATTCAACCATGGAAACAACTGGCTTCCACAACACAACATTCTTTCACACACACATTTCTCTTTTAAAACCGCAATACAACACCAAAAGTAAACAACAGTTCACAACTACATTTAACAACATTTCAAAGTAGAACTTAGGCTTGATCTTGCAAGCCAAAGGAGCAAGGAATATGGGGGAAGCTACTTATGCCTCCCAATTGGGAATTGGGCATCCACCTATAATCATACCGCCAATATAACATATCATATCCCATAAACCTAATGCCTCCCAACCTCTCCTTATGCCCCCCCACAACTTTCCCTTATGCCCCCCACAAGTAAGAAATGTAAGCTATTTCTTTTCCATGGTGGATCCCAAACCCAAAACTCCCTCAAAAAATTTTTGATGACCATGGCATTTCCCTTATGTCCCCCCCACAAGAATTCCCCATAGCCTTCTCTTACACCATTTGTAAGGCAGTCTACCCAATCAGCCAACAAATAAAACAATACATGCACCATACACACAACAAAATAAGAAAATAACAGCAATAAGAAAGAAATAAATTCCTACCTTTCCATGGTAGCTTTTGTTTCCAACAGCAAGCTCTCAAAGCCAAGAACACAGTCCAAAACAACAATCTCAAGTAAGAAGTTATCTCCAAATTCCTCCACAATCCACAAGAGCTCCAAACAGCAAAAATGCACCCCAAGGGAGTTTGCAAAAATCATTCAACAAACAAGCAACCATATTTTCTAAAGGTTTTCTAAAGTAAGAGCTCTAATCATAAGAAAAATGCACCCCAAGCTTTCATACCAAATGTTTCAACAACCCAAAACAAGAAGAGAGTTGGAATTATATAGAAGAGGGAAGGAAGAGGATGATGTGGATCCATGTAGGATGCCACCTCAAACATCCTCAATTTCAAACACAAAAGACAAAATTTCATTCTCCCAAGCACAATAAAGAGGTGGGTGAAAAATGACAAGTTACTTGCACAGACAAAAGATCCCACACCTCAAGGGACAGCAAAATAAATGAAATGTAAGAAAGTGCAATTAAAAACATACACAAGATGAATAAAATGCATTATAAAAGTCATCAATCACTTCCCCAACCATAAGTATGGTTGGTAACATAAATTTAGAGGCATGGGACAAGTTTTACTTGTCCCATAAGCCTCCAAAAATAGCTCCCAAGGACAAATTCGAATTTTTCATGGAGGTGGAGTATTTCATACTCCAAAACTAACTTACGCAAGCTCTTACACATCTCTTACAAATTAAATACAAAAAACCAACAACTCTTATAATTACCTTCCAATATCCCAATTTAATTTATTTAAATTTTAATCAAATGATTCTCACATAAATCTAACACAATTTTAATTAAATAAAAGAAGGAACGCATTACTAATAAAATACATACAACAATAAATAAAAGAAACACATTTATAAAATACACAAACCCATGGTCACATATAAAGATGATTTCCCCCCCATGGGAATCTCTAACAAACAACACACAACACAATAAAACAATTTGCCATGGTGACCATGTTGAATTCACCCAGAATTCCATTTTTGTTGGTCTCCAATCCCCCAATGTTTTGTTGTGATATTTTTTAAATCTGCAGAACACAAATACTTCCTTCGGCCTCATGGCCAAATCAGAACGTCCAAAATGAATATATAATATAATCACAAAATAATCTATACATATGAATCATGAAATTCATCAAGGTAATCAATGAAATCATTTACAATTTATATCGACAACTATGTCATCATCAAATAATTTTCCTTTTCTAGGTTTATTCATAATCTCCAAAATCACATGTCTGAATAACTTCCACTAAACATCCATGTCAATAGTCTATCATCATCCACATGTGATTGTCTCTAATAATCACATGCATTATATATAATCAGATTCAACAATAATCCAGGATCTGACATCTAACACCATACTAAATCAAAACTATTAAAATGTCTGTCATATAGTCTATAGTATCATGATCAGTAATAAAAGGTGCCAAAGGGAAGTGGGTACTACAATAACTCTCTTAGATCACCATGTAGGATGCCTCGAGAAATCCTAATCCTCCAAACTAGCCAAGAATCACCTCACCTCCCTATAGGCTTGCTCTTTAAGAACTGTCGGTCAATGTTATGTGTGACACTGATGAACCAGAAGAAGAATAAAAAGGTGAAAATTTAGACTACCTTGAGGTCAAAGAAGTTAATAATGAGACTCAAAATGGAATTATTGAGTATGTTAAAGGAGAAGAAGATGACTATGATGAATAATATCTAAGATTCTCATGTGCGGTGTTCACACGGGCTCAATAAAATAAATAAAATTCATCTTCAACAACTATAGAGAAGAAGAAGAAACAAGATTCTTCCATTGAAATTCCAAAAAATATGATCATGAGCAGAGGGTCGTGACTACCACCATCAATGGACTCAACCAGGTAAAAACCAAATCCACTAGTTAGCAAGAATCCCACTGCCATGTCAAGTAAGTCTTCTAGTCCTTCACATAGTTCTAAAGTTTCTAAGAATAGTTTTTCTTCAAATTCTACTCCTGCAAAATCATCTAAAGTAGCACTAAAGTATGTTTCCTCATCCCCTTCTAAACTAGTTACCACACCTATTAAATAAAATCAAACTCCCAAGGTAACCACACATTTTCCATGTAAATATTCCATCACCCTCGAAACCTCAAATTCATTTGTCGTGATCCCATTTGATTATGTAGAATACATGAGTAAAGCCAAGGTTTTGATCACAAAACCAGAGGACTTGCAAACACACCCTTCTCAATTTGATAGGTTAGTCAATGTAGTCTGTGGTGGTAGTGCTAAAATTTCAAGCTCAAATTATAAAGTCCTAATTCCCCCACAATCCACACCACCTTTACAAAACATGATAGCCCTTAGTGCCTCAAAAACTGATAAATTTGAACCTTTTTACTTATCACTTCTTATCAAAGGATTTTAACTCATTAATTGTAGCATAGATCCTGGAGCCTCTGGTAATGTGATGCCTATAAAATTCACAAATTCATTAGGACTTAGCCTGACCCATGAAAACGGCTCATGCTATTCCATGGAATCCAAATAAGTACCATTGGTAGAAAGGATAAAGGATGCTCAAGTTTCTTTGGTTGAATTCCCAAGGAATAAAGTACTGCTCAAAATTCTGGTAGCTAACATTCTAGCTTCATTCAGCATGCTCTTGAGCATAATTTTTTGCAGGGATTTAGGTGGTGAAATAAAAATTCATTAGTCCTCTGCAACCATGCATGTGAAAGGGGAGATGAAGAAGCTACTTCCGGTGCGTAAGATTAAATACACGATGCAAAAATTTGATGATCCGAGGGAAAACATTTTGTTTTAACGTAGTGGGATAGGAAACTATTTCCTTACATCAGAGAGAGATGAAAATTTTCCCTTCCTTACTAAGAAGGACATGGAGAAGGAATCATCATTTTTCAATTCATTCTGGCATGAAATAAAAATCATCAGAGGATTAAACTATTCAATAGATGAAGATTCATGTTTCATAATGGATGATTTTATGTTTTCTGAACACTCCACTAATGATGAATAAATACAAAGTGATGAGTTTGTTGTGTTCATAAGAAATATTTTTGCAGATTTTTCAATTAATGATGGGATGGAGATATGTGAAGAAGCAAAGATAGTTGAGGAATCAGATTCTCTTCCCGATTCAATAATGGATGGACATATGGAAGAGACCAATTTCATTCTCAAAACCAAGAAGCAATATGATTATCATGAGGATGATATGGATTTTGAGCTCAAAGGTGTGTCATTTACACAAGCATCAACCTCTTCTCCTTTTCGGAATGCCTACATGAAGGAGATCCTTAGGGAACACAAATCACAAAATAAATTGAATATCCTCAGCTTATCCTTGAACTCTTGACTCAAGCCATGGAAATACAAGACAGGTGTGAATCAATGAGTACTCCTTTTTTTTATACACTTATGTTCAATGTGGAGATGGAACAGTTAAATAGGTTGGATGAATTCATCAATGGTGAGCATGAAATCAAAAGCATGTATTATTATTCCACAATGCAAGAGGAATTTCAAGAATGAAAAGGAATGAAATTCCTCGGAACCCCTTTGGACATATTCAATTTTGATAACAACACCTTCGTCATGGTGTAAGGTAGTAGGGAAAATATTGAGCCAAGTCGTGTGGAAGAGAGTTGTTTGTGGCAAGAACATTGGGAATGTGTTAAAAATAAACTTGATCACATAACTTTGGAACTTTATGCAAATAAAAAAATGAATATGTGAATGAAAAGAGATCAGAAAATTCAAACGAATTGAACAAGGATCAGCCATAGAATGATGGTGAAATGTTCAAAGAAAGATCGGTGTTATAGATAAACACGGAAGGTAGTCAAAACTCTAGAAACAATGTCAAAGTACAAAAAGGAAAGGAAATTTTTGGGTGAAGGCCTAATAAGAAAAAATCTTATGTAGGCTCACTCATACAAAGTACACGGAAAATCATGAAAGCACCTAGATTTCATAGGATTTTGAGGAAGGGAAGCTACTTCTTTGAACCAGTCAATTACTTTTCAAGACATTGACATTCTATATTACCACTTCGATGGTAATTCCTGAAAAGAAAATTGCTTCAACGAAAGCGTGTTATCCCCTATCTTGTAACATAATTTATTTTTTAGGAGTATTTTCCTTTCTATTGTGTGTGTCTTTCCCTTTCCATGTGTTTTGTGTGTGTTCTTTCCTTTGGTTTGCATGTATTTTTCTTCCTTACTATCTCTCTTGTAAATTGTACATGACTCCTCAGGGCCCAATGGATAAGGCACTAATCAATGCACTATATGTTAAGATTTTAGGATTCCTAATGTCATGTCTTCACTGCACTCAGTCCATAACATTTCCCCAAGCTAGAGCCATTTTTTTTCATGAAAATGTGCAACAAGAAAATTTCCAATTTTACAACATGAAAATGGACGCCTGTGTCAAAACTTTCAAGTTTTACCTTTTCCAATACACCCTAGGTCTATCTGATCTTCACACCAAGCCTTACTCAATCTGTGTAATGGTCCTAAATTATATTTCCATATAATATCGCTAGGTGATATAGGAAATAAAAGCCAGTCACCCTAGGCCATTTTTGGAGTTTGTGAAGAATGCCAAGTTTTGAGTAGTTTTGGGAAGGGCTACCATTGGCCTTCCCAAGACTAGTGCACCCCCCTAGAGTGAAAATAAGGATAAAAATTAAACACGGAGATGCATTTAGGTGCAAATATTATCCAAAAAAGGTTTTTGGGATTTTTTGGGCCTAAAGGAGCATACACCGCGAAGGAATGACTGAACTTCAAACAAATATTATGGGAGCTTCATGAAGATTTAAGAGCCCAAACATTACATATGGAAGGTATTTTCCATTCCCTAAATGGTGGAAAAAATGATACATCATGAAACATCATGCACTTCCCTAGGAAACTAATTATTTTAGCGCACAACTTGAGGTCACGAGAAATAAAGGGGGCATTTTGAGGTGAAGTAGTAATAATTGAATTTCCAAAACAACATAATTTAACTCATTTGGTGTTTTAAAATCAAATTCATATAAAATTGCACCTCCAAACTCATAAAGGAGCTCGAGTTATCACCGTCGCAAGTTGGCTCATGGTAAAAGTTCGATACTTAGCCAATTTTCGAAGAGGACACGTGTCAACACCAGGAGCCTAGCAGGATTTCATGTCCCTTTTGTCCCTTTAGAAAAGGCACATGAAAAATTTCCCAACTCTTTTTTGCCCCGAAGACATAATTGTGACCTCATGGATTGCTAGGTCATCCCCCGAGAGCTAGTTGGAGCCTTTCTTCTCACTACATGGATGATCGCCAAGTGTCACAACTTGGCGGGATGTGGAAAATGATGTCCATGTCATCCATTTATCTTAAGGGATATCAAGGACAATTTTGTTTTGCCAACCCTAGCTATTCCTTTTGGTTCTCCATACGCCTAAAACTTATCTCCCAGGTACTTCTCTCAAGCTCCCTCGCTTAAACATGCTCAGCCAGTCAAATCTCACCAATTGTCGCAATGAGGTGCGATGGTGAATTTTGAGTCCTTGTTATCCCTTTAGAATAGGGACATAGGGGACAAAAAATTGTTCCCATGCCCTTATGATTTCTTCTTAGATGAAAAAAATTCAGACTTAGTCATTTTTCCATGTCAATTCATCCCCCCACACCTCCATACGCTACCAGAATTGTGGAAATTTTTTCCAAGACATCCCAACCTCCATTGTTGCACTCAACGAAGCCTTCAATAGCTTCCTCACACTGAAAATATAGGAATATCATAAGATAAATGGATCAAAATGATGAAGAACGAAGAGACAACAAATAATTTTCGTGAGATAAATAGGAAGTCTCCCAATTGAAAAAATCTTCATATCTTGCAAAATATAAATCGGATTGAGATAAAAAATTTTGCAAACCACCTTATTTTCAAATTTCGTCATAATGCAAAAAATGGGAGATTTAATGATTCCCTTAATCATTTGTTTAATGAAAACCCCATTTCATGCCCTAGCTCACATTCATCAGATTTCCCATCAATCTGATACTGGAATCGAGCTAAATACTTGCACATGGACTCTAAATGAAATTATTACCATGATGGAGTTATTTTCATCAAAATTTGAGGTCAAAACCATACCTGCAAATTTTTAATCTCCATTAATGGCTGCCATGGCAGCTTCGTGCCCAAAGTCACTACTAGGTGAAATTTTTGTTTCTTATTTTCAAGCATTCTGGTGGGAAAAATCAAGTGAAATTAAGACGAAGAGATTACAATGGTGATCTGAGTCCAAATATATGTGTCCTATCGCAAAATGAGCACTTGAGACAAACTTTTCAAAAATAGAAAGCTTTCCTACATAGACTTACTACTTTTCGAAAGTCTTCATCAGAAGTAGTAATGGAAAAGACAATGTACATCCAAGACAACCCGAAGGTCAAACTAAGTGTTCAGAGTAGAAAATAGTGAAAATGAATACATACTAAAAATAGTAATAGGTTTCATAAAACACCTACTATAGATGGTAAGTTGTTCCTGACGGTATAATTCACAAAGGGAACATACCAGGAGTTGGACATTCAAGTTAGCATCATCATACGGAGTTCAGAAAGGTGGATTTTGATGGTTACTAAAAATAGTAACTCCCCATTTTGGCACTCACTATTAATCATAAGTCACACTCAAAGGAAATTTTTGGCACAATGGGACATCAAGGATTGATCATTCAAGTCATAACACTATCACAAGGAACATATTTGACATCTCTCGTAGGGATTTCAAGATTCACCTTAGGAAACTCGACACTATCTGTAAACACTTACTTTATTGTTTGAGTTGCAGGAGTATTATGTGTGAGGTGAAGGTTGCGATCATTAGAAAAATAGTTCATTCAACTTGGCAGAATCAGTTCTGAGCTCCTATCTATTTGAAAGGGATCTTAGTGAGTTGTGTTTGTGGTCATCAGCAAATTCATTCAACAGTGTTCTTAAAAACTTAAATAAATATGTGAGTGAACCATCTAAAGGTTATTTTCAGGGTGTAAAGGATGCAAAGATTCATAGTTTCATCACCTTGGAGCATTCCAATGATCAGAATCAATGAACTTCATCAAGAACAACATATTCTCTTCTTCTCTCTCTTCTCTTCCTTCCCCCCAACTTTATCTCTCTTAAAATTTTATAATTCTTTGTTGGGGTTTACACTTTAGAATATGCCTTTAAGTTATTCAAAAAGTGACTTTATAAATATGATGTAAAATTAAGTCACCTTGTTTTTATAAAAGGGACTTAATATTTGATAAGGAATGTGAATAGTCTAAAGTCAAAAATAAGGTATATGAAGTGTCACTAGGAAAATGAAGAGTTACCTCTCTTCTATAAATTGTAATGAGCTCCTCATTTGAGCCCCTTCTGAAATTCTTAACTTCTTATCTGGTTGTCTATTTGTAATCTCACGAGGGAGTAATTCTTGTGAAGGAATAAACAAATATCTGAAATTATTCTTTTTTCCCATACTTGCATCCCTCTATTCTTGGTATGTACAATTTCTTCTTGAGCATCAATAAAATAAAAAGGATTTTATAGCATTTTTTGAATAAGGGATTTACTGATTCTTTGTGGTCATAAATACTAATTGGTCTTATTGCCATTTACAGGGTTGTTTCTTCTTAAATTTATTGCGTGTTGGAAATTTCTGATTAATGGGTGTGGGAATCTAATTTTCTATCCAAGGCATTAATCTCTTCCTCTCATTTTATCACTCCCTTCACCTTCTCTCATAAAGTAATCTCTAGCAATACATTTGTAGCCTTATCGTAGGGTTAGTGGAGTGCCCCTGTTGAATCCTTGGTTGAAAGACCAAAACAGAAATTAATTTTTACACGCATGTAAACATGGAAGGTACACCATTTAATTAGAGGGACTTAGATTCCTAGAGCATTGGCAAGAAATCCACAAATTTTTCCACTAGATAATTTTTCTCTCCAAAAATGTTTTTATTTATTTTTCATATTATTATACTCTTTTGACTTTCTAACATTTCAGGTCCTCCAAGCTTAAGCATAAAACCGCATGAGGTGCATGGAATTCATAGTTTACCACAGCTCGTCACCATTATAATAGACAAATTTATATTGTCCTGAACCAAACTTGGCAACCACAACATATGGTCCTAACTAGTTAGGTTCAAACTTACCCTTCTTTTCATGATCCTTATGGTACTGAACTAATTTTCCTTTAAGGAAAGGTCTCCTACCTCAAACTGGTGAGGTATGATTCTTTTGTTATAACTTCTCCACACTCTATTATGATACATTTTGAGGTTATCAATGGTGTGAAGTCACTTCTCATCCACTAAATCTAGATCTGTTAACGAAGAAAATTTGTAGTCTTGCTCTTTATCCAAGTAGTCTCTTAACTCTATGTGCACAGAGGGGATCTCAATCTCAAGGGGTAAGATGAATTATGTGCTAAATACCAAGGAATATGGAGTAGCACTAGTAGGGATGCGGATGGATGTTATATATGCTTAGAGGGATAGATGAATATGTAAATTTCAATTACAGCTAGTCTTATTGACTATCTTTTCCATGATACAAACAAGATTCTTGTTTGAGGCTTCAACCTATCCATTACCTTGAGGGTAATAAGGAGTTAACCTATTGAGTTGGATTTGAAAGCGTTGACATAATTACATCATGGTTTTTTTCTTACAAGACTTACCATTTTCATCTACAATGGAAAAGGGAATGTCATACCAGAAAATGATAAGGTTCATTATAAACTTGGATATCTACGCACTAGTTATATAGGTAAGAGGAATGGCCTCTACCCATTTCATGAAGTACGTTGTGGTAGTAATAATGAACATGTGGCCATCACATGATATAGGGGTAAGATTCCTAATGCGATCAAGTACCCACTTTGGAAAATGCCACAGTATGGTAATAGGCCACAATGATTATGCCAAGGGATGTATCAAGTTGCCATATTTCTGACACAATAAACATGTCTTTACGTACTGGCAATAATCAGCTTCCATGGTAAGAAAATAGTAGCCTACTCTCAATATCTTTTTAGCTAGAACAATTTCACTTGTATGGGCCCCGCAGATGCTTTCGTGCACCTCTTTAACCATCAAGATATCCTCATCAAAATTAAGGAAACGTAATAGACTCCTGTCATAGCCTCTACAATAGAGAGTGCACCCAAGTAAGGTGTAGTGGTCTATGCACTAGATAAGGTTTTGTTTATCAGAATGGAAAATGTCAATAGTGAAGGTTCCATTATGAATGTAATTGTATATGTCAAGGTACTAAGGGGATAAGGGATCAAAAACTTCACATACCAAACATGACTCTGACATGTCATATGATGGTGTCGTTAAGTGCTCGACGAAGAAGGGAAAATATTTGTTCCTAGGTGGGATGTAAAAAAAATATCCAAATGTATCCATAGCATCCGCTACTCAATTATGTCCCCTAGGGATCTGCTTGAATTTTATCTCTACAAATAATTCATTCAATGTATCCACTATCTTCTTATAAGGAATGATTTTCTCGTCCTTAACTTTTTATTCATCACTTGTTTTATGATTAACATGGAGTCACCAATTACATTAATTTGCATGATATCCCAACGAATAGATATTTTCATCCCTATAATGAAATCTTCATTTTCTGCTATGTTGTTAGTACATGGGAAACCAAGCCTGAATGCCTGAGGGATAAAATATCCTAAAAGAGTAATGAGCACAACTTCTTCTCATGAACCATTAAAAGTAAAGTATCCATAAAAATAGATCTTCCATGTAATGGACTCCTCAAGGTACATCATAGAAGCATCTAGAAGTTCCAGACTCAATGGTTCAGTACCTAGAAAAGAGGATTCAAATAGTTGTTCCACTAGTACCCGCCGTTTGACTAATTTCTAATTGACATACTCAATATAAAATTCACTAAGTATGATGATCCAATTAGCCATCCTTCCTGTAAGTGAAGGTTTTGATGTATTTCAGCGGGTCAACTCCGGAAATGAGCTTGGTCTTATTATTTAATAAATAATGACGAATTTTTTGAAAATAAAAAATGAAGACTAAGAAAGCCTTCTCAATCTATGGATAGTTGAGCTTGTAAAATATCAACGTGCGACTAAGGTAGTAGACATATTTCTCTTTCTGATTTATATCATACTAGACCAAAAGCGTGCCAATTGAAAATTGAGTAGCAGAAATGTACAACAATAATGGTTCTCCTATAGTAGGCTCCATTAGAACAGGGGTCTTAGAAAAATATTGCTTGAGAAAATAAAACACTTTACTATTATTTGGGACCCCAAATGAAAATGAGCATCTTTCTTTGGAAGGTATGTGAATGAATGGTACTTGTCTGCAAGCTGGGAGATGAATCTTCTGATATCTTGGATCTTCCATTGTAAACTATGTAACTTTCTAATGTTCCTAGTAGGAAGAATATTTGTTATAACTAAGACCTTTACATGGTCTACCTCAATTCATCTCCTTGATACAATAAATCCCAATAACATGCGAAAGACACACTTCTTTGGGTTAAGTCTGACCTTATAGTCTCTAATACAATGAAACATAGCTAGATCGTCCTCTCTATTACTTGATTTTCCCAAGATGTCATCCAAATAATCTTCCATTATATCATTGATCATGTTGTTAAAGATTACGGTCATAGTCCTTTGATAGGTTGTGTCTGCATTCTTGAGGTTAAAGGGCATGACTTGATAACAAAATGTCCCCCATGGGGTTGTAAAAGTTGTCTTGTGTTAATATTCCTTTATAATTTGAATTTGATTATATCCCAAAAAGACATCCATGAGGAATAAAATTTCATAACCTGCAATTGAATCAAAAATAATGTTGATGTTAGGAAGAGGAAACTCATCCTTAGGACATGCTTTATTAATATCTCTGAAATCTATACAGATCCTAATACCAACATGTTTCTTTTCTACATGGACTATATTTGAAATTAATTATGAATAATCAATAGCCCTGATGAATCCTACCACTAATAACATCTCCATTTCTTCTTTTACTAATAGGGTGATTCAAGGATGCATCTTTCTAAGATTATGCTTGATCGTATTTTTTTCTTCATCCACAAATAGGCTATGCACTAGTAATGAGAGATCTAACCCTAACTTGTCCACATAGGACCAAGAAAATATATATGAAAACTCACACAAGATCATGACAAATGTATTCTACTCTTGAGATGATAGTGAATTTCCCAACTTAACCATTCTAGGTTGCTCCTTTGTTCCAATGTTTACATCTATGGTCTCATCCAATAATAATTTGGATTCTTCCTCCAGACATATAGGATCAAGGGGGAAATGAGATCTTCTTCTAAGGGCGTCTCAATGATATTTTCACCCTTAGGCTAGTTAGCTTCTTTTTCCATTGATTTTTCCTTTTTCTGTTTGCTAGTGCCTTAAAAACGTTTTCACTATGGGACTTGGAATTATTCTTTTTACAAGGCTTCTCTGAAGATATCTTACGCTTGCTAATTTTTTTATTTTGGTGACTGTAGAACTTAGCCTCCTCCCTGAAGTACGTGAATGCACCAAGGTTGATGGAGAATTCCTTCTTATGGTCGCCAGTTAGAATGTTGTCATGGAAACCCATAAACTCACCAATAGCTTCAACATTTTCAAAGAAGTCGATTGGTATATGTTGTTGTTGGTCCCAATTAACAAGTGAAGGATAGAAAATATTTAATTTTGGAATGATACAAGATATGGTAGGGGATATAGTCAAGATATTTTTGTCAGAAAACAAGTTTGTGGAGGTATGGTCTTTGTAAAGACTGCACAAGGAATCAATTTTTCTTTTATTATCAGACAAACTATATTCTCATTAAGAAGATGTCGCGTTAACCTCTAGAGGATTAGACCCATATGGTCGCACACCAATACCATATTTACAAAACTTTTGATGGGGTGTCAAAAGAGGCTCCCACACACCTTGTTCATTGGTGCCACATCTATATCCTTGATAACCCATGGCGTACATAATTTTGTTGGTTATACCATACGGGTAAGTGCATCAAGTTGGGGGGCCAAAAAGGGGTCATAAGTGGATGTTATATTGTAAATAATAGAGAAATATCAACTTGTAGGGATTATTACCAACGCATGTACTTAAAAGTAGAAAAACTTATAGAAATATGAATCATAGCATCCAAAATCTAGTTTATAAACTACTAATGTTTTTAACACTCAAAATTCAATGACTTGGTATTTTTTAAAAAAATCCTATAAGATTGTAGTTCGTTTTCCCATGATTTGGATGACCAAAACTTGATATATATTTTTTTCCTTTAGTGAAAAGTTATATGTTGATGTCTTTTTTGGGATAGATTTTATTTTGTATTTTTTTGAGAAATATTTTTTTTATGTTTTTTTCCGTGAAAGTGGTCTAAAAACATAAAGAAAATGGAGCACTTTTTGTTTTCCTGCCATAACTTCAGAAAAAAATATTGAAATAAAATATATATTTTTTAATGTGTATAGAATTTCGCCATGGTTAGGATGGCATAGGTTTTATCACATTATGATAAGTGAAATAAAAGTTGTACTCTTAAACGTAAACATGAACATTCACAGGAAAAAGTGTCTTAAAGACCTACTATTATTAAAAATATATAAAATGATATTTATCATATTCTATTCACTTTAAAATCAATATTTATACAAAACTAAAATCTCCCCTATGTGATGGAACCATTTTTGTTACATGTTTTTGATTTTTCGGCATGGTTCAAGTCCACATAAGAGAAAAATTGATGTTTTTTTGTTTTTGATGTAAAATTCAAGATTTAATGTTCACTTTTTGGTCCCCCAACTTGTTGCACATACCCATACTTAGGTGCTTGATAACATGACACCATCTTTTAAAAAAATGGTACCCCGGATTTAATCCATTTGTTGAAAATATTCATGCCATTCCCATCTGGTGTAGACTCCTAGGGATTCCTCTACATCTCTAGGATGATGAAATCCTCCTTCACATTGCCAAATCGATTGGTTCACCCATTGGCTTGGATGGGCCCACGAGAAATCAGTCTAGGCTAGCATTTTCTTGGTTCTGTGTCTCCATAGAAATGGATCAGGAGCTCCCTGATAACATTGTGCTACAATCCAAACTGGGAGAATGGAATCAACAAATTGAATACGAAGCCTTCTAGTTACGATGTAACAAATGTCACAGATTAGGACATTTTGCCAGCAAATGTCCTGAACTAACAGACCAAAAGATGGAAGATCCCTCAGGTACTCTTGAAGAAAAAAGACAGAATCAAAGAGATAAGGCAGATAAAGAGCAGATATCTGAACTAGCTTATGGAAATAAGCGGTTGGAGAGACATTCCAAACTTAAAGAAAGAAAAAAAAGGATTTAAGACAAAGAGACCACCAGTATACAAAAAAATTTGGAAGCCTAAGAAGTTGATTGAGTCCCAACAAGAAGTAGATCTGGATCAGAATAAGGAAGAAAGTAAAAGGGAGATATCAGTGGATTCAGCCTTGAAATCGTTGACTCCAAATCCAGTAAAGTTGAACATGGAGGTTGATGAAGAAAATGAAAAAGTTAACATTTCTCTCTCATGCATGGAAGAAGAGGAAGACAAAACCATTGCTCATCAAGAGCTGCTAAAGAGCAGATCTGTGGAGAAGCTAAAAATGAGACAAGAAAAAGGCAAAGAGGATCTAGAATCCATTGCATGTGATCTAAAATAAGAGAAAGAGGACACAGATGTAAAGGAGCTGACTCCTAAAATGGATAAGCAGGATGATATTATCATAGGAAAGGAGGATGGAGAAATTACCCCCTCTAACAAGGAAAATGACTGTGATAATGAGGGATTCATCTTAGTGAAAAGAAAGAAAAGGGGTTCAAAAAGCCTAGAAGAAAAGCAGCTTGGAAGCTAGGAAGCCTCCTCCTCAAGAATCACAAGGGCCACTGCTAGAAGAACTGCAAATTTTGGAGTAACCTTTAGAAAAGGTAGGCCATCTAAGAGAGAAACAAGAGAAAAAGATACTGAAAAGGAAATTGTAGATGGTACACAGAGAACTCTGGGCCATCCGACAAATGCATCTCCAAAACGTTTTTAATGAAGGTAATCTCTTGGAATGTCAGAGGCATTAATGAAGGGCCTAAGAAAATAATGCTTAAGGAAATTAAAAGAGCAAACAAACCCAACATTCTTCTCATTCAGGAAACTAAAATGAAAAGTAAAGCAATTGAAGACTTCAAAAGATAATTTTGGCAGAACGTTGCCTTTGCTGCTGTTGACTCTCAAGGGGCTTCTGGAGGCTTAGTGATCTTTTGGGATACAAAGATGGTTAACGGTAAGGTACTCATCTCCACCTAGAATCATTTAGCTATTATCTTTAAAAGCCTTGAAAATAATCTTAGTTGGATTTTGTCTAATATTTATGCGCCCAATACTGCTACTGGTAAAAGAAGTCTATGGAAAGAATTAATCTTGTTCAGAAGCAAGGTTGAAAGCATGAATTGGTTGGTTATGGGAGACTTCAATACTCCCTTGAATCCTGGAGAAAAGTTTGGGGGAAGTTCCGAATTCTCCCTTGGCATGGAAGAATTTGCTGACTTCATCTCGACTCTTAATCTTATGGACATAGAGCTTCATGGCAATCAATTTACATGGTCCAACAGAAGATTAGGGGAAAACTTAATTCAGGTTAAACTGGACAAATCTCTTATCTCTTCAAATTGGATCTTGGACCAGAATTTCCATCTTTCTTCTCTTCCCAGAGCGGGATCTGATCATAATCCAATAGTCCTCAATTTCTTCAATTGGACAAAACCTTTCCATGGTAATTTCAAAATTGAGAAAATGTGGTTCAAACATGAAGACATTATGGACAGAATTAAAGAGTGGTGGGTTTGGGAAGGCACAGGGACAGCCCAATTCAGACTTCTTCAAAAGTTAAAGAATGTTAAACAGATTGTTAGAATATGGAATAAAGAGGTTTTTGGGAACATTTTTGAAAAGAAGAAAGAACTTAAGCAACATCTAGAAGAGCTTGAGCTACGTGTTTCCATGAAAGGTATGACCCTGGAGGATCATCAATAGGAAAAACTACTTCTGTCTGATCTACATAATATAAACAGTCATGAAGAAACCTTTTGGAGAATGAAATCTAGAGCCCTTTGGCTAAAGGATGGTGACAGAAATATAAAATTCTTTCATTTGACAGCCATCAAACATAGAGCTTGTAACAGAATTTCTGAGGTTACTAAAGGAAATGGAAAAATTACTAAGGATTATGAGGTTATCAAAACAAAGGAACTTAATTTTTACAAGAACCTTCTCACTGAAAACACCGCCTATAATGAACAAGCAGCCTCTTTCCTCTTAGACTCCATTCCTAATAATCTAATGCCTGCTAAGAGATTTAAAAGTCTTTCAAAAATAATCACCATTGAGGAATTAAAAAAGGCTGTCTTTGCTTTAGAAGGGGATAAGGCTCCAGGTATAGATGGATTTTTGGCTAACTTCTACCAAAGATGCTGGGAAATATGCTCTGAAGATCTCTTGAAAGTTGTTAATGAATTTTACAGAACGGGAAATCTGATTAAAGAACTAAATAATACACACATTGTGCTTTCCCCTAAAAAGTTGGATGCAAAAGACTTCAAAGATTTCAGGCCTATCAGTTTGGTGAATTTCATTTATAGGATTTTCACAAAGATTCTCACCACTCGAATGTAACCTGCTCTAATGGAGATCATTTCACAACAGCAGAGCGAGTTCATTCAGGGAAGAATTATCCAAGATGGAATTATCATGGTTCATGAAACTATACATTCTATGGATAAAAGTAAAAAGGTGGGGATGGCCATCAAACTTGACATGCATAAAGCTTTTGATAGGGTCTCCTGGAGATTCATGGATGAGGTCCTATCCAAATTTGGTTTTCAAGACAAATTCAGAAAAATCATCCACTCTTGCATCTCTACCTCTAGATTCTCTGTGGTGGTTAATGGGGAACCTGTGGGTTTTTTTGCCAGTAATAGAGGTATACGACAAGGAGACCCAATCTCCCCTCTTTTATTCATTATTATGGCTGACAGTTTAAGCAGATCTATATCCAAAGCTATTGACATTGGCATGATAAAAGGATTCCCTCCTACTACTGATAATCAGACCTCCTCTCATCAGCAGTTTTCTGATGACACTCTGCTGCTTCTAATGGCTTCTATTATTGAAGCAAAGGCCATTAAAACTATCCTTATATTTTATGAGGAAGCCTCAGGACAAAAAGTTAATTTTGACAAAAGCTCTATTTATTTCTTCAATACTCCTGAGGAGAGGCAAAGAAAGATTGCTAATATTCTTGGATGCACCATTAATTCCCTACCAGCTACTTACTTAGGGTTACCTTTAAGCACTGGCAAGATTTCAGTGGAGGTTTGGAATGATCTTATTAAAAAATTTCGAAGAAATTTGGCAGGATGGAAAGGAGCCGTCCTCTCAAGTGCAGGTAAGTGCCTTTTGGTTAAAAGCACGCTTCAAAACTTGCCTATTTACATACTATCAATGTTCAGCATGCCTACAGTTGTGATGAATAGTATTGAGAAGATTCAAAAACACTTTCTGTGGCACAGTACTGAGGAAAGATTCAGATATCATCTTGTGGCTTGGGAACAAGTTTGTAAACCCAAGAGACTGGGGGGGTTAGACATCAAAGATATCAAGCATATGAGTACTGCCCTTACTGCAAAATTAGGATGGAGATTGATAAATGAGAATAGACCTTGGACAAAGTTGATTAAGATCAAATATCTTTCAAATCAGAACAAGATTTCCTTCATATATGATCAGTCCCTTCCGAGTGGTTCTATTTTCTATAACAACCTTCTTCGCAGCAGACACATTCTCTTTCAGGGATGCAGCTGGAAGCTTAGAGATGGGCAATACATAAACTTATGGACCGATAAGTGGAGTGATTCTAACTGGATTTCTACTTATGATCATATGATAGACAATTTAATTGCAAAGTATGGACACAAAATTCAAGGATACATTGAAAGGGATGGAAACAAAAGAAAATGGAAGCAGCTAAAAGTGGAGAATGATAGTATTCAAGATGATATTATATATCTCTAGGATCAACTTTCCCTAATCCATCTAAGTAATCAAAATCTTAAAGATGAGCTCATTTGGAATGATTCTTTTGATGGGGATTACACTGTTAAATCGGGATATAATTATTTCTTTGCATCCATGGAAAGCGAAATCAAGTGGCACAAGTTGTGGATGCCGTAACTAACCCCTAGAGTGAACTTCTTTTGGTGGCTAGTTATTAATGGCAAGATTCTAACTAATGATAACCTCATTAATAAGGGATTCATCATGCCTAATAGATGTTGCATGTGTCAGCAAGAGGCTGAAGATATAAAACATTTATTCCTCCATTGTGAGATTGCTTCCAAAATTTGGCAGCTTATTTTTGCAAAATTCAATCTAAGATGGATTTTTCCCCTTACCTGCCTTTAGACTTGGGAGCAATGGATCTCTCCATTTAAACATTGCATGGTGAAAAGACTATGGCAACTTGTTCTGCCACACACTATGTGGAGAATCTGGAAGGCTTGTAATGATAGTATTTTCGGAAGCAATAGACACGCTTGTAACAAAGTTTAGAAGGAAATAATCATTTCTGTGCAAGATAATATTGCTAGATTTAAACCCCCTAAAAATAGACTCTAACCGGAGAATGAAGATTACATTCTGACTGAATGGCATATAGCCACTATCAATAGAAATAAAAATGGTACTGACAGAAACACAGTCCGATAGATTAAACCCCCCACTAATTGGCACAAATTAAATTTTGATGGGGCCTCAAAAGGAAATCCGGGTGACTCTAGTGGTGGGGGCATCATCAGGGATCAAATAGGCTGCTATGTTGCTAATTTTTCTGGAAGAATGGGAAGACAAACTAATCATTATTCTGAAGCCATGGCGGATCTTTGGGGTATTAGGTTTTCCAGAGATTGTAATATTCAAAATATCATAATTGAAGGTGATTCTCTAAATATTATAAATCTTCTGAACAAAAAGCAACACCCCAGCTGGTCTATCAAGGATTATATTGAGGAAGCTATAGATATTTGCAAAAGCTTTGCTAATCTCCACATCACCCATACTTATCGAGAAGGAAACAGGGTTGCCGACAGTTTGGCTAACCTAGGTGTTTATAATTCCTTTCAAACTTGGATTGGCGGGGATGTTCTGCCCTCTCATGTCAATAAAGCCATCATCATTGATCTTCATGGTAGTGAAAATCATGACTAACGGCTGTATTTTAGATGCTAATGTGCGGATCCCTAAGTACATGATGATGACATCAAAAAAGATTTGGATGATTGTTGCGACTTGTGCGGGCTGGATTACCATCATTTCTTGGCATGGGAGGAAAGCTGGGGAGCGGGGCAATAATAACAAATGTAGCATTACAATTAAGCCGTATTTCACGAGAAGTGTAGATTCAAATACCAAAAACACCGTTCATCTTGTCCCGCACATTGCAAGCTTTTTTACCGTTGAAAACAGGAATAGGAACAAAGGAAACATGGGGGGTCCGCCATGCAAAACCGAACCAACCCACAATCCTGAGTGGAAAGAGAACACAGAGCTTTAGGAGTACTTGAAAATCGGGGGCCTATCAAATTTCATTGAGAGGATTCAAGGCTTCGACCAAGACATCTCCATCAAATTCTCCAAGGGTTAGAAGAACAGAATTTTCAAGTATAGTAACATGAAAATGGAAATTACAGAAGAGCTCATAGCTTAGATCACGGATCTCAGCCTGGAAGGCACAAAATTCTTCAATAAAAAGGTCGACAGGGAGGTGAAAACCAAGAAATTTTTAGAAGAGGGTGAGAATCTCGAGTTTGTAACTGCTGGCCTCAAGGTGGAGTCAATCCCTGTACCTTTTGATGAACTTGCCAGAATGGTGGTAAGGTATGTTACCCTTGAAGGAAGATATGTGACTATTCCTCACAAGCATCTGATTTTCTGAACATTTTCATAGAAATAACATTATTAGCTTTCCTCACTATCTGATCAACTCCTTGGAGAAATCTATAAGGGAAGTTCAAAATCACTCTCAGGCTGTCCCTCTGCACTAGGGCCTTATCCTCCTGATTCATCGTCACTTTTTCAGCTGCCCTCCCATGAACCCTATCCCACCTCCCTCCTTCATACCCCCACCTACCCATACTGCTCCCACTCCACCCCTACTAAAAAGAAAGAATGATGATGTTGGCTCCAGCAAGAAAAGAAAGAAAGCTAAAATCCCTACCTCCCAACGAGTCCATAGGAGCCACAAGGACTTAGAACTAGCTGAAAACCTCATGTATATTAGCATGCCTGTGGAGAATCCCAAAGAGGAGGATTTACTGGAGAGGGTTGACAGATTGGAGAAGGAGATTCAAGAGCTCAAAGGAGCTCTCAAAAACATGGAGAGAGCTAAGGGTAAAAGGATCCTTCAAATTGAGGAGGAAGAGGGGGTCATCGATGAATTCTTTAAGAAACTGCAGTCCCTTGATGGCAGATTGGGGAATGCCAAAAGCCGCAATGACTGCATTTTATCTGCCCTCAAAAGCATTTATAACTCCATTGAACAACATGTCCACAGTGTTTGCAGTTTGAGTGGAATCAATGAAGACATATGGGGCCCTAAAGAGAATAGAGACATTACAATCTCCCAAGTAGACATGAAGGACCCCTCTCAGGCCACTACCATTGCCTTTTTCATGTGACTACAGGCCATCAAGACCAATATTGACAGGGCCATCAAGTAACGGGCTGTTGTGCTAGCTATTTTTTTGGCTGCGATCTAGCTAACCTCGGGCGGTTCAGGAGCTATTTTTTGGCGGAGCTCGTTATTCTGTTTCTCTTTTGGTTTCTTTTTTATCTTGTCTTCTTAGATCTGGATCTCTGTACGTCTTGATCCACTTTTCACCGTATATTGTAATATCTGGCTGTTGAGCCTTCTTGGGTGACTGTTTTTCCCCTCTCTGGGCTTCTTCTCTCTTCTTTTCTATCTGGCTTTTGAGCCCTTTTGTATTCAGGGTATAGTCCCTTCAAAACTATTTTCCCTTAATAAAAAAAAATTAAAAAAAAAACCATCTCAGCAGTATTTATTTCTTCAATAATATTAGTTTAGTGTTAACTAGTATCTAAATTCATCAAATCTTAACTAAATCCATTTACCATTATAAAGCATTAATGCCATAAAACTGTCCCTCATAAAGTTGCTACTTGTAAAAAGGTCTACCACATTTGATCTTGGTGACCTAGGACCATAAATCACGATCAACTAGGATTGTGTCCTATCTGGAGGTCGTACCCCTCATAGCTAGTTTAAAGGGTATTCATCTGTCATGCATAAAATTTATATATCAATGACAAAGCACAGTCATCATGATGCACACAGATTTATTTTTATCAATAAGATGCATGCCAAGAGGATTTTTTATCATCAACTTATTCAATCCCCCTTTCAATGAAATCAAGTACAAAAAGATATATTGTTCTTGTACTTTAATTGATATGTGTTCTACCAATGAGCAAAGGGTTGATTACCCCTGAATATTTTTGGTTTTTAAATCAATTTAGGTATGAGACTTATATTTTTCTTTATTATAGTTGAGAGGTCATAACCTGTAAATTGGCAAGTGGATCCATGGTAGTACCGAGTGAATGTATATGTAAGTGAGTTCATAAAAATAATCAACTTTAAATTTAGTATCCATTTGACCATCATATGTCCTATCTTTTCTTCTTAGATTCTGAAATTTTTATTGGACAATGCAAAATGATCTTGTGCATATGGTGCAGTTTGAAATGGCCCCAAAAATAGTTTTTACCCAATGACAATGGTGAATTCTAGATCAGATGTCAATACAACCTAGTTCAATTCAAACCATTTGTGGACAAGATGATGGATTCATTCATCACTGTGGAGCCCTGAGAATGGAAAATCGAATATAGGCACCTCAAGATTGATGCAAGTGTGCAATTTTTATTGATAGATGTATTTAAGATATGTAAAGCTAGGTTATGAATAGGATCTCTTTTCCAGGACATCACTTTATTATTAATATTTTATGCGTTATGTACTATGGAACCTACATGAATAAGATCTTGGATGTTTCCTATAAAATTCAATTTCTACTAAGAGTTCCTTGACCCCTGTTGTATTTTATTGCCTTAGAGAAAATAGAAAAATATTTGATAAATATCTAGAAGGTTTTTTATGTGGAAAGAGTGCAAATTAGATCTAAAATACTCTTTAAATGAAGCTAGTGATTATCTAAGTCTGTTCCCAAAATAACTAGTTATTACTATCTTGAGTATGTTTGTAGAGGATGTGGCTGGGATGACAAAATACGCACTCACATAACTTTGAATAATGAAACACTCATTTGATTTAATATTGGTATTGTCTGATATGCTCAATTATATGGGTTAATACAACCAATTAGAGAGTCAAAAGATCATTGTGCAAAAAAATATATCCACTTGGAAAAATGGTCTACCCTGACTATCCTTGACTTTATTCCCCTTAATTAAAAAACTTAGGCTAATGTAGCCATTGCAACAAGATTTGTCTAAATTTCCATTGACAAGATAAACTAGGATAATTATAGGAACTACAACTCTTAACCTGAACTCCACAACCCACTAAAGACAACTATGAAGTAGACTTCAAGATTCATAAATTTATCAGTCCAATTATAAGATATGGTCAACATGCAAGAAGCTCATAATTAGTCATTTTATCTAACACATGTTGGCTTACGTGCATCATGCTACCCTAAGGGTACGACTAGTTGGGTATCCAACAAACTTTACCGCCTCTAACTATTTTAATATAGATGACATAGAATCAAGATAGAGGGGTAAATTTACGTCATATATATATATAGGGGCAGGATAGTCCTATAGCATAGTATATATAGGATATACTACTATGATATATCCTGCATATATATATATAGTCAGTATATGCCATCACTATGATATATATATATATATGGTGTCCCACCTCTTGGGGATGAACTTTGAATTATTTCGGTAGGATTTGATTTAAGTGGTTATCATATAGTAAAGTGTACTTTAACTGGTCACTTCCAGTCTAACACATATTTTCTCAATTTGGCTACACTTAACCAAATAAACTCATAAAAGGTGTTACCACAATGCATCTGCAAGTGCAAATAAATCTCGGGGTGTAAGTTAGGTAATTAATTAATGTTCAACCATATTGGCATCATGCTCAACATTCCCCCCTATTGATGCAAAGAAAGCATATATGTATATCATCTCCTTAAGTCTGTCCATGAAAAAATCTTCAGTAATCCCTTTCAGTGAAAATATCAGCAAGTTGATCTTGCACTTATCACAAGTATATCATGGTGACAAAATCATTTATCGATGTTGAACCAGAAGTGATGCTAATGAAATTTATGCTTGAATTATAACCATGTTTGAGTTCTGGCCCTAAAAATATCTGGATTAACCATTTGATAACTTGTATTGCCCCATTAGAATCTATGGTACAAAAAAAAATGTGTATTATTGAACCTTTCTAAAATAAAAAATATTCTTCTCAACCACATGATATTGTACTGTAAGACATGGTGTAAAAGCTCACATATTCATCTTGTAGTAGTCGAACTTGGGACAATAAAAGTGGCAAGGGAAACTTCTTTAGTGACCATCAAATCTACCCACTTCCCAATCTGAAGCAATAACCTGAAGTAGACTTGCTTTCATCAAGAGAATCTCCCCAAATCTGATATTTGTGTGTCCAATGTAGACTATAATATACTTGTTGGTATGATAAGTGAGGTACCATGATTCATAAGTAACCTATTACATATATGAAAACTATTTTTCGCTACTTTCAAATGCTTTAGGTGGTGAATTGTGCAAATACATACTATTAAGTCTAGTTGTGTCACCACCTTTATTATCTTTGTATAAATATTCATACACATCCTTATGTTTTTCTTGACGTGGAGTTTTGGTATAAAACTCATGATAGAAAGCTCTAGATTTTTCCTATGTTACAGTCTTCATGGGTTCTTTGTTGATATGCGATATCTCAATTTGTCAGTTGACGATTAACCCACTCTTTCATTTGGCTATCTTCTACATTGTAACTTCTAGGTTCACTAGTCTCATAAATGATTCTCATGAAAACATAGTATTTTCATCATAAACATCCACAAAAAAATTATCTTCTTGAGCTTGGACCCTTTTTAACAACAGAGATGTGATAACTGCCATTATTTTGATACAACATATAATTATTCATCATTTTGTCAACTCAGAAAATTTTTGAAGCATGTACTTTGTGTCTGACGTAGATGGAATCACTAGTCTCTGAGGAAAGACGCTCGTACTAGTTCCTCTCCATGAACCATGTTTGCAAGGAGAGTGTGAAAAAAAAATTCCCACTGTGCATGCCAAATATTGTTATGCTAAACTTGCTATGTTATTTGAATGAAACTAACACCTAGTAGCTCTCAATAACAAAGCTAATCTAATACCATTAACATCACGATAAAATCTTAAAGGAAATAGCTAATCTAATACATAAACATGAATGAAA
>CM034151.1:8463519-8603922 GCA_019776745.2 Taxus chinensis | reverse complement strand
TAAACTTTTCCAACCTGAGCACCACAAAAGTTCAGTTGACACACCCCATCATGACTTAACCCACACCTTTCCAACAGAGGTTGACTACAACATGCTGCTGACAAACTGATCTGACACCGTCACCCAACTAAACCAAGTCAAAAAACCATCACCTGACTAGTTGAGATGAATAACCTACCCAACCAATATTTTTCATAGCTCGCCGCGAGTTATAACCAACTTGCCAAGCCAACACACAAGCTTCCCTGCATACCACAAAATCATTTCCCTTTCCACATTAACTATCAATGTTCTGACCTGATAAGTTGTCCATTTACCAGAGGGTGTGAAAAATGGATAACAATTGGGGACTTACGAGATGATATACTTGCTTGATCTGGAAGACCAATGACTGTAGGGGATTCATTAGGCATGGAGTCATATTAATAGTTGGAATTAGCCCATCACTTGAAAATATATCTTCTAACCTCTGGAACACTACTGGATATTTTCATTTCAAAAGAAACCCTTGTTTGAGGACTAGTTGTTTCTTCATCAAAATTTTCCTAAAATTGAAAAGTGAAAGAGAAACAAGGGCACAACTATGTACAAACATAAAAGGTCATACACATTCCAAATAGAATATGCAAAGAGTGCACAAGAACTTATTACAAAATAAACATAAACTAAAAAAATGCGATGTGCTACAAGCACTTGGAGGAATTACAAATCTTAAAATAATATGTATAAGAAGGATATTTCACTCATTAATAATGCTTAAGATAGATTCCATTGACTAGAATTTGTAGTCCCTCTCTGCCCAACTTTGATAGCTAGAAAGCATTGTTTTCTTTGCATCTTGAAATCATATAAGTGCCACTCCATATTGCATCAAAATTAGAGTACCTTCCTTATTTTCCATTGTATGCATCTTATTAAAGAACTAAGTCTCCCTCTTGGAAGTTTCTATCTTTGGCCTTTCTATCAAAACTCATCTTGATTCGAGCTTGGTCCTTCTGCATTTTTTTCATGGCCTGGTTTCTTATCTCTTCTAGCTCTATGAGCTCTGTATACCTAAATTTCATAGCTGGAAAATCAAACAACTCTAGTTTCTTGATAAGCTCCAATGATAGTAATTCAAGGGATATTGAAAACATTGCTTCCCTTCCATAAACCAACTTGAATGGGTAATAACCAGTTGACTTCATAGGAGCAATTCTATAATCCCACAAGGTTGATTTCAATTTGGTATGTTGAGTCCTTTGATTCTCATCTAGGGTTCTTGAAATTATTCTCAACAAGTCCTTGCTTGTGGGCTCTGGTTGCCCATTACCCTAGGGGTAGTAGTTATTCTCAACAAGATTTCATTTCTAACAGCCCAATTGGATATATTTTCTCCAAGAAAATCTAAGGCACTATCTGATATTATAGTAGAAGGAACACCAAACCTTGTTGTAATACCTTCATATAAATCCAAAATTCTAGTTTCAATTGCTTCCTTTAGTGCAATTTATTTTGTCCACTTATTGAAGTAGTTTGTGGATGAAAGAATCCATTTTTGACCTAGGCTAGAACTTGGATTGATCATCCCAATAAAATCTAGCCCCCATTGCATGAAAGGTAGTTTAACTAAGATAGGACAAATCAAGAGGGTTGTTAGCTTCTCTTTACCTGTGAAGAACGCACACTTCTTGCATTTCTTGATCCATGAGTAGTAATCATTGAAAATACTAGGCCAGTAATAACCAACTCTCATGATTTTAATACTTATCACTTTTTGGGAAAAATCACCTCTTGCCTCTTCATCATGAAACTCGTGCAATACCCTCTCTATCTGATCTATATTGATACACCTTAGGAGGACATAATTCACATCCATTTTGAAAAAAATATTATCTACAAGCACATATACGATGTAATGAATTCTGAAATACCTCCTTTTGGACTTACTCAATCCTTGAGGACTTTGACCTGTTTGAAGAAAATATACAATATCTTGAGTCCAACAAGGAATGGTTATACCACCTGTAGTTTTTTCTTGATTATGTTTCAACACCATAACAACTGCTCACTCCTCTCTTGATTCATCATGTTGGTTAGAAGCTAGCTTCTCACATAACCCTTTCCCCCTAACTAATTTGGTCACATTTATATAAATGTCATACTCCATGACCTTGGTTACCCAACTAACTCTCTTTGCATTAAGGTCCTTGTTCAAAAGAAAATATTTTACACCAACATGTGAAACTAATAGATGAGTTTTATTATTTTATACTAGATGTCTGAATTTATTTAAGCTTCTAATCACAGTAAGGACATGATTCTCAATGAATGAATATCTCACCTCATAATTCTGAAGGCTTTGGTTGAAGAATGTGATAGGATAATCCACTCCTTCTTGATTTGGTTTTCCTAGTATGGCAAATATTGCATTCTTGATTCCAAAAGTGTATAAAATGAATTCCTTTGAGAAATATGGATTTATGAGGGTTAGAGCATATGTAATGACTTGATTTATGGATTTAAACTTTTTTTTCCTTCGGCAATCCATCTAAAAACCATGTTCTTCTTTAGCATCATCATTAGTGACTTGACAAGATGGGAAAAGTTAGGAACAAGCCTCCTAACAAAATTAATTTTCCCCAAAAATATTTGGAGATCCTTCTTGTGACTTGGAAATGACAATGCTTGAATGGCTTCTACCCTTTTTGGATCAATTTCCAACCCTTCCTTAGACACGATGTGTCCTAAGATATTTCCTTCATGAGATAAGAATATGCACTTTTTCATATTCAAAGACACTTCAAATATCCTCCATATTTGGAACACTTGCCTAAGGTGGAAGAGGTGACTAGCTATGTTTTTTGATAATACAGTAATGTCATCTAGATGCATAAGAACTATCTTATTGATCATCCCTTTGAATACCATATCCATTGTCCTTTGGAAAGTGGCTCCGGAATTTGACAGTCCAAATGGAATCTTCCTATAAGCATAGGTGCCCCATTGTTTTGGTGAAGTTTGTTTTGAACTTATCCTCCTCTTTCACCATAGCCTGATTTTAGCCTTAATATCCATCTAAGAGGGAGGATATTTCTAAATTAGCCACTACCTGTAGAATCTGCTCCATAGAGGGAAGTGGATAGTGATTCTTGAGCGATTCCCTATTTAAATCCTTAAAATCCATGCAAATCCTGATTTCCCCATTCTTTTTCCTAACGAGCACAAGATTTTCCACCAAACTTGAGTGTTTAGTCGAAAAAATGATACTCACCTTAATGAGCTTTTTCAGCTCCTTCTTCATAAGAGGCCCTATATAAGGGTTGATCGTCCTTTGTTTTTGCCTAACAGGCTTAGCCTCTAGATGCAACTCAATGGTGTGTTGTGCCAATTTTAGGTTAAAAACATTCAAATCCTCATAGCTCCATGCGAAAACATTTGGGAAATCCTGGCAAAGCTACACAAGGTCGTACTTTTCTTGTTCATTGCTCATTTTACCTATTTGGAGCATCTTACCTTCTCCAACTGAAATGGATTGATAATCCTCCTTTTTGACTTGAATGTTGACCTTCTCTTTCTAGAATTGATCATTTGGGTTGAGTATTGACTCTTAAGTCACTAAACCCATTGGTAATTTATTTTTCCATAGCTGCACTATTTGATCCCCATATTGCTGCTCTAATTTCTCTTTATTTTTAGTTAAGAAGTCGGTCTCCTATAAAAAATTAATGATCTTTTGATCATTCTCAAGAACTTGCCATCTTGTGTTATTATCTGGCACAGCTACTCTTACAACCATTTTGATATGACATTGATATTTCTCACTTTTGATACTTTCCATAATGTCAAACGATGCCCCATTTGCTGCCAGTCTATCTTCTAATTCATTCTTATTTCTTTAGATGGAATTGCTGCTAAAAGCTTCGAGATCTTCAATGAGGTCCCATACCCAATTTTTGTAGTTCTTCAACAGATCATTCTTAGCAGAATTTTTTCCTTTGACTTGGTTCATGATTAACTCACTATCCTCAAACACTTGCAAGTTTTTAATTCCTCTCTTTCTTTCCCAATGCAATCTTTGGATCAAGGCTTCATACTCAGTTGTGTTGTTTGAGAAATCAAATTGAAAATGGAAAGATGAGTAATATTTTGTACCTTGTGGTGAAACAAGCATAGCTCCTCCAACACCTTGCCTACTCCTTGAGCCATCAAATTAAAGTCTCCATACCTCATTATCATCTTCATCATCTAGTTTGGTGATACTAGGAAGTAGTGAATTTTATTCATGGAAACAATAAAACCCTAATTTAGCTTCTTCCATTTCCTTGTAAGGGTCAAATGAAAGTCTCTTATTAGCCCAATCATCAAGGATTGAGTCTGGAATGCTTCCAAATTTGGTATCTATTTCATAAGTTCTTGGAAAATCTTTATGATTGTGAGCCAAGAAATTTACATTGATTGGACTCTGTGTATGAGGATCAATATGAAAGTTTGAAATAGGCTCAAATATGATCATAGCCTTAGCTCCATACCTTGTTCTGAAAAACATGTGTGACCAATCAGCAGACAAATAGCCTCCAATTTTAGTGGCATGAAGTCTCTTGACAAATAGAATGCAAAGAGTAGCGGGAAGTCTATGACTGATACATCTTACAAGATGGTCACATTGGGCCATGCATGTAATGTAAGGCTCAATCCTTTGCTTACTCAAACCATTGTTACCATTGTCCCATTGAATTGAACCAAACCTCTAGAAATGACTTCATATTGAAGACCCAGTTGATCGGATATTTGTTGTGGAATTATAGAGCTACTTACTTCTGAATCAATCATGCAATTATGCACCGACTTATCTCAGATGATCAATGTGATATAGAATGGTGGGGGCTTGAAATTTTTACTTGGTTGGCCTCCTTCATTTCCTCATTGGTGAGCTACACTAGTGAGTACCTTCTCTTTCTCTTTGGATGATTGTTTTGATGCTGACCAATTCACCATAGCAGCTTACAATAGGTATATTTGTCCCGAGATAGCTAATGAATCTTCCATTAAGATGTTTACATTTGTTTTCTTCATCTACTCAATAATTTTGAATGGATATGAACTATCTATCTATTTCCCCTTGCTTTAAATTTTTTTTCTTACACATGGGCTATTACAACCGACACTTGATCTGGTCTAGAAGGTGGCTTGGTCTAACCGTCCACATTGGGAGCTACATTTTGGTTACCGATACCTTGTTGGGTGATTGAAGGTTGTGGATCATTTGTATTAAATGACTTTCCCTCTCCAATATTTCTCTTCTTGGACCATGTATTGGCTTCTACACTCTGAGAAGGGACTTGATTCATACCATAGAAATATTCATCATGTCAATTAACTGGTGTGGTCTCATTTAGAGGTGCTTCCTGAGTTACTTCTAGCTATTGATTTCCTTCTTTTCTTGTCTCATGTTCCACACTCGTTGTTGTCACCATAAGAGCTTGTCTCAAAGCACCATTGAAACACATTGAATGGTTATGAGGTTGATTGCATGAGAAGCACCAATCATTTATTGAACCATGCTATATTGCACTGGAACCTAAGCTCTAGATTTGGACACAACACTAGGATTGTAAGGATGAAATGGCCTACTCGAAAGAGGTTTTTTTTTGTTTTGAATTGTATCTTGAGTAGGAGGTCTATTAGGTTGATATGGAGGCCTATTGGGTTGGGCTTGAGGTGGATATGACCTCAAATCTTAATTTTTCTTCCTCTTAATTATCACAAACTCATTTCCTAAGTTTTGCAACTCCTTCATGACTTATTGGAGCTCATTTAAGGTACTAGAAGATGAGGTAGAGGATTCGATGGAGATCTTATTTTTTGGAGCAGGGATGGGAGATAATGTAGGTGCTTGACTAGTGTTTGGACTTCCTAATTTTGGATAAAGAGGTATGGGTGGCCTAGATGTGAGTTTTTCTGCTTGAATCAAATAATTTTTATTTCTAAGGGAAATACTATAAGCTATGGGTAAAGTTGTATCTCCCATGGATTATATCATCATTGCAATATGTGAATTTAGATATTTTAGGAAGTATAGAAAGGCATATTTAGTTGTTGGTCCCACAACAAGCAGAATTCTATCCCATGTCATTTGAAACCTAAAGTTGAAATCTTCCATCCTCTCATTTAGTGCTCTCTTAATTATGGTTAGATATTCCAACAGAGATAGATTATATTCCTTTTCTCTGAATTGGTTGTGAGAGTTGTGCACAAATGTTCCCAATTCTGGATAGATCCTACTATTAGACTCCTGCACCATTACAGAGCTTTACCCTTAAAGGAGGATGCTAAAAACTTAGCTGCAACATCCATTTCCGTAATTTTTTGAATTACATAAACATTTTCCATGTCTTGGATGTGGTCAATCGGAGTTATATGGTTCTCTCCAGTGAAATAAGGATTTTTCTGTAATTCCTCAATTGTAATTGGATTTTTTGCATTGAGAGTAAGTGGGGTTCTTCCCATGAAGTTGACATACTGATTTGGTGGCCCTTGTAGTAGTTGTTGTAGATGTGCCATTATGATTGTCCTGAGAACCCTGGTCGATTGAAGGAAGGGTCTATTAGGTGGAGGTGTTGATAAGGTTTTGTTTGGTGGATATAGAGACCTTTGTACTATTATTCGTCTCCTTCCTCTTCCTGGTGATAAATATAAGTATTCAAAGACACCTTCTTCTCTTTCTCTAGATCGAGTCTGAATCCTTATCATGACATAAACCACTAGTACTACTGAAACCAGTTGATTTTATATTTGGATTCACCAGATATGTTGTTAAAAATCCCCCAAAGGCTATAAACTCACCAAGACACACACCCAATCTTGATGAAATAGGAATATTGACTTCTAGTCCCACTGGGCGTGAAAAAACTATTATGTCATAAAAGTAGCACCCTAGGATTTACACATTACAAAACCCTACTTTTGACTAACATGGGATTGTCTCAAGGTGTGGGACCCTTGAAATTGAGACAAACCTCCAAAGAAGGTTGATTTCTAATCTATTCTAATGCTAACCTAATCCTAAACTATCAATTCCAAAGGACCAGAGAGAGAAATACATAAAAATGTAAATCCTAAACTAAGATAGGCAATAGCACCAAAACAAGGCTAGAGAGATTCCTAGTGAGTGAAGGTGGGGGGAAATGGGGAAGAAGAGGGAAGACAAAGTGCCATAATCCCAAAATTCATTCAAACCTCCAATTTATTATAGTACAACAAATCTAAACCCTGTAAAGGAACACAATATGCACAATATACCTACAAAATATAACAGAAGGCAAGAAATGCAATATAAATCAAGCGAGGGAAATAAGAGCCAAAAAACACTAATTTTATTGCTTAAAATGATGCACAATCCATTACGATATAGGCACAATGAAACAATCCTTCACAAAGTTTATGATTTGAGGCATGTAACTCACAATAGCTATGGAACAATTTTGACAGAGTTCCTTTGCTATTTAAAAAAAATCCCCTTTAAAATGAGGAAAATTTTACAATATATATGTAATTTGGGTCACCAACCGATACGATGCATTAAAGAGGTATGAGAAACCATTATTTTTGGTACCTTTCCTACATGGGTGGTCATGGGTGCTATGCCTCATTAATTCTGGTCATTGAGTTGTCATTCATTCAACTACCCTCGTCTGGCTTGTAATGCGTCCATCCTCTTTGTTGTCTATCTACATTGGGTTGGATGATGTCTATCTTTGTAACCGTACATGCTTCTAGTCACCAACCAACCCGGGGGTTGCCATTATCACATTGTGGGCTGTCGAACCAAAGAGGTTGGAAATCCATCTATCTCTGCCTGTACGACACACTATCCATCCATTCTGGTGGTTGATGAACCAACGAGCTAACTAGCTGAATGACTCGACCAACCATGTCATATAACTATAAGTTGTTTATCTGTGTTGGTCATGAAACCATGAGGGGTTAGACAACATCTATGTATGTTGACTAACCTCTCTATACACCATCCATCTGACCAATCATAACCTCGCTAACCTGAGTTGCCACAAACTTCAATTGACACACTCATCTGACTAACCCATCACTCATCCAACCGAGATGACCAACCTTCACCTGACCAAGCGAGTTGACCAACCTGCCTGACCAATCGTCACCTGACTAACCTTCCTGACAAACTAAGCCAACCAACTTTCCTGACCAACTGAGTTTACCAATTGTCACTTGACCAACTGAGACAACAAACCATTAACCAACCAAATGAGCTGACCAACCTTCCTGAATAATATTTTTTATGGAAAGCTAGATCGCTACAAGCTATAAGTAACTCAGCCAAGCCAACACACGAGCTACCCTACATACCGCAAAATCATTTCCCTTTCCCCATCAACTACTGATGTTCTGACCTGATAAGTTATGCATTTCACAGGGGGTGCGAAAAATGGATAACAGTTACATTGACCCAGAATATTCAGTAACATCAAGGATGAATAAGAAATATGATGTATACAATTATGATATTTCTATTTTAGCATTGTTGAAGGGAAGGGAATTATGGCCAATAACTCAAATCTTCCAAAGTTGGTAAGATTTATGTTTGTTAATTTTCATTCGCAGCTTACACTGTACATTGTTTAAGTATTTTTAAGGTTTTTTGTGAGGAAAAATAAAATGTGGATAGAATTATCTTTGACATTGGAAAGTGAACCCATATTCTATTAAAATAATATTACAACACACTCATCGAAATTGTTGATACAGAAGTTTCATAAACCTACAGGGATCTTGGGATTGTAAGAAAAAACTTCCAGTAGGCCTTGCTTTGTACCAAGAAATGTCCATATGTTCGACCCACCATGCATGATGTTGTCATATTTCTAAATTTGACGGTGCTAGTGCCTACTCCTACACAATTTCCTAGTATTTGAATGAACCATTTGACCCCTAGTAATAATTACATGAGGTATTTGGATGGATATGTAGATGGTAAGAATAATGATGTTATAGGGAGCACAATTTGTACTTCTAAATGGCATATGTTTTTGAGATTTAGTGAGGTGATTTCACAAAACACTTTTTTATTGGAATAATACTTGGATGCTGTTGTGACGGGAAAAAAAATTATTCCCTAGAGTCCTCACTTTCCCAGGTTCTACTTTTCTTAATGGTTGAGTAGATTTTCAAGAAAACAATGACCAATTTTACATGTTACAGTACATATTTTTTTCCATAATAATCCCAACCACTCTTAACCTTTAAAACAGATAAAAGTGTGCCCAAATTTCTTTTAGAAGGGGCAATATTAGGTTTTGGGGAATTTGTTCCTTTTCCACTTGCCAAATAGGATTCTTTTTTTCATAGCTAAATCAATCCAAATCTGATACCAGTAGTAGTACACTCTTCTGATGTTTCCTTCTCGTAAATACTAGTCTCTACTTTGATAGCACCTCCATTACTACTTTACTCAACACTACTTGTATCCAAACTAATAATCCCATTCTAGAGGTACAAAATGTATTCATGTTTTGTGTAAATAAAATTGTCTTAAAAAGGGACGAATCCTCATATAGGATCTACAACTGTATATGTATGAATTTTTTTCAAAATTTTAAATGTTCATATAGAAAATTTCAATGTAAATATGATGATAGATCAATTTTGTTATTTCTTGACTCATAAAAAATACAATTGTGGTACAATGAGTGTTTTGATTGATGTAAACTATAAAATAATGGTTCAATGTATCTCTGAGGGCGTAATACGACGTTTCTCACAAACATTTTTTTTGCATTTTGTCAAGGATTATTTCATTTTCTTGCTCATGGAAGTGACTCATTGTTTATACGGAGAATGAAACAATTTAGAAGCATAAATTCTACTATCTTTCATAGTAAACTAATTTTTGATATTCATAAACTCCTAACTTTGTTGTTTGCTTTTAATGATTACTTGGAGATATAGTTTATAATAATAAACACTAGTGAACTTTTAAAATCTAAAAAAACAATACTTGAGTTTTTACAAGGTATATTTTAGGGTGAGAACGTATTTTTATTGTGAGTTCCACCAAAAGTCAAAATAACATGACAACCATGTAAGGTCAGCATAAAATTTAAGGATATGTGTATACTAAACATTTTAAGTGTGTGCCTCGTACTTTTAAATTTGGATATTTGTGCTCTGAAAGTGCGAATGAAAGTGTGGGACTCACACTTTTAGAGTGTGAGGCTTGCACTTTCAGAGTGTGATTCTCATATTTTTTAGAGTGTAGGGATATCACTTTGAAAGTGCAAGGCTCATACTTTTCATAGTGCGGATCTTACACTTAAAAAGTGCGGGGCTCTCAAAATTTCAAGAGTGTGGGGCTTGCTCTTAGAAATTGCAAGGCTCTTAGAATTTAAAAGTGTGATCCCAACACATTTAGAGTGCGAGGATCACACTTAAATACAACAGGATCATGACTTATAATATTTACTAGCTACTAACTTTACATCGAGGATTTTTCACTTTTTCATTTAATACAACAAGCTCATGACTTATAATAGTTAGCATCCACCCACCTTAGATCAAGGTTCATAACTTACAAGAGTTGTCGATTGCTGTGAAAAACATTGAAACATATTTTTCCAATCTCAATTTGATTTCCTATATATAATGGGTTAAATTTTATATTATGAAGGATCCAAGAACTTTCATCTTGTCAAGATTGCACCACGTATCATAAATTGAAGACTATTATGCCAAATATGCAAATGAATTTGAATTCAGAAAAAGGGACTACATGTGGATGATAGTAGACCAAACAATAGATTTCAAATTTAACTAGTTCATGGATGGAATGAAATATGATGATTCATACTTGTTTGATCCTAAACATCAAGTGACACAATCGCCCCTTATTACTCTCACTCCATATAACATTAGGTAATTAGGTGATATCAAAGGGAATACCATTGTAGAGATCCAATGATTAAAATAATGGTTCAAGTGTAAGAGATGTTCCTTCATTAAGTAAGGTAGTTTGTTGTCTCCAAAAAGACAAGATTCTCACACTTCTTTCTTCAGGACATATGACAAAGAAATAAGCTCCACCCATTTTGTACAAACAATGGAAAAAGAGAACACTAAGGAATCTCCCCTAGGAGGCTTTAGATGAAGTAAAAAATGACTAAATAGCCCACCAAGTATCTTGAGACACGTGAGATTAATCCATCATAATCTCATGTTCTTCATCAACATCTATTTTTTTCTTTCTTGATCACAATATATTTCTATCATGAGAAAACTACGGTCCCTTATAATTCTCTTGAAAGTACCCCTATGCCTGAATTCATATCCACTATAGTGGAAGCGTTCCCATGGATTCAATATTTATTTGGAATCTAATCAAGAATGGCATAATAATCTATAGTTATTTATTGTGGATTCATCACAAAAATATTGAAAATAAAGTGAAGAAAGAAAGCACAAGTGACTTATTGTTTCTTCTTTGGAGCCTTTGGGTCTCAATATGTGGAAGTTTCCTAGCCAAATGTCGGAAAACCTATGGAATAAATGACTTAAGAGGAATATTAAATGCCCCATGTCTCCTTTGGTCAAGCCATGCATGAAGGCGATGCAAATCTGTTCAAGGAATCTTCTACCTGTATGCTTGCTCGAAATGAAGAGTAAAAAATAAATTAAGAAATTGGAGGAGCATGTGAAAACTCTCACTGCCTACCTTTAATCTTTCTTGGATCCCAATGTAGTTTAACCTCCTCCTGTTGAATCCATCTAGCCCATCAGAAATTTTTAGCATGATTTGATCGAGAAGCCACAAGGATATACAATGCAAGGAATAGATAGTGAAAATATGATTGAAAATATTATCAAGAAAGGAAAGAAATTGCTACCAGAAGTTCTTTACTTGTTCAAGTATGTTCTTTCAACTATTTTTAAAGTAAATACAACAAGGGAAGATATTTAACAAGAGAATATTCATTGGGATAGTGTGTTCTAACTTTTGTCTAAAATGAGTTTCCTCAATTCCCACATTCTCATGAGTAGGCAAGTGTTTGCTTCTATTATTGATAACTTGTCCCAATTTTAGACCCCCACAATGAATGCCAAATATGAAATTATAAATGATTCCATATATGAAATTGAATTTATAGGGCAATATACCTTTAATATTTTAAATCATGTCATCTATTGTTTTTATAACCTTGGATCCCTTCCACTCACTAAGAATTCATCGTTAGAATGAATTATGGGTTCTTTCCAAGATTTGGTCAAGGAGGAAAGTGATCCTTTAACCTTCAATGAGGATAGTTTGGAGACCCTTTCCAACATCAGAGGATCAATATATAATTGTGAGATCATAAGGTTTTTTTTAATCGGTGCTAGATTATCAATGATGTTCTTGAGCTATGGATCAAAGTGTTGAGTTATGTTCATATTCTAGAAGTAGAAAAGGTGGTACCTATGACAATCTGTTTTAGTAAATAATTCAAAGGCTAGGATCTCATTCCAAGATTTGTTCCTCAAATTTCATCAAGGGCTAGTTATTCATTGCTAGAGGATTTTTCTTCATCAAATTGATCAAAATTCCTTATCTCTCTCTATCTCCTCTTTCTTCCTCTCTCTATATTCTAATTCTTCATTAAGAATGTACTTTTTCACTTTTTTTATTATTCACTTAAGTGACCTTTAATTTCTCATTGTAAGAGTTCTTTTTCGTTAATAAGAAAAAGGATCACCTTTATTCACTAGGAATATGAAAGGTCAAAAGTGATGAGGAAAGGTGAAAAGTCATGTGAGAGGGACATGAAAAGAAAAATTTTAATACTATAAATTACAATGGATTCTACATTTCAAAGGGTTAGAAATTGTTTATTCTTATAATCTTTTGGCAATTGGATCACTACTACATCAAGAAATAAAAGCTACATTTCCTCTATATCATTTCCTATTTTATTTCATAATATATTTTCCAACTTTGTAAGAATTGTGATCTTGTATAACCAATAAGGAACTTTGTGTCCTTGATTAATGAGTTCATATAACTTTGTGACTCTGAGTTATTAGTCTTATTTTTGATTGCATGGTTGATTTATTCTGATTGAATTTGGACCTACTCTAGGTACTGTTGATAAGAATATTTTAGTTCTTATTAAAAACATTAACCTTCTCTCCTTATTCCTCATAATATTCTTTACCTCCCTTCATAAGAAATTCCTCCCTTGTAAATTGTACAAGAATTCTGTGACAAATTTAGTAGAGTATTTTTGTGTGATCCCTGACCTAACATGTACCCAAAAATTTTAGATAGTTTACATTCAATAATGGGAGCCTTCTCGTACACAATAAGTAGGGGCTTAGCCCTGTGACCATTGGTGGAAACCAATAATATGCACTATGTTAAATATTTTCACCAACAAGAATCCTTCTAATACACGAGTTCTAATTGATCCAAGTGATCAAAGAAATATTTGACAACAAAAAATCAAGAAAATAGGATGACTAATCTAGTGAAAAGAGTTTGGTTGGAATGTGAAAAGTATTAAAGTAAGATAGAGAACTAGTTATCTTTGCAAATATCTCTCCAAATTTAATAGCATAAAAAATCTCATAACGTAAAATTGTAAACACATGATACAGATCAATGTGGTATATTTTAAACTGTTGGAGAAGAAGAATTCAGGAAACACATGTCAATCAAGAATTGGTGGCTCAACTCAATGGTAATAATTTCATGGGTTACATTTTGAAATAAGGATGGAGAAATCAAATACCATTCCAATACATCAATCCTATTTTTAACCAATTTGACCAAGTAAATTGGGAGAAAATTAAATTGTAATCAAAACACATGTTTAAAAACTCATGTTTAAATTTTAATTTCAGCAGTGATAGAACTACCCCTATTTCTAGAGTGGAACTTGTGTATCCACACTCTAATAATAGGGGAATTTGTGCAAGTGGTATAGTGGTTATGCAATCATCATTGAAGAGTAATGTAAACAATCAATAAAATAGCCTTATAAACAAATTGAAGGCTTAGGAGTGGGGTGAAGAGGCTAGGTTAAGTCAAGATAGAAATGCAAAGGAGAGGGGGAGAGGGTTAAGTGAATAGAAATGGGGGTCCAAAAAGGGGTTAAAAAGGGACACCTTTTTCTTGAAATCAAAAAAACCTAAACGTCATTGAATAATTCGGCATGCCTATGCTCAAAATTTGACAAAGTGATAAGAATAAGTACCGTAGAGCTCAGAATATTGTTTCTAAAATACTATTTTTTTTGTAAATGGTTGAAATTAAGAGGGTCCAAGGTAGTGCACACACAAAGTATGTCTAGTTTTGTGTAGAAAAGATAAGAACCTATTGTGTGTGTGTCCCAACATTTTTTTATTTCTATAAAAAACATGCAAATCCCTTCAATAGAAAGTTAGCTAAGACCATGTAAGAGGTCCCACTAATTTTTCATAATTTTTGGATGAATATATAATTTTTTTATAAATTTTAAAAGTACATGTATCCCAAAAAATGAAATATTTGTGTGTGCACCCCCATAACTTTGAGAAAAAAATTCATTTTTAGTATTTTGTTAGTGCGTGTAGAATAGAGTTTAGAAAAAAAAAATACTTAAAAAACATTTGATGAAAAAATCGCAAATTGTGCACCAAAACATATGTATAGGTTTTTGCAACAAAATAAGGCACTAGTTAAAGAAACTATAGATGAAATCCTTAAACTAATCGGATTTTATAAAAAATTATATAGTCATCAAGGTAAAACTGAGCTTAAAATTATAGTATAATTTATTTTTGAATACTATGTTTTAATGCATGGGATATCGAGGTGAACACATGAAATTTTGATGTGTTTTTGTTAAACATAGTTTTAATCATACAGAACATAGTCCAAACATCTGCTTTGGAAATCCAAGGAAAATCCAAGCCTATAGATTGGGTATTACAAACGCCAACAAGATGAAACGTGAGCACGTTATAGTGGTAATGCATTATAATAGAGTAATAGGTCATGGATTTAGACTTTTTTTTATTTTCCATAACGCGCTTGCTTTATAATGCGTCCCAATATTTTTCCTATCGCATTATGATGTGCCCAAGCCATAATGCAAGTGCGTTATGGCCAAAATGGCCAAAAAATGGATTTGTGTCCACTTTTTGGCCCCCCATTTCCATGACATTTCCATGCACTTACCCAAAGATCTTAATCACATTCACATATTTGAAGCATCTTTTTCATCATCAGAGGCATCCTATGTTCCAGTGTTGCACCATGTAATTTTTTGGTACATACAAAAAACCACCTCACTTCACTAGAATCAAGTAAAAATGAATTCCTACTTGACTAATAAAGATAGTTCCTCCAACGAACATTTAAATTCCAAAAGAACATGGACTTTGTATTGGCATTTGGAGGTAAAATCCAAGTCATCAAACCTAAAGAAATGAAAAATAAGTGTCCTAATTGTTTCTTATTTTAAAATTCACCTTTGAGTTTGAGAGAAGAGCATACCTAGTTAAGATGAGGGATACACGACACAAAAATCAAATACATTAAATGAGTAGATTCAAAATTCATTTAACTAATCATATTACATGCAACTAATATTAATTTTCAAATTTAAGGATTATGCGTGTGATTTTCAGCTACAAAATAGGTTTGAAAGATGTAAAACTACAATGGAACCCTACAAGTTAAATATTCAAAAGATAAGATATGTGTTAGGTTGTGGAGCCTATTTTCATGTGTGAAAGTGTTGAAGATTGTACACTAAGAGTACTGTACACTTTCCACAGTTGTCTCATCGGGGTTCGGGGATAGGCCGGGCCTTGAGCGGGGGTCCAAGGGTGGCAACCCCCGGTAGCAAGGGTTCGGGGGCACAATCCCCGAGAAAAATATTTTGGGCCTTAAAACATGCCTGATATACTGGGAAACGTGCTTTTCTCATATGGGTGAGATTTTGACCCATAGGTTTATGGGATGGTTTTTGCCCATGGTTTTGATACCCACGGTTTTGTAAAACTACTTAAGTAGTTTTCTACTTATATGGTTTTATGCATATGGTAGGATATGTAACATTGCAGATGTGTTTTGAATTCAAGTGTGAATTCTGTAGAGTTTGTTAAGCATAGCTCCAAACAGATCTAGGTTTTGTATTGAGAGAGCAGTGGCTTGTATTAAAATCTGAGCAAGTGATTCTTGGTGGACGTAGCCCAAATTGGGTGAACCACATTAAATACTATCTCTTTGTGTTCTATTATTTTATTCTGCACTTTTATTTCAGATCTGTAATATTTTCTGCATATTAGTTTCTATTGTTGCGATTGTGTGAGGGATTATCCCGCATATTGTATCCCCTATTTCCTAGCAATATGATCATATTTATAAAATGAATATTGGAAGTAGAAATGTCTTTACCAAATTTGGTACCTAGAATCAAGATGTCGTATGAAAAAATAAAAAATGTTAAAACCTAAAAAACCATGTCTTTTATAAAAAAAAATCACCACATTTAGTGAATATGTTATTAAGATAATCAAATATGTCATAAAAAATCAAAAACATTGGGATTTTTAGAAAATAATTAGAGATGTTAGGATAAATTAGAGATGTCACATAGAAAACATTAGTAACATGTAGAAATATTTTATAAATTAGAAATGTCACAGATCTATTTGGAAATGTTACTAGCATGGATATAAATGTCATATAAATTTCAAAAATGTTATAACCCTATAGGAAAATGTCAAAAAAATAAAATGTTTCAAATATGATCACATAGGTTATGATAAAATCATAAACAATACATAAATGTTAGAAACATTAGTGGTCCTCTAATAAAAGCTACACAAATACAAATATAATTATTTTTAAAAAAAAGGATCAAATATTTTATGGGATTAGTAAACAAAATTATAATTGAAAAATGACATCTCCCTAACAATAGACTTGTACAGAGACACAAGTAAGAAATGTTACTAATTTAACCAAATGTGTTACTCTCAAAGGCAGAAACATCGATACAGTAATATAAAATATGATAAAATTACTAATAAAAATAGAAATATTACTGACAAAAATTTGATTTTGACTAATCAAGGACACTCCTAAATTTACAAGCAATTTATAGTAACAAAAAATAGTAGTAAAACACTCAAATAAGTTAAGGGGACAAAGGCATGTACCACAAAGAATGTAAAACATGTATACACACATAGGTCATCTTTTTAAATAAAGGAAATAAAAATATACAAAATCTTAATCTAATCCCTAACATACTACCTCAATATCGAGCTAAAGAGAAGAAATAAATACCTATCTCCTTTTTACATGGATTTTCTCAATGGATTTAGATTCTCAAGTAATTTATGTAGGATTTAGGAAACATGCTTGTAGGTAGGGGATGAAAATATGATGCATAGCTATATACATTTACAATCCATTCAACTAATCACGAAGGATCAAATAACAACTTTTTCCAAAGATCTGTAGTGAGGATCCTTTCTAATGGCCCAAAATGGCTCAAACTTGCATTTTTTGACCTATTTCACCTTAGATGGCTTAAAAAATCACTTTAATTTGTTCTATACCCTGCATAAAATTTCCATTCAACCATCTCATTGATCACTTTTCATAAAAACTTAAAACTTTTTAATTTTCCTTCATTTTTTCTTAACTAGCTCCTCTTGGTGTTAACCCCATAACAAGCTAAATTGACCTTTTAGCCTCCAATGAACTCTTCCAAATGTTTACCTTCTTCACCAATTCAATCCAATGTTAATCATAGCATCAACTTGATACAAAAACATCAAATCATCACTTTTCACTTATCTTACTCAAGACTTCCCTTTGGTGCTCTTAAGACCAAGTAATTTGCATGATCCGTAGTGGGATCATTCTAAGCATACCCAGAAGGAAATAAATTTTTTTCCAAGAACTCGTTAGGCTCAATATGTTGTGTGTAAAATTTTGAATCCATCTCCTTATACATCTCTTATAATAACTACTTTATCATTCCTAGTGCAATGATCTCTACTAGCCTTGTCATCAAGCATTTTCACTTATATATTTCCTTTTAAATGGTTCCAAGAAAAACTAAGGACATATTATGACACCCATTTATCATTATCAAATATTTTCAAATTTTGAGTGTGACTTCCTTTTGAAAATATACCTCAACTACAAGATTATAGGGTTTCTAATTAGGTCTATGAGATTGTTACCAGTCTAGGACAAAAGACTATCAAAGATGACGCAAATTTTACCCAATGAAAGTCAAAACTTATTTCATATTCCTTTAGTATACCCTATTACCATGTTTAATTCAAATTTTTGGGTTTTGAATCCAATTGGATAGGATACTAATCTTGTGTTGAGTACTAAAACCCTAAATATGCTCTAAGTGAGCCCAAGAAGCTTTAAAATATTATAAATTGAGTATTTCTTGTTTTCAAGTCCTAAATATTTGTCCTCGGGTTTATTTATACATTCTACAAGATTCTATTCTACGAAAAAAGGTTAATGCAAGTTACTTCAATTTCAACAAAAAAACACTTGTGCAAGCACATTAGGACAAGGTATCTAAAACCCTAAAGCTTGAAAATGAAAGGTATAAATCTTATTTGAAGGATTGATCATGAAAAGAAGAAAATAATTTCTTTTTCTACTCTTTATCTACACATTTTAAAAACCTTCCATCTACACCTCGTTTGAAAAGAGCATTTTCCCAAAGAACATATTGTGCAGATCTAAGTTTTATGGCTCTTTTTCCTTTTGTAGTCAAGTGAGATGGGCATTCACCATAGGTCAGAAAATGAGCAATATCAGTGTACCATACATTTTTTGAGATGAGAAACAAAACCATAGGAAGATTCACTTCATCTTTGGACAACGTTTCATGAGCACCTTCAACAATGAGCCCACACAAGCCCGTAACATGAACCAACTTGGTTGCCTTGATATCCAAATCATATTCTTGCACTTTTGCCACCTAATTACCTCTCTTAGTTCCAAATTCTTATTGTGTAAGAATCGATTTGACACTTGTATCAAGCACAAACACAACAGTGTGAGAATTTAGAATATAAAATCTGAATTATTTAACAGCTTTTACAACAGTAAAAGCGTGTTTCTCCATCATGGCATATTTCAATTCGTATGATTTCAAAATGTAGCTCATGAATTCTATGGGAAATTCATGATTTTCAGCATTCTTTTGAGTTAAAATAGCGGCCAAAGTGTTTTCAGTGGCATAGAAATATATAATAAAATCTCTGTTGAAGTCTGGACACGCCAAAGTGGGAGTATTTGCAATGGCTTTTTTGATATCTTCAAAAGAAAGATTTCCTACAGAGGACCAGCCAAAAGTTTGCTTCCCTTTCATCATGTGAGAAATGCTCATAGTAAGTTTGGAAAAATCAGGTATGAATCTCCTTAAGAAATAAATCTTACCAAAGGAGTGAACACCTTTCTTACTCATGGGAAGAGGAATCTTCTGTATGGCCTGAATTCTTTCTGGATCAATTTTGATTCCATATTTTGAGATAATGTGTCCCAACAACTTACCTTTGGTTTAAAAAAACACATACTTCTTAGGATTAAAATAAACTTTGTGCTCTCTACATTTTTGTAGGACTTTTTCCAGGTGTTGAACATGATCTGCTCTGATTTTTGAAAAGACAGTCAAATCATCTAGGTATAACACGATGCATTTCTCTTTCAAACTACCAAAATCCAAATCCATAGCTCTCTAGAAAGTAGCACCAACATTAATGAGTCTAAAAGGCATTAGCTTGTAGGTAAAAGTACCCCAAGGGGTGGTAAAGGCAATCTTGTGCTGATATGCAGTGTTTACCTCTACTTATTTGTACCCTTAGAATCTGTCCCAAATTGATAACATCTCAGAGCCTGTGACAACTTGTAGCACTTGGTCCATCATGGGAAGAGGATAATTATCTTTCAAGGAAGCCTGATTTAGATTTCTAAAGTCAACACAGATTCTAATCTCCCCAGTTTTCTTTTTGATAGGCACTATGTTAGCAATCCAAGTGGAATGATGAATGGGAAAGATGATTCGAGCCTTTAAAAGCTTTTGTATTTCTTGAAATATAGTGTCAACAATCTTTGGATTATACTACCTTTGCTTTTGTTTAAAAGGCTTGATGTCAGGCTTAAGAGGGATGGAATGTTGTATTTATTTTGGTTTAAAAGATTTGAGATCTTCATACGAGTAAGAAAGCACATCAACATACCTCTTCAAAATATTTATCACCTTCTCTCTTTATTCTTAAGTGCAACATTTCCTGATGTTCACCATTTTAGGTTCATCTATACTTCCTATATTTATTTATTTAGTTTCGGCAGATTGCTGATTTCCTTGGGAAACTTTAGATTTAACATACCTATCATGTTTATCAAAAAGATCCTCCAAAATCACAAAAACCTTAGGAATTTTTTTTCCTTTAAGTCTGATACATACATCATGATCCATCTCTTCTTTGACACTTTGTTCATTTGAAGACACACATTCTCTGGGCAAGTTATCACTTCCTTCAAAATACAACTGATCAAAAAGAGAGTAGATGTTGGTCATCATTGAAGACCTCCCAATTGTTGGCATTGTCAGGAATGCTAGGCCTATGAATCATTTCAATGGAGAATTTTTCCTAAGAGAAGTCAGGATGAGGAATTAACAAAGATCCAGAGACTATCAGGGAATCAGCCCTAGTATTTTCTCCTCTTGGTACTGCTACAATGGAGAATGCATCAAGGAACTCAATAGAATCCAAGACCAGATTCCTATAGTGCTTTAATCTTCTATTTTTTACTTGATAAAGGTCTCAGACCTGCTTTATAATAAGCTCAACATCACCATGAGCAAAAAGTTTCTTAACTCCCATCTCCTTTTCCATATTCAACCCAAGAACGAGGGCTTCATATTCAGCAGTATTATTGGTATTCTCAAACTAAAACTTGAAAGTAACTGCCTTCTCTTTCCCCTTCATTCTTCCAATCTCTTGTGTTGGTGTTTTTCATTGAATAAAACACATTTTTATATGTCAGAAGCCCACATTTGAATAAAGCTATAGATTTGTAAATAATCTTGTTTCTGACTTTTAATAAGGGAACCTCTCCCATAAAAGAGGAGGGACTTGTTTGTCCCCTGACTATGGTTTCACCTAAAGTCCAAATTTAAAACCCAATAGTTTTGAGTTTCAAAGCTGTAGAAGATGTGCATGCTCTACTTTTCGTCATATTTGAGAACCATTTAAAACCTGCAGAAGATGTGTATGCTCTACTTGTCCTCAGATTTCCCTTTAATTTCTAAGTCTAAAATTGTAAAAAATTTAGTTGGTGCCCTTAAAGTATGCTTGAAAGAGGTATTTTGAAAATTGGAACTTTCCAAGGACTTTCAGACTCATGAAAATCATTTCTTCAGATGGGAAATTTCTTCCCCTTTCCAAAAAGGTAAAGAAGTCCTCCTAACTCCTTGTACTTTTTAAGTGATGGCTTGGTGGGACTAAGTTGGAAACTTTTCCCTTTGGTGGACTGGCGGAGATGCAGATATATTTGTGCACAATGCTCTTTTGACAAAAAAATCTATGTTGGTAAGATTTGGCCTGTGAGCCCGCGGGAAGAATTGAAACAAAAGCTCCTAAGGACCCACAGCGAATCAAAGGCTGCCATGTGCCTAAAGGGAGGATCGGATCGATGGAGCCATGGAAGAATTCAAGGTTTTGAACCTTTTTCCAAAAGGATAAAAAGTGTTAAGGTAAGCCATTTTCCCCATAACCCGTGATGAATCAAATTTTGTCATGTGTCCAAAGAGCCGATGCGGAGTAGCCAACCAGTGGAGGTAAATGAGATTTTGCGCTATTTTGTAGAAAAGGTCAAAATGTTACAATGAGAGCCGCTCACCCATTTCCAACAAGATTGTGCCATGTGTCTATGCTGAATCAGAGCTACGGGGCAACAGAGGTAAATTAGATTTTGTGTTTTTTTGAAAAATAGGAAAAATGTTCAGAATTGCACCGTGACCCCATTTCCAATCACAGCCCACCACATGTCCAAGTCAAAAAAAGCAAAGCGAGGCTGTGGGGAAATTTCTTCCAAAGTGCCAAAACACAAAAATTCATGAAAATGGAAAGGGGATTCCCCTGCACCTTCTCCAATCTTCTCCTTCCACGTGGATGGTCTAATTTGAATGTTTTAATAGTAAATAAATGTTTATATATCAAAAGATCCTCCAAAATCACAAAAACCTTAGGAATTTTTTTTCCTTTAAGTCTGATACATCCATCATGATCCATCTCTTCTTTGACACTTTGTTCATTTGAAGACACACATTCTCTGGGCAAGTTATCACTTCCTTCAAAATACAACTGATCAAAAAGAGAGTAGATGTTGGTCATCATTGAAGACCTCCCAATTGTTGGCATTGTCAGGAATGCTAGGCCTATGAATCATTTCAATGGAGAATTTTTCCTAAGAGAAGTCAGGATGAGGAATTAACAAAGATCCAGAGACTATCAGGGAATCAGCCCTAGTATTTTCTCCTCTTGGTACTGCTACAATGGAGAATGCATCAAGGAACTCAATAGAATCCCAGACCAGATTCCTATAGTGCTTTAATCTTCTATTTTTTACTTGATAAAGGTCTCAGACCTGCTTTATAATAAGCTCAACATCACCATGAGCAAAAATTTTCTTAACTCCCATCTCCTTTTCCATATTCAACCCAAGAACGAGGGCTTCATATTCAGCAGTATTATTGGTATTCTCAAACTAAAACTTGAAAGTAACTGCCTTCTCTTTCCCCTTCATTCTTCCAATCTCTTTTGTTGGTGTTTTTCATTGAATAAAACACATTTTTATATGTTAGAAGCCCACATTTGAATAAAGCTATAGATTTGTAAATAATCTTGTTTCTGACTTTTAATAAGGGAACCTCTCCCATAAAAGAGGAGGGACTTGTTTGTCCCCTGACTATGGTTTCACCTAAAGTCCAAATTTAAAACCCAATAGTTTTGAGTTTCAAAGCTGTAGAAGATGTGCATGCTCTGCTTTTCGTCATATTTGAGAACCATTTAAAACCTGCAGAAGATGTGTATGCTCTACTTGTCCTCAGATTTCCCTTTAATTTCTAAGTCTAAAATTGTAAAAAATTTAGTTGGTGCCCTTAAAGTATGCTTGAAAGAGGTATTTTGAAAATTGGAACTTTCGAAGGACTTTCAGACTCATGAAAATCATTTCTTTAGATGGGAAATTTCTTCCCCTTTCCAAAAAGGTAAAGAAGTCCTCCTAACTCCTTGTACTTTTTAAGTTATGGCTTGGTGGGACTAAGTTGGAAACTTTTCCCTTTGGTGGACTGGCGGAGATGCAGATATATTTGTGCACAATGCTCTTTTGACAAAAAAATCTATGTTGGTAAGATTTGGCCTGTGAGCCTGCGGGAAGAATTGAAACAAAATCTCCTAAGGACCCACAGTGAATCAAGGGCTATCATGTGACTAAAGGGAGGATCGGATCGGTGGAGCCATGGAAGAATTCAAGGTTTTAAAACTTTTTCCAATAGGTTAAAAAGTGTTAAGGTAAGTCATTTTCCCCATAACCCGTGATGAATCAAATTTTGTCATGTGTCCAAAGAGCCGATGCGGAGTAGCCAACCAGTGGAGGTAAATGAGATTTTGCGCTATTTTGTAGAAAAGGTCAAAATGTTACAATGAGAGCCGCTCACCCCATTTCCAACAAGATTGTGCCATGTGTCTATGCTGAATCAGAGCTACGGGGCAACAGAGGTAAATTAGATTTTGCTTTTTTTTGAAAAATAGGAAAAATGTTCAGAATTGCACCGTGACCCCATTTCCAATCATAGCCCACCACATGTCCAAGTCAAAAAAAGCAAAGTGAGGCTGTGGGGAAATTTCTTCCAAAGTGCCAAAACACAAAAATTCATGAAAATGGAAAGGGGATTCCCCTGCACCTTCTCCAATCTTCTCCTTCCACGTGGATGGTCTAATTTGAATGTTTTAATAGTAAATCAATGGTTCATATTAAAACTAGCAAATAAAATGAAATGTTTATGTATTTGTGCAAATTAGTTTTCTACCATGGTTTTTCTTCACGGTTGGATGATTTTTGAAGGGCATGAAGGATGAAATAAATTTTCAAACTGTTTATATCTCTTGGAGGAAGTTATAACCACTTTTCGTGAGCTATTTGATGGGTTATGGAAGCCATTGTCGTGGTTGGAAAATCTAATATGTCGAGACTATAATTTTGAGCCAAAAAAATCAATACAAGAGCTTATTTTTCTTTTTCCTCTATTTCCCTCTCTCCCTTTGATTTGTTTTGTGAATCATTTGATCAAATAAAAGCTAAGAAACTTTGTGTTCTTCAAAATGCAATTATGTGAACTTTGTGTCTATGTAATTGCACCTGGTAATTTCCTTGCAGTAGTTGGATTGAGTTTTTGATGATAAATAAAGTGAAATGGATTATACATATTATTGTGAAGAGGAATAAAATTTCAGTTGAGAAAGATAATCAAGAAATAGGAAACAAAGATGAGGAAAGAGAAAAATAAAGAGAAAGATATCATAAAAGAGATGAATGAAGAAAACATCCATGTGGAGCCATCAAATCTAGTCAAGAACCATGGATATATAGTGCCCAAGTGGATGTGAAAAATATTATTAGAGAGAGAAGAGATCAAGCTAGAGAAAATGAATGAGAAGAAAAGTGAACAAGAATCAATAAAGAGAGATAAAATAGGCTTCTTGAGAACACAAACAATGCACAAAGAGACAAGAATGGTATAGAAAAGAAATGAAATAAGTAATGTACAGGTAAGAGACGATTAAATAAACGAAGAGGGTGATGAAATCATAGAAGAAAATAAAGTACAAGAGGTCAAAGAAGAGATTTATGCAATGAATGAAGGCAAGGTGAGAAAAATTTTTGATTTGTTACTATATATTGATTTTTGTGTGAGTGAATTCCTTGAAATTGTATAAGATGACTCAATTTTTGTATCTGAGAGGCATGAGAAAAGAAAAGATGAATGGAATAATAAGAATGATGATCATAAGAAGTTTGAAAATCAGTTTTGCATGGATGAAGTGGAATAACTATTGCAATATTTGTTGGATGTGATGGATGAAGGAAAGAAAAATGTAGGTGTAGCTGAGAATGTACTAATCTCTTTGGAAAATATAGATTAGAATGAGGGAAAATAAGGTGCAGGTAAAGAAATGGAGTAGCTTAGTATGTTATAGAACATGAAAGAACAAAAAAAATAGGAAAGGAAATGATGATTATGGCATGGAAAGTGATGAATACATGATGGACATGGACTATACAGAGATGAAGGGGGAAAAAATGAAGAGGAATGTATATTTTCTATTATATTGTTTTCTTTTGTAGGTACAAAGAATGCAAGCTTGAAAATGATGAAGATGGAGATGGAACTTAAGAAAGAATGAAGCAAATTCAAGGAAAATGCAAGGAAAAATAATACTATATGGGACCCAGGTGGACATGAAACAAGCAAGGACAGTGGGAGTGAAGAAGGAAGGAAAATATTATGTGAAGAAAATGAAGACTCAACTATGCAAACAAAGTACAAGATGGATTTTATCCACCTTAGGAGTATGATGTAGGGACATCATCAAAATAACACCAAAGTTTTAAATTTCTCATTTTTTCATGATTGTAAGGACAAGATAGGTCTCATAGGGTATGTTCAAGTTATGAGAAGAGGTTTAACTGAGAGTCTTAAAGCTTGAAAATTTCAAATTTATGTTTTCCCTCCAAAAGATAATTCAAAATTTTAAAGTATGAAAAATGAGGAAAATGGATTTCGAGGATAAAAGGAGGTTTCAAGGAATATAAAGGGGGTGTTACAGACCTAGGCATGGTATAAGAGGGTCCTAGGTGGAATATGCATTATTAAATGTTAAAAATGATGTATTATGCTAATTTAGTTATGTATTGCATATAAAGAGACATTGATGAGTCATCCAAGCTACTTAAGTTTCCAAACAAGAAGTTGTAAAAGGGGGGAATTCGAGTTAGTGGAGTTAGATAAATATCTCAAGGATGAGGGAGAGAGGGAATAGTAGAATTGGAGGAATTAGGAACACCCTCTGGTTTGTATGATGAAGCATTATAATACTGATAGAGAAATAAGTTTTGAATATGAAATGATGTAGTTTTTGCAAGCTTTGAAATCCTTGAATTCATGAGTCATGAAAAATAAGTAGTGTTTATTTAAGGTGCTTACATTATGGAAAATATTTTCATGTGTTGTGGATGGTTGAATTTGAGTAATGAATATCTTGTTATGAGTTATAAAGGAACTATTTGACTGCATGATGATAATGAGTCTATGTTTTGTAAGGTTTCATAAGATAATTGACTTGTGGTATTGTTTATGAAGCTCTTTTAGTGTCAAACAGATGGTAGATAATTTAATGAAGTAACACTTCAAGGATATGAAGATTGAATTCTTTTTTATTTCCTTTAACATGCATGAAAACCCTTAACATTGAGACAAGGTTATTAATTGATGTGATTGCACTTTTATAATTTTCAACAAATATGAGCTTTTTATCATTGAAATGTTGTATGAGATGCATGATATCCTCAGAGAGGTTGTGTGGATGAATGTAATGAGTAGCGGGCTGGCGAAGGCAAATGAGATTTTGTGCCATTTTGTAGAAAAGGTCAAAATGTTACAATGAGAGCCGCACACCCATTTCCAACTAGATTGTGCCATGTGTCCATGCTGAATCAGAGCTACGGGGTGGAGGTAAATGAGATTTTACATTTTTTTGAAAAATAGGTCAAAATGTTAAGAATTTCACCGTGACCCCATTTCCAATCACAACCCACCACGTGTCCAAGTAAAAAAAAGCAGAGCGGGGCTGTGGGGAAATTTGTTTCAAAGTGAAAAAACACAAAAATTAACAAAAATGGAAAGGGGATTCCCCCGCACCTGCACCAATATTCTCCTTCCACATGGACGGTCCAATTTGAATGTTTTAACAGTAAATCAATGGTTCATATTGAAACTGGCAAATAAAATGAAATGTCTGTGTATTTGCGTAAATTGGTTTTCCACCATGGTTTTTATTCACGATTGGATGATTTTTGAAGGGCACGAAGGATGAAATTGATTTGCAAACCATTTTTCTCACCTGGAGGAATTTATAACCACTTTTTAAATTCCTCTCTCCCTCTACTCTATTTTATGAATCATTTGATCAAATAGAAGCTAATAAACTTTGTGTTCTTCAAAATGTAATTCTGAGAACTTTGTGTCTGTGTAATTTCACCTGGTAACAACGTGAATGATTCTTCTCTGTAATTCATTTATCCAATACAATGAGGGACTCTCTCTACAATATCTTTTCCCTGAAAGTATTACCTTCTTCTGCCTTCTCTTTCCCCTTCATTCTTCCAATATCTTGTGCTGGTGTTTTTCCTTGAAGGAAACACATTTTCATATGTCAGAAGACCACATTTGATGAAAGTTGTAGATTTGTAAATAATCTTGTTTCTGGATTTCAATAAGGGAACCTCTCCCATCAAAGAGGAGAGACTTGTTTATCCCTTAATTATGGTTTCACCTAAAGTGCAAATTTGAAACCCAACAGTTTTTGGCAGGCTCAGATTTCCCTTTAATTTCTAAGTCTAAAATTGTAAAATTTTGAGTTGGTGCCCTTAAAGAATGCTTGAAAGAGATATTTTGAAAATTGGAAATTTCTAAGGACTGTCAGACTCATAAAAATCATTGCATCAGATGGGAAATTTCTTCCCATTTCCAAAAAGGTAAAGAAGTCCTCCTAACTCCTTGTAATTTTTAAGTTATGGCTCAACGGGCCTAAGTTGGAAAATTTTCCCTTTGGCAGACTGGCAGAGATGCGGAGGTATTTGGGCACATTGCTCTTTTGACAAAAAAATATAAGTTGGTAAGATTTGGCTCGTGAGCCCGTGGGAAGAATTGAAACAAAATCTCCTAAGGACCTACAGTGAATCAAAGGCTGCCATGTGCCCAAAGGGAGGATCGGATTGGCGGAGCCATGGAAGAATTCAAGGTTTTGAACCATTTACCAAAAGGTTAAAGAGTGTTAAGGTAAGCCATTTTCCCCATAACCTGCAGCGAATCTAATGGTGCCATGTGTCCAAAGATCTGATGTGGAGCAGCAAGCCGATGGAGGTAAATGAGATTTTCCACCATTTTACAGAAAAGGTCAAAATTTTACAATGAGAGCCATGCACCTGTTTCCAAACAGATTGTGCGACATGTCCACGTTGAATCGGAGCTGCGAGCCAGCGGAGGTAAATGAGATTTTGCGTCTTTTTCAAAATAGGTCAAAATGTTCATAATTGCATTGCGACCCCATTTCTAATCATAGCCCGCCATGTGTCTAAGTCAAAAAAAGTAGAGCGGTGCTATGGGGCAATTTGTTCTGAAGTGCCAAAACACAAAAATTCACAAAAATGGAAAGGGGATTCCCCCGCGCCCGCTCCAATCTTATCCTTCCACATGGACAGTCCAATTTGAACATTTTAACAACAAATCAATGGTTCATATTGAAACTGGGAAATAAAATGAAATGTCTGTGTATTTGCGCAAATTGGTTTTCCACCATGGTTTTTCTTCACAATTGGATGTTTTTTGAAGGGCACAAAGGATGAAATCCATTTTCAAACCATTTTTCTCACCTGGAGGAAGTTATAACCACTTTTTCGTGAGCTATTTGATGGGTTCTCGAAGCCATTGTAGTGGTTGGAAATTCTGATATGTCGATACTATACTTTTGAACTGAAAAATCAATACAAGAGCTTCTTTTTCTTTTTCCTTTGTTTCCCTCACTCCCTCTACTCTATTTTTTGAATCATTTGATCAAATAGAATCTAAGAAACTTTGTGTTCTTCAAAATGTAATTATGAGAATTTTGTGTCTGTGTAATTACACCTGGTAAAAATGTGAATGATTCTTCTCTTTAATCCATTTATAATTAGGGGTTCTCTCTGCAATCTCTTTTCCCTGAAAATATTTACTTCTTTTTCCTTCTCTTTCCCCTTCATTCTTCCAATCTCTTGTGCTAGTGTTTTTCCTTGAAGAAAAGACATTTTCATATGTCAGAAGACCACATTTTATGAAAGTTGTAGATTTGTAAATAATCTTGTTTCTGGCTTTCAATAATGTAACCTCTCCCATCAAAGAGGAAGGACTTGTTTGTCCTCAACTCTTCAAATTTTCATATATCTTCTCTCAACTTTCTCATTTCTTGTTCCATCCTCACTTCTTGTCTTTCTTCCTCTTCTCTTTTTTGGCTTTATTTTTCTTCTTTCTCTCTATCTCTACTTGTCCTTTCTTGTGGCTTATCAACTTCATCAACTCTTTTACCAACTCTTTTATATCCATCTCTCTCTTTTCTTCTTTTCTCAAGCAATTTATTTCAACTTTCTTCTTCCACACCTCGCCTATGATTCCAACCTAGTCTCTTAGTGTTTTATCACTCATCTCTCACACTTCCTTCACTCTCACACTTCCACTTCCTCTTCCCTTTCAATCTGTCACTTAATTCACACTCTTACAAAATGCACTATTAGCCACAAAAAAAAATTAAATCTCAATAAGAAACCTAAGCTTTAATACCAAATGATTCAGATCTATATACATTTACTATTCATTCAACTAATTAGGAAGGATCAAATAACAAATTTTTCCCAATCTCTGTAGTGAGCATCTTTTCTAATAGCCCAAAATGGCTCAAAATTGCAATTTTTGACCTATTTCACCTTATATGGATACAAAAATCACTCTACTCTATTCTATTTATGCATCCAATTTTGATTCAATCATCATATTGATCACTTTTCATAAAAACACAAACCTTCATTTTCCTTCATTTGTTCTTAACTAGCTCCTCTTGGTCTTAACCCCAAACCAAGCTAAATTGGCCTCTTAGCCTCAAATGACATATTCCAACTATTTACCTTGTTTCACCAATTAAAATGAATGTTAATTCAATCATCAACTTGATACAAATAGATCAAATTATCACTTTTCACCTATCTTACTCAAGATTTCCCTTTGGTGCTCTTAAGACCAAGTACTTTGCTTGATCCATAGTGGGGGCATTAAATGCATACCTGAAAGGAAATGAAAATTTTTCCAAGAACCCTTTAGGCTCAATATGGTGTGCGTAAAATTTTATAATCCAACTTCTTATACATCTTTCACAATCACTACTTTCTTTTTCCTAGTGCAATGATCTCTACTACCCTTGTCATCAAGGATTTTCAGTCATAACTTTCTTTCCAAATTGTTTCAAGATAAAATGAGGACATATTATGAGACCCATTGGCCTTATCAACTCTGTGAAAATTTTGAGTGTGACTTGCTTTGGAAAATATACCTCAAATCAAATATTTTATGGCTTCTAGTTAGGTCTGTGAGAGTGTTATCAGTTGAGGATAGCAGATTGTAAGAGATAATGCAAATTTTACCCAATGAAAGTCCAAAATTCTTTCATATTTCTTTATTATACCATATCACCATGTTTTATTCAATTTTTTGGTTCTTTAATCCAAGAGGAAAGGATTCTAATCTTATGTTTAGTACCAAAACCCTAACGGTGCTCTGAATGAGCCCGATATGCTTAAAAATCTTATAAAATGAGTATTTCTTGTTTTCAAGGCCTTAATATTTATCCTCGAGTCTTTTTATACATTCTCAAATGATTTGTTCTATCATAAAATGTTAACAATGCAAATTACTTCAATTTCAACAAAAAAAACACTTGTGCAAACATGTTAGGACAGGGTATCTAAAACCATCAAGCTTCAAAATGAAAGGTCTGAATCTTATTTGAAGGAATAGCTTATGTATTGTTCATGAAATTCATCTAAAAACCTTTCTGAGAATAACATGCATAAAATAAAACGTTTTAATGATAACAAGCTCAGATTTTTTCAAAATTATGAAAGCACAGTCACATCAACTAATAACCTTGTCTCAATCTTAATTTCATGCATGCAAAAGGAAATAACAATGAATTCAATCTTCATAGCCTTGAAGTAACAATTCATTAAATTATCTACTACATTTGTATGCTACAAGAGATTCATAAATAATACCATAAGTCAATTAGTTTATTCAAAATTACAAAACACAGACTCGTTGTCATCACACAGTTAAATAGTTCTTTTGTAACTCATAATAGGGGATACACTACTCAAATTCAACCTTCCTAAGAACATGCAAGTATTTTCCATAGTGTAAGCACCATAAATAAACCTTACTTGTTTTTCATGAATTTTGAATTAAAGGATTTCAAGGCTTGCAAAAACTATATCATTTCATATTCAAAACTTTATTCTTTACCAACATTATAATGCTTCATCATATAAAACTAGAGGATCTTCATGTTTCCTCCACTTCTACTCTACCCTCTCTCCCTCATTCTCCTGAAGATATTTCTCTATCTCACTCCAATAACTAAAATTCCCTACTTTTACAACTTCTTGTTTGGAAACTTGACTAGCTTGGATGACCCATCAATGTCTCTTCATATTCCATACATAGCTAAATTAGAATAATACATTATTTTCAACATTTTATCATTCATATTCCACCTAGGATGCTCTTATAACATGCCAAGGTCTCTAACATCCCCTTTCAATTCTTTTAAAACCTCCTTATAGACTCTTTATAATCCATTTTCCTCATTTTTTATGCTTTTAAAATTTGAATTACATTTTGGAGGGAAAACATAAATTTAAAATTTTTAATCTTTAAGACTCCACCTAAACCTCTTCTCATGACTTGAACATATTGTTGGCATGTTGTGTTCTAGGTGTTATAATTGATGTAAAATCTTATTAAAAAAAATATGATGATGGATTCGTGTCATATAATTCTGAATATGATGGTGATATTGAGTTTTAAGTTTTCATACGATGGGATGAGTTGATTAAATGAGATTGGCTTGGTCTAGCAAGGCTAGTTAGGTGACCTAGCTAGTCTAGGTGATGGAAAATGGTGGTTGGAGTTTCTTGTTGGATTGAGGAGATTGGTAGAAGCATGGAGAGAATTTTTTGGAGTGTTTAGAAAATCACATGAGTTTCATGGTGTAGGTACAATTTTAAGACCAGGATTCACGTGCTTATATAGACCATGTCTAGGTGGTTGGAGGCATGCGGTTGACTTGTAGATCCATGTGAGCTCATGGATACATATAGGAGAGTGATTTATGATTTATTAAGGATGTTAGGACATTTTTGAGAGGTTTCATGATGATTTCTGGTGCTGGTTTTGTTTCATCATTTTCTTTATGTTTTTGAATGACGAAATAGATAGGGTTATGGGCTAGGAGGAACACTTGTTAAATGGGTTGGTTAGATGTTGATGCGCATGTTCTAACTTCTCAATCTAGTGCTAATTGTGAGATATTCCTTTTGACTAGGAGGAACTACCTGTAATAGAAAATAAGACCAAAAAATAGAAGTTAAATGATATATGACAGTGGATTGCCTAGCGTATGCTAGTTCTAGGAAGTGTGATACTTCCTAGATGGCTGTCAATCCACTGTTCAAAACAAATTAATGCAACAAATAAGTAAGGTCCTACTGCATTTGATATGATTTAGGTATCTCATTTAAGTAAAATAAGTAAATCCAATCACAACAGGCTAGGCTATAGTTGGATCTAAAAGATGAGGTAACTATCAAGGTACTGGGACTGGTCAGGGTCTGATTCTGGGTTGTTTAGGTCAAATGGTAGGAGGTTTTTTGGCTCTGTTCTTAGGTAGGGTTTGAAACACAAATACCGACGTCGGTCTTGTATGAACTATGATGGTTTAATAATAACTAATGAGGTTTAGTGTGGATTTTCAATAACTCAATATTTCATGGTTTAGAGATTTATCTGAGACTGACTCGGGGATGGTGAGGAGTGGGTGCAAGTCTGAGGAGGTGTTGGAAATACTATGAGATGTCTAACTGTCAGGTATGGGTGATTTTATTATGTGGGTGAAGGAATGATCAAACTTGTATGGAGATAAATGATGGGGAAGTGAGACTTCAAGTAGAAGCTAATAACATAGATAACATAGCCTATTAGAATGAAAATAGAAGAATGTTGGTTAACAAGATACTTACTATGATGCAGGTTTGATGGTTGGAAGGAGGTAGCAGTTGATTAGAGAAATGGTGTTTGGTTCCGTGGTAGTCCTTCCCGAAATGCTACCATGAGTGCAATGCTTCTAGATCTATTTGGATGATGGTTTTGGATGCCTACATGCACGAAAAGACCTTGGTTCTTCTTACATGCAACTCCTCTTTTTCATCCTTGATCTCATAATGTGCCTACCTCACAAACAAGGTTGCTAAGGTGAATAAATGGTAACCTACGATGGTTTTGTCTTGACCGGTGTTGGTTCAAGTCTGATCGGCATCAGTTAAGATAGGATTCCCTGGGTTTACTAAAATGGGCACATCTTTCTAATTTCTTGGGCCATGTTGGTTTTTTGTCATGGATCAAAATGGAAGCTTCCCTTCTAATGAGTGGGAATGTGGTTAGAGAAATCTTAGGAATTGATTTTAGGGTTAGACCAAATCTTAGCTCATTAAGGCAAGTAAGACTTAGTTATTGTTAGTTATGGAAACATGCCAAGAATAGGTCTAGGGTGAGGTGGTTAGATGAGGTGTCTAGGTGATGTGGAAATTAGGTTTATTAACATAATAAAATAATGGATATTGTGAGGATGATTATTTAATCTAATTAAATTAATTAAATTAATTATTAATGTGTGGTGAAAGGGAGCCATGATTAGGTGCCCATGTTTAAGTTGGTTTTTTTATCAGGGGCTAAGGGGAATGTAACCAAATTTAGGTGTCTACATTTGCCCCTTTTTGTCACGTAGCTTGTATTAGTAAGTGATGCTGAAAAAAATAAGAAGTTGGTGCCCCATGTGTCGGTGAAGGTGATCCCCCTTAAACTAGGAACTGGTGAGGTGGAAGATGGAAGTGGTGAGTGGTTTGATAAAAGGTGGATGTGCTGAAAAGGACCGTAGATGTGGGTGACTGTGGGAAAGAGTAGAGGTAAAAAATAGGCAAACAAGTAAATGGGCCAAGGTCAAAAGTAGTGGTAGTCAAACACACACACACACACACGTTATAAAATGTGACACAGTTCCAAGTTAAATATCTTGCAAACTCTACATCATCCAAGGTTGATAAGTTTATCTAAACAAGGTTGAAGTGATTCTGGTATCTAAGGCATAGGATATGGTGTGGAAACATAATGTAGGTTAGGTATAGGAACGTTTAGGTATGTTCCAGTACACCAAAGGTTAGGTCAGGATAAACAACACGGCAATAGGAAACGTAAGGTCATTAGGTCAAACAACATGGGTAACAGTGTCGCTAGGTGTACTAAGCACATGAGTTCACATGTCACTAACAATGTTCCGGGTCTAGGTAGTTAGATCACGACATGGATAGGGTTAAGGTATGGGTAAAATAACAAGTCCCTAAACACAATTAAGGACAAGGATAGGTAATGTAGGCTTAGAGGAAGGTTATGATAAGGGTGGGTAAGGTCAAACATTGGCAGGGAAGGGTAAATTTTGGTCAGAAATAGGGAAAGGGTATTGCCAAGAGTATGACAGATAACTGATGCCGGTCATACTGAACCGGGGATGATCTAGGTAAACTAACCACAGGTTGTTAGGGCACACGACTAATGTCAGTTTAGGTACAACCAACAATGGTGTGTTAGGGCACAAGACCGATGTCGGTCTAGGTATAACTGACACCAGTCAGGTCGTTGTAGGTATATAAAAAGGAAAAATATGTATAATAGGATTCAATTATATGTTTTGGATTTTGTGAAAAAGGATGAGAGCATGAGAATTTTTTTCCTTGGTGAGAGGAAAGTATGTGGGGTTGTACCGAGTTGAGGTGGAGAGATCCGGTTAGAGAGGAGAGCCAAGTAGACGAGACCCTGTGATTAGGCAGAGAGAGGTGATTGGTAGAGAGGTTGGAGGTGGATTGGGACATGATGGAGGAAGGAGAGGGTTCAGGTGTACCACCAACACAGTGGCCAGACATGCCACAACAGAGGTGATGTTGAGACGAGGTAATATCTAATCCTTTCATTGTTATTGGAGATAGGAAGAAGAAAATGTAGAGGGGTAGAGGTAGGGAGGTTAAAATAATTAAAATTTGTGGTTAAATGAATGAAAGATAGGGTGGGAAAGGTCAGAGGGTTAGGGAGGGAGTTAGGTGAGGTGTGGGTAGGTTCATATGGAAAATGGGAAAGAAATTAGGTAAAGGAAACTGGGGTTTCAGGTTTAGGCACGGTAATAGTGACCGACACCAATCAAGGTATGGCTGACATTGGTGGTATGTGGTCGGCAGAGGTTAAGTAGTAGGTGATCCATGCCAGCTAGAATGGACTAGTTACGGTCAGGATTTACTAGTGCTGGTTAGGGTGAAAGGGATAGAGGTATAGGAAGAGTAAGGGGAAAGTGATTAGGGTAAAGAGTCTAAAATAGATAGCGGATGAGGGGCCGAGAAGAAGGGTTCAGTTGAAGGTTTATGTTGGGTAAAATAAAGTTATAATAATGTGTGTGATTGGTTGAATGCATGCCAGGGACCAGTTACGGATGCGGGATAGGGTACCTCCTTTCTCATGGAGGTAGGAGGGAATGTGATAGCCAATGATTGGCACCATGTTGCAGAGGTTGGCCTGATTGGGGTCAAACGCTACCGGCACATAGTCTAGTAGCCGAGTTTCATGGTTGCTCTCATCGGTAGATGGGACTTAGAGACCAATACCTTCCATCCATCGACGGGTGAGATTACAGTCACCCTAGAGGATGTGTATATGATCCTATGGCTACTGATAGTGGGGACCTAGGTGCATTCTATCTCCTCATAGACATCTAAGGAGTTGTTGGTGACCATGTTTGGTGAGGGGCTGGCAGAGTTGAGGTTCCATAGCGCTACTATGAGCTACAAGGATATGTATCGAGCCCATCTTGAGGAGATGAGGTTGGTAGTGTTGCTGGTGGAGACAGTCTACTTCTTTGCACTGCTGGATGAAGAGGGTGGAAAATTCCCATGATCATTGATGGGGGTTCTGCACGACATGGTGGAGGACAAGACTTGTTTTACATGGGTGCACTCATTCCTGGTATAGTTATACAGGGAGCTATGGGCTTATGGGTGGCTATGGAGGTTTATCCTATGTTGTACTTTCCTACTTCATTGCTAGGCATATGAGCACATCGTGTGTGTGCATCCAATTGGTATGCCCCTTCCGGATGCATTTGAGGTAGGCTTGGTCTGAGTAGGATACATGAGATGGGTACTGTACGATGGAAAAGTGACATGCAAGCATGGGAATCTACAAGTGACTCTTCCTCACACCCGACCTCCCGAGGTTATGCCAAGATAGCCGGTGGGGATGGAATACACGCGGGATGTAGATAAGCTAGTTAGGTAATCTTATGTCTTCAACACGCAATAGCGGGATCTACGAATCTAAGGCAAAGAAGGTCCTCCTAACCTAAACCGGTGTGATAGATCGTTCGGTGAGGATAGCTTATCGAAGGCTCCATTCAATATCAAGTTCTACCGTGATCTGATCTATGGGTTGCGGAATACGTGCAAGATAACCTGTGGGTGCTTTGTATATGTCTCCCGACAAGGTCATGAAAATTTAATGGATAAATATGTAGTGGATCTTTTGGTGTTTTATGGACGATTCTCTGGTCTAGTCCAGAAATCTTTAGCTTGATTAGCTGCTACGTTTAATAATGATAATTGTGTGATAATGTCTGGTGGGAGTGGAGAGGATCTAAACACTAATGTTCACAAACTAGCGTCAACGTTGGATTATTTTGTAGGCCTGTTGGGTTGTGGGACTTGTGGATCACAACCATAAGTTCGTGGTTGTTGTGGACCTCCTATGGTCATGTGAAGAATCAATCCCTTCTTCTAATCCTGAGTATCCAATAATTGTATGCCTTTTCAGCCTCTACGTTTAGAACTAAAAGTTACACAATTTTCTCAGAGTACCTAACAGGTGTTCTGGCAACTTGAATATGTAAGCTAGTGTCTATATCAGCGAGGAGGTCTCCTGCATCTGGCTTGTGGGACTAGTGGATCACAACCGAATGTTTGTTCTTTTTCAGGTCCTTCTATAGTCATATGGATGTCTATCAAGGCAATCTATAATTTGGTTGATTTGACAAGAACATGTGTGCTTTGTCATCTTCTATGTTTAATACTCTTAGTTGTGCGATGATTTCTTGTAGGTCTAGTGTTGCTCGGAAGACTTGAATTATGAGATTTTGGTCTATGTCAGTTATTACTGCAGCAATATTGGGTTGAGGCACAATTGGCTCAAAAATGTATTCCCTGGGCTCTCTAGGTCCTGTGATTGTCATATAAGGTTAATATAAACCTAACTGAAATGAAATAAATTAACTATACAAGATATATCTACAACATATATATACCTCTATTTTTGTCTTTTTTTGATAGAATTTTAAATGGAATTGAAAGAACAACTAATCTAATATATTTAGAAAATGACAACTAATCTAATAACAAAATTTAAAAAAAACAAGGTAGCCTGGTGTAACTACTTACCTGTGCAGTTGTGAGTTTATCCTAAATAACTAGATAGCTGATTAACTTAATTGAAAGATTCTCGATCCTACCTCAGAAGTGAGGAATCAGTCATAATTTCTCAGAAAATATCAATCCCCACAGCTTCCCTGGTAATATTGAGAATGAAATTTAACTAAAATGAAATTTTTCACTACTCTATTTGATATATTAACTAGAACTTTGACAGATGAAACCTAGAATTTGTAGAATAGTGGTAAATATAGTAGTGTATGACTTTGTCCCCTCAGAATGATCTCCTCATTCCTTTGTGTTCACATGAATCTAGAAGAGCATGTATATGTTAGCATCAACATACAAGGTATTCGAACAATGGTAGTTTGGATATAGACCAAATATAATGCAAGTAGGAGAGGGACTTCGCAAGTGATAGAGCTTGGCATATGCAATTCCTAGCGGGATTTATTGTGGGAATACAATGCAAGAGTACCAAGACAATCTAGAATCCACCTTCTGTGAAGAACACAACCTGTAACTCTAATGGATACAATCTATAATTGACACTACTCTACTCTAAACTAATTTGTATGAATAGTGATGAATAAGAATGAAATAAGAAGATTAAATGGATTCTAAAAGTAAAGGAAAAACTAGCATGGATGTATGAATGCAATAGTCTGCAATGATTTTTCCTTTGATGGATTTTTGGTTTACGAATGTTAACTCAAATTCTCCCATTAGGGTTATGAAACGTCTAGCCTTCTTAGACAAGGACCCTTGCGTGAGAAATGTCCGTAAATGGTATGTCTTCACAATGACCCTTGTTTCTTGATTTAACATGTAATGTCTTAAACATTTTATGGTGAAAATTATGCCAAGGCATTCTCTTTCTGCCTGTGTATAATGCATTTCATAATCAAATAATGTTCAGCTAATGAAATAGATCATATGTTCCCATCTATCATCATCCTCTTGAGCCAACATGTAGGCCAACAAGACATGAGTGGCTCATGAGTATAGGATCAAAGGGCAGTCTGGATTTGGAGGCATTAGCATGGGTGGTGATAACAAGAAGTGCTTAACTGATTCAAAAGCTTCATTGTAGTCTTCAGTCCAATCGATACTATAATCTTTCTTGAGTACATTGTTGATTCGATGAATGGCAAAGCTTAAATCTAGGATGAACCTTCGGATTGCACCGAGTTTCCCAAGAAATGACTTGATTCCAGACTCATCTGAAGGTGGGATCATTTCGAGAACAGGACGTATTTTGGCCAGAACAACATCAATCCCTCGTGAAGATATAATGTATCCTAGAAGTTTGCCTCCTGTTACACCAAAAACAAACTTCTCTAGGTTTAATGTGACACCGTACTCAATTAGTCATGAGAGGATGATACGGAGCACCTCCGGGTGATCACAACACTTATTGGCCTTGGCCAATAGGTCATCCACATATGATTCCACAATTTTATGGATAAGATCATGGAATATGTACATCATTGCCTGCTAATATGTAGCACTGGCATTCTTAAGACCAAATGGCATGATGAGCATAACAATAAGTTCCCCAGGGAGTTATAAACATGGTGTTGGCTTGGTCTTGTTTGGATATTTTGATTTGATTATATCTCGAGAACCCATCCATGAGAGACAAAATCTCAAATCCAGCTGTTGCGTCAATGACGACATCAATGGATGGTAATGGGAAATCATCCTTAGGACAAGCTTTGTTAATATCCCAAAAATATATGCAGATGCATATCTTCCCATTCTTTTTGAGAATGGGAATGATATTAGATACCCATTGTGAATAATCGACTAGTTTGATGAATCCTACTTGGAGAAGTTTTATTACTTCCTCTTTTACCATGAGATCCACTTTCGGCTTCATTTGTCTTGAATTTTGTTTAATTGGCTTTGCATCTGGTTTAGTGACAAGATTATGTACCGCAACTTGTGGTGTGATACCTGTCATTTCTTTATAATTAAATGCAAAAGCCTTTTGATGTTCTTTGAGGATTTGGGTGTGTGTCTCTATTTCTTTCGGAGTTAGCGAGGAGCCTAACTTAAAAATTCTTGGTTCTTCCTCCATTCCAATGTTTATGTCAATGGTTTCTTCAATCAAAGAAGCATTACCTTCTTCAAATTCAGGTGGGGTTGGAGGTAGTTCCAAGCTTTGGGGGAGAAATGGAAAATTTTTCCAAAATTTTAAAAGGTCTAAGGGAAAAAATGATGTTGTACCTCTGCTGCTATCCTATAAGGACACGTGGTAGCCTATGATTGGCTGTGGGCTGGTGGAGGAAAATTCAAAAAATTTCTCAAACCAAAAATTTAAAGATTTCCTAAGGATCTTAATGGGAAGTTTTCGGGTCGCGGGCCCGCCAAGGAAAAAAATTCCCAAATTTTCCTGCCAAGGTAGAAAAACTTCAAAGGGCCATAACTTGAGATAAAAATCTCATTTTTGGGCAAATGAGGACTTTTTGGAAATATCTTGATGCCCTCTTTGCAAAATCTTGTAGATATTGAGATCCTTCTATGGAGGAGACTCTAACATGGGATTTCCAAAGTAGGGAGAGGAATGTGGTATTAAGGAAAGATCAACTATACCATGAGAAAGGTATAGCTCCGCATGGGTGTTTAGATATTCGAGAGTGACTTTATCACTATCAACATCATGTAAGATAGGAGATTCATTCTCAGCTGTATGTGTTAGTAGAGGGTTTGTATACATTTTCTTCACCAATGGTTCAGTACGAAATGATACATTAAAACTTGTATCTTCTAACTCATTAGTTGGGGTAAAACGCGAAGCTGAGGTTGCTATTGAATCTACGAGAAGGTTATATTCTTGTGGGATTGCCTCAATGGATATGAATTCAAATCTTTTGCTTAGATCTAATACCGTTGTTTTATAGAGCTGTAAGTGCTCAGCTCTAGTCTCATATACTTCAGAAACCCGGTTTGCAACTAACTACGAGTCTCCTAACACTCTGATGTCATTAACACCAATCCTTTTGGCTATGATGAGGCCAAAGAGGAGGGCTTCATACTCAGCACCATTGTTTTTACATTCAAATTTCAACTTAAAAGCAAAAGGTAGGATCTTTCCCTCAGGAGAAGTAACTATTACGCCTGCTCCGGCTCCATAGCGACATCTAGCTCCATTGAAATGGAGAGTCCAATATTTACTAGGAAAGATGGATGCTGGGACATTCTTCACATTTGTTTCTTCTATTTCGGTTACTTCTACCATGCAAAGTTCCTCTGCTGGAAGAGAACCAACTCCTAGGGTGTATCCCATACCTACGGAGTCAAATGGTAGGAAAATTGGTAGATCTCTTTCTAGTAATTCGATAATTTTTGTAGTAGTTCCTAATGACACTATTTCTACAACGTTAGCTTCATCCTTGAGGGCTGGGATGCTCTTGACTAAGTTCGTAATTTCTAGTTCTATTGTAGGTATTAATTTTTCTTCTGATTTTGAGTCGATTGGTTTATTAAGTTGGTTTTTTGGGAGTTCAAACTCAGAGTGAACGCCTGGTCTTTTCTTTAGGTCTGCTAGGTGTATGTTAAATGGTTTTGGGTCACCTTTTGCTACGAATATCTTTCTTAAGTGTAAGAATCTTATTTCCTGGAATAATGTAGAGGGAATTGCTTTCATGCGATGTATCCATGGTTGACCGAGGATCATATTATAGTTGGTTTCCTGATTGATCCGAAAATAATCAGATTATTACTACCTGATCTCAGACCCTTGTAGGCTTTAATTATTTGCCGATAATTTACTCCTTTTAAGTAATCAATTTAAAAATAATGCAAGACAATAATGACAATTGCACACAGATTGATTACGGAGTTCGGAAATTGTCTACATCTCCGGGTTCGTGGTCGAACCGTTCCACTAGTCAAAATTTGTAAGTTACAATAGTACTTTCACAAGAAAACCTAATGGAAACTATTTAAATTGCTTAGAAGAATCACCAGACCTTCTGACGAAAAGGGTGAAAAATAGCACCCAACTTCCACCTTCCTGATGTACAATCTCCTTTGGCTTCGATCGGCTTTCCCGATGCTATCAATGCGACGCTAGCACTCCAGTCGACAATCCAGGATTTGCAAGTACTTGGTGTGGCGCTATGGGCCGACTAGGTAGTTTGAATAACTCCTAGCCACAAACATTTAATTTATTATTGCCTAAGGCAAATAATAGGTCAATAATAATCCTGTCGACAATAATGCCTAAATAATTTAGGTCTTCACACAACAATTTCTCATTCTCCTGACTCGGACTTCGCCTCCAGCGCTCTAGGAATGAGCTTGTCTCCGAGTTTGTGTGTGTCCACAACAAGCTTAACAAATCATAAGCTTAGGTTGTCTGTTTTACAATGAACAGGTTCCCTATTTATACAAAAAATAGGGCCCTTAAAATATGCATTTGCAAATTATCCTTAGGCTATTTTTAAACCTAAGCCTTACCCGTAGCAAAATAAATGGGATCAAATACCCATATTGGCCGGCATTGCATACGAAATGGGATAAAATCCCCATGTTGGCGGTGAAGTGGGTTATATCCCACACAATCCTCCAACTTCCACATGAATGTGGATGCATATTAAAAAGTGGGTAATATCCCACATTAGGTGGGAAGGATAATGTTTTAGGCTTTAATAAGCCTTTTTTTAAAAATTAATTTCTTTTTAAAAAAAAGAAAAAGAAAAGATTCTAAACCTTTTTTATGTGGGTAATGCATAAACCCAAATTCCATGTGCCCAAATCTACGTGCAGTTCTGTTGGCATGCCACGTGTCACCATATTATTCGTCCACTTGGCGTGTCCTCTGCTCGTTGACCGCCAATTAACCAAACTTTGACCGGTCATAACTTTTGCATATGGACTCGGATTTGGTCCATTCAAAATGCGTTTGAAAGGTGTTGGCGAGCTCTACGCAATGGTGTTGAATTCAAATAATTTTAAAATCAGTAATTTTTCTGTTGACCAACGTCGAATAGTTGTTGACCAATCTTTGACCAAACATCATTTGCACACGCGGACTCCATTTTCGATGTTCAAATAGTCGTCGGAAAGCTCTCGTAATGATCTTCTACACTGACACCATTTAGGGATGTTTAAGGAACTTTCAAAAATGATCCCCTGATCACACCTCCCCACTAAGAAAAGCTTTTTGTCCCAAAAAGCTTTCATACTATCCTGAATCTGGAAAACTCTGCTGCCACCTCAGAAGTGCTATTGTAGTAGACCCTGTGGTCTTCTCCTCCAACCTTCTCACTTTGACAACTCTACTCCAATCCTAGGACTTGTGGGTTATGGGTCCACGATGCTTCCGCTGCGCCACTCTGATATCCGAAGAAGACCTCCACGCCTCCGCTTTTTGGTGCTAAGTTTCTGAATGAAACCTCAACGCTCCTTCTGTGCAATGCTAAGCTTCTTGATATCTGACAACAAGGATCTTATTTAACTCTATAACACAGCTCCTAGCTCCGAGTTGATTCTGCAGAATCTGAACTGGTTTGAAGGAACTCCATGTTACGTAGAGCTTTGATTGATCCGATGTCAGTGATGGACAATGCCTTGTCCCTTTACAGACCTCAACGCCTCCAATGCATGATGCTAAGCCTCTTTCAAGACCTCGAGCCTCCAATGCACGATGCTAAGTCTCTGTAGACCTCAATGCCTCCAATGCATGATGCTAAGCCTCTTTCAAGACCTCGAGCCTCTGATGCACGATGCTAAGTCTCTGTAGACCTCAATGCCTCCGATGCATGATGCTAAGCCTTTTTCAAGACCTCGAGCCTCCGATGCATGATGTTAAGTCTCTGTAGACCTCAATGCCTCTAATGCATGATGCTAAGAATTTTTCAAGACTTCGAGCCTCCAATGCATGATGCTAAGTCTGTTGATCAGCTACCATTCGATTATGTGGTTACAATGCCTTGACACTGAATGATGTTCTGAGCTAATCCTTTGAGAGCTCCTCTTGTTGACATACAATATCAGGTACCATTCTATTGCATAGTCACAATGCCTCTACACAGAATGAAGTTCTGACCTGACATCAATGCCAATGATGATTCAGCTACCATTCTGCTGCACGGTCACAATGCCTCTACACAGAATGAAGTTCCGAGCTGATCTCTGTGAACTCTACTATCTGCACAAATGGCAGATCAATCTCCAAGCTTTATATGAGTCAAATCCTGTATCCAAGCTGTAACAGGTACTCACACGCTGATTAGGAGATATGTTTGGAGCATTAATCAAATTTTCTAAGTAAGAAAATCCACTGAGTATTATAAACCTTTCTCTCAGCATTTCCTCACATAATTTGATCTCCAAACTTAATACTGCATACGATTCATCAATCTGAATTATGCAATATATAATTGAAAAATTGTTGACTTACCCATTTTAAAGGACTTTCACTTTCAGGTATTACCTGGTCCTGGGTTGAATTGTCAACTGGTGGTGGAGTAGAAACTTCCTCTGCCTTTGCAATAGGCCTCCATTCCATCTTTGGCTTGCCATTACTCTGATGGCGAGATGGATGCAGTTTCCAGCAATTTTCCACCTGATGCCCATTCCTCTGGCAATGAGCACAAAAATTCCTCTTAATCTCCTTCTTCTGGGATGAGGAACTCTTTCTGCCATTTCTCGACTCTGCATGACGAGATTGGTCTTTCTGATTTGCCTTGTTCCTGACGAACGGCATCAACTTCTTCATCAGTTTCCTTCTCTTCCAGCATCTGGCCACTGAATGATTATGCAATCCACAAAAATTACATGGAAAAGAATTCCACATCTTCTGAAAATCATAACCATACTTCTTAAGCTGAAAAAGTGGATCAGAAGTTTTTATTGTGCTTACGATTATGGTAAGAAACTGGAGGTGGAATCTCATTACCTCTTCGTTGATTTCTCTTACCACATCTTACCTGTGATGACGAAGCACAACTTTCCTGCTCAGAATCTTCTTACAAGACTAGTGGGGTAATCACTTTGCTTTCGGAAGCTTGTCTCCCATCAGCGTTCTTGGAGCATTCTCCAATTTCCATTCCCGCACTAGGATAACCCAAACCTGTAAAACGAGGATGATCCTCGACCTGTATTGGGTTAGCAATACCTTGGCCATTTTTACCAAGGCCTCTTCCATCAAATCCCATTTTATCTAGTAACTTGGATCCAATGCCTCTAGTATGCTTTTCAAACAAACCAAAGACTTTATTACCTGAATCTGAAACCGAATGGGAGGAAGAAGAAGATTCCTGTGGTGAACAACTTACAGTGCAATCATCTGCCGTGGCCTCTGCATCTGAAGTTGAAGGTATTTTCCTTCCTCTCATCACCATATTGCAACCTTGCCAAGAGCTCATCCTTGGTTTGCAGTTCCAATTTCAAACGAGCATACTCCTCTTCCAAGGAGGAATACATTGATCATAGGAGAGAATTCTCTTCCTGGATCTGGTGATTATATTCTTCAATCTCATCGAGCTTCACCTGTTTAGACATCTTGCCCATAGTGCACTTGTACCCTGTTCACACAAACTGAACCAACTGCACCAATCTTGAAGCAATCACTCTGTTAATCAAATTTACTGAAAAAAAATATGGAGCTAAACCAGCTCTGATACCAAACATGATCCGAAAATAATCAGATTATTACTACCTGATCTCAGACCCTTATAGGCTTTAATTATTTGCCGATAATTTACTCCTTTTAAGTAATCAATTTAAAAATAATGCAAGACAATAATGACAATTACACACAGATTGATTACGGAGTTCGGCAATTGCCTACGTCTCCGGGTTCGTGGTCGAACCGTTCCACTAGTCAAAACTTGTAAGTTACAATAGTACTTTCACAAGAAAACCTAATGGAAACTATTTAACCTACTTAGAAAAATCACCAGACCTTCGGATGACAAGGGTGAAAAATAACACCCAACTTCCACCTTCTTGGTGTACAATCTCCTTTGGCTTTGATCGGCCTTCCCGACGCTATCAATGCGATGCTAGCACTCCGGTCGACAATCCAGGATTTACAAGTACTTGGTGTGGCGCTATGGGCCGACTAGGTAGTTTGAATAACTCCTAGCCACAAATATTTAATTTATTATTGCCTATAAAATAATAGGTCAATAATAATCAAAATAATAATGCCTAAATAATTTAGGTCTTCACACAACAATTTCTCATTCTCCTCTTGACTCAGACTTCGCCTCCAGCGCTCTAGGAATGAGCTTGTCTCCGAGTTGCACCGTGTGTGTCCACAACAAGCTTAACAAATAATAAGCTTAGGTTGTCTGTTTTACAATGAACAGGTTCCCTATTTATACAAAAAATAGGGCCCTTAAAATATGCATTTGCAAATTATCCTTGGGCTATTTTTAAACCTAAGCCTTACCCGTAGCAAAATAAATGGGATCAAATACCCATATTGACCGTTTTGCATACGAAATGGGATTAAATCCCCATGTTGGCGGTGAAGTGGGTTATATCCCACATAATCCTCCAACTTCCACGTGAATGTGGATGCATATTAAAAAGTGGGTAATATCCCACATTAGGTGGGAAGGATAATGTTTTAGGCTTTAATAAGCCTTTTTTTAAAAATTAATTTCTTTTTAAAAAAAAGAAAAAGAAAAGATTCTAAACCTTTTTTATGTGGGTAATGCATAAACCCAAATTCCATGTGCCCAAATCTACGTGCAGTTCTGCTGGTGTGCCACGTGTCACCATATTATTCGTCCACTTGGTGTGTCCTCTGCTCGTTGACCGCCAATTAACCAAACTTTGACCGGTCATAACTTTTGCATATGGACTCGGATTTGGTCCGTTCAAAATGCATCCGAAAGGTGTTGGCGAGCTCTATGCAATGGTGTTGAATTCAAATAATTTTAGAATCAGTAATTTTTCTATTGACCAACGTTGACTAGTTGTTGACCAATCTTTGACCAAACATCATTTGCACACGTGGACTCTGTTTTCGATGTTCAAACAGTCATCGGAAAGCTCTCGCAATGATCTTCTACACTGACACCATTTAGGGATGTTTAGGGAACTTTCAAAAATGATCCCCTGATCACCGATCTATGATATAAAACTCGGTGAGGATTGTCTTGGGTCCTAAGGTGACTGGTAATATTATGGTCCCAATTGAAGTAGCTTTAAGGCTATCTTAACCTCTTAGCGTATTTCTTGTTGTGGAATAGTTTGTTTCTCCATATCCTAGCTTTTGAAGGAAAGAAAAGGGGACACTATTCACTGCTGCCCCATCATCCACCATTGCATGTTTAACATAATTACTATAAACCCACACCTGTAAAAGCAAGGTCGGGTCGCCTCTACATGCAATTTCAGCATTTGTTGGCATTTTTTTTTATGTCAAATATAAACTCGGTATCTCTATCTAGCTGCCTTGGATGGTGGATATCGAAGTCTATATGGTTTACTTGTGTTTCGGGAAGTGGAGTGATGTTAATTAAATGACCTAGACCTAGTGCTTCTAATAGAACAGCCCTATGGGAAGGAGAGTTTTTCAACAAGTCCAAAAATGAGATGTGAGAGAAGGTCTTTGTTAATTCATCAATTAAATCATAAGTGCCCACAGGTTTTACCAATGTTTTTTGAATGTTATCTAGTTCTAGTGGATAGATTGAATACACTACTAACAAGGAAGTAAAATACCAATAATCATACCTCCTCCTTCGCGTTCCGTAGCAAACCTCAGAATGGGCTAGGAAACTTGGATTGAGCCCTGATTTGTGATATGTAGGTGCTTTTCTTCAAGACGGAGCAAGACCTTCCTGCAACAACGATCCTCTTACTTTGCACTGGATGGGAAAAAGGATTATGAGGCTATTTTGGCATTAGGACTAGGCAAAAGGATGTTCTTTGCTCAAAGGATGCAAGAACTTAGATATGGCATGAAAGCTTATTCTCCGTGTGTTTAGAGGGGAGGGGTAAGGTTGTATTTATAGCCTGAGGGAGTGATTAGCTTAGATTAATTTAAGTAATCATGGTTTGAAAATGTGGGCAAGATTAAGTGGGTGGTTTGAAAATGTGGGCAAGATTAGGTGGGTGGTTTGAAAATGTGGGCAAGATTAGGTGAAAATGTGGGCAATATTAGGTGAGTGGGGGCCACGAAGAATGGGTGAGGATTTGAATTATATTTTTAATTCATAAGTGGAGGATTTTAGGTGAGTGGGGACCACGAATGGTGGGTGAGGATTTGAATTTGAATTTTTAATTCAATAGTGGAAAAACATGGAGAATAATGACATGTGGTGAGGATTAGATTATTTTTAGATTTTGAAATGGATAATTAATCAAATTATATTTGATTAATTCGAAGTGTATTTTTGTGGGAAATGAGGAAGGGGAATTAATTGATTTAGGATAGATGTGAAATTGGGGTGTCTACATTTGCCCCTCTTTGGAAGGGTACTATGAAAGTAGTGTCCTTTCAAAGAAAGTAGACGGTATGGGGGAAGAATTCAATCTACTTTTTAAAAGGTAGAGCGAATGTTTGTTGGGGAGAATAGAAAGTGGTGAGTGACGGATGTCATAGTATCCTCCAAGACAAAAATGTCATGAGAAGATGTGATTATGGATAGATGTGGTGATGCCCCCTCGAGAGGACTGACGAGAATGAAATATATGACAGAACTCTCGAAAAGAAAGGAAATGGATTCGGCGGAGAAGAGGATGATAATGGAGTGGAAGAGACTGGAATGACCGCACGACGCAAATGGAGAAAGGATTCAATCGACCTTGAATGCTAGGTGTGAGGGTGTGTGGGAAAGAGAAAAGGGAATGGATAGGGTTGGGGGTTGATTATGAGAAGAGTAAGGGAGATAGGGGAGGGGAAAAAAAAGGAATGAAAGAGGTAGAAATAAGAGAGAGGGATGATAGGGGAAGAAGGGAATGATGAAGGACAAACAAGGCAAAAAGAGGAAAATGACAGAGTAGAGGGTGAAGGGATGAAATAGAGAGATGTGCAAAATGAAGGAAGCAACAGAGATAGTAAAGAGGGATACGTGGAAGTGAAATAAATGAGAGAGTGAAGAAAAGTAGGAAATGGGAAAGGATAAATAAGAAGGAGAAAACGAGGTGGGAGTAGGGGGTGAAATGGAGGGAAATGGAAAGAGGACAAAAGAAGAAGTAGAACGGAGAAAAAAAAGAAACTATGAGGGGCGAGGAAAGTGTGAAAAAGAGGAGAGAAAGGAAGAGAAACATATACAGAATGAACGAAAAGGTAGGGGTGGTAGAGAAAAGGGGAAGTGGTCAGAAGAAACGTGAAAATTAGGGGAGAGGAAAGGAAGATAGAACGAATACAAGGAGAAGATTGAAGGAATCACGTCATTGCGAGGAAGACCAAGGCAAAGAATATGGAACAGACCGTATGGAGATGCATGTGGAGAGTGGGATGATAAAAAAGACAGGACAACGCTGAACAACCAGGTTATCGATGGGGATGTAAGGAGGAAACGTGATGGAAAAAGGGGAAGAAGATGATATAGGGGAAGGGAAATAAGACGAGGGGTGGGAGAGAGAAGAGGATAACAAAGAAAATGATGGAGAAGGAAGGGAATACAGAAAGGGGGTAATAAGTGGAAAGGAAATGGTAGAAGGAATGTTCAAAGAAGAAAGAGGGGAGGAATGACATCGATTGGAAAAGATGTGGAGATGCATGAAATGAGGATACTAGGATGATGGGAAAATAGAAAAAGGATGTATGATGAAGACAGTAAAGATATTGAAGAGGGCAAAGAGGAGATGGAGAGATGGGTAAGAAGTGACAAGAAAGGGTGGGAGTGAGGGAAAAGAATAGGAGAGAAAAGAGAATGGGGGATAGAAGAGGCAATGCCAATGAAAGGATGTTAGGGAAATCCTCTTGACAATGAGTGGTGGGGAAGGGTGAAAGAAAAAATGAAGAAAAAGAGAAAGCGAATGAGGACTGGAAAGGGTAACGCCAACAAAGGGACGTTAGGGAAAACCCGTTGCCAATGAGTGGTGGGCTTAGAGGAGGGAAGGAATGAAGGGAAACTCTAGAAGGTCCAAGGGAGTGAATGAGGTCGTGCGGAATGAGGATTGATAATTTTTAGGGAAAACCCATTGACAATTATGAGCACGGGAAGAGAAGATGATGATGAAAGAATGATATAGGAGTGTTAACAGTAATGGCAAATATGTGTGTGGGTAGAAATGTAGGGGGAATGTGAGAAGATGAAGGGGAAAGAGTGAAGAAGATGGGAGGGAGGAGTTGGGACTAAGTGAAAGCGAGGAGAGGATGGGGGTGATGAGGATGAACGAGGTGAGGATGAAGAACCAAGACATGAAAAGAATGGGAAGAAATGGTATGAAGGATGATGGATCAAGGAGGGGAAAATGGGGGAAAAGAATGTGATTGTAGGTGGAAGAGATGAGTTGTATGTTGTAAGAAGATATGTGGAGAAAGGATAATAGTAGGAGGAAAAAGTGGGTAATAGGAGATACCAGGTGGAAGAAACGATCAATAAAGTGAACTAAGAATGAGGCGGGGGAGAAGTTCACGATGACAAGTTAAGTGTAGGGAGGACCCTGACATAAGATTGTCATGTGACGGAAGTGGTTAAGTAAGATTGCCATGTGAGCAAAACTGGAGATGACAAATGGTCAAGCGAGAAGTGGTGTTTGCGAGAATCGAAAAGGAGGTGAAAGGATGTGATAATGGGGAATGCCGAGAAAAAATGAAGGGTGAAGGGTGTGTAGTGATGGGGAAAGGCAAGGAGACAGATCATCCTTAAGAGGGACTCTTAAGTGAGATCGCCATGCCGGGTGAGTGGTTAAGTAAGATTGCCAAGCAGAGGAGGGTGATAGTGGTGGTAAAAAGATGTGATGATGGGGAATGAAGAGGAAATATGGATGGTGAGATTGGAGAGTGATGGGCGAGTGTAAGATGACATGTCATGCTTAAGAGAATCTCTTAAGTAAGATCGTCATACTGCTGGAGAGGTTTCGTAGGGTCACCCAACCGACAGGGATGATATGCAAAGAGAAAGACAAAATGATATTGGGGATAGGGGTGGAATGGTAGGGTGAAGAAGATGATCGCGATGAGAGGTGGGAGAAATAAGATGGGGGAAATATGATGGGATGGGGGAAGGCCACAGGGCAGATCAACCTTAAGTGGAAGTCTTAAGTAAGATTGCCATGCGGCTGGAATGGTTAAGTAAGATCGCCAAGCTGAGGAAGAAGGATGATGTTAGAGTTGGTGGGAATAGGGTATGACAAAATGGACTGAAGGGGAACCCTCAAGTGAATTTGCCATACTACGAGAGCGTGTAAGTAGGATGACCAGGCATAAGGTGGATTTGGGGAAGGATGAGAAAAGAGTGAGTGAGGTATGCCTAAGTGGTATATGATATGAGATGAGGTGATAATAAGAAAGAAAGGACACAAAGGAGTATAACATGAATGGATGAAGGAATATATGCAGTGGAGGGTGGAGAGTGTGAGGGGAATCCTTAATTGGGATGCCCACGTGGTGAGAGTAATGATGCGGGAATGGGAAGTAGAAGAGGTGGAGTTGGAAGATGTGTTTGGTGGTGATGGTTATTTGATGAGAGGGCATGTGGTGAAGAAGCTTCTACAGCGGGAAGATCTTAGGGAGAGGGTAAACCTCCACTGAGGATTCCATATAGAAGGGGTTATTAAGTAAGATTGTCAAGCGGGAAGAAAACGGGTGAAAGGAAAGAATACCAATGGGTGAGAGGGGACAGGAATGGTGAGAAGGGTAATATGGGTATAAGCGGCGGAGGAGTAAAAATGAGAAGTGAGAATGAATGGATCAAATACATGGTGATCATGGTGGGGGAGAAGGAGCTGCTGGATAGTGAATGCTACTTGAGAAAGATCGTCAAGTAGGATTCGCAAACTGCAACGGTGATCAAGTAGGATTCGCAAACTGGAGAATGCATTAGTATGGGTGAATGGATGGGGTGCAAAGTAAGATGTTGATCATGCAGGAAGATACTCACGTGACGAAAAGCATCTTAATTTTAATATAGCACATAACAGGATGCATCGTGATATAAAAGATCAGGATGACTAGACTGTAATATGCGTGATAGCATAGACAGGGGCCATCAAAAAGGTTTGATGCCCCAGTACGATATGCAAATGGAAGAGAGCATAGACAGAGGCCATCAAGAAAGTATGATGCCCCAGTACGACATGCAATCAGATAACATAAGAATATTACAGAGAACACCAGGATATATAAAATCAAGATGCCCCCTGTAATATATCAAGATACAAGAAAGCAATTAATAATTTGCCACTAATAATGCAACACAAGAACCAGTAAACATGTCCCTAACGTGTTCCACAGTGATGATTGATTAGATGTGCCCCCAAGCAGAGGTACAAAGGATTGGGTCAGTCTCCTCAAATAAGGAAACAATGAGAGCCGGATTTTCCCCAAGCGAGGATTCACGCGAGGAGAAGTGGTTTGAAATTGGTAGTCATAAGGTGGTTGGACCATTCGTTTGGGATAATAGTTCAAAGGATGAACTGTGTTGCTTATTGAGTTTTTACGATTTTGTGGATGTTTTTGGTCTTTTGAAAATTTTACAAATGTTTTTGTATTTTGGATATTTTCTAATGTTTTTGTTTTTGGATTTTTGGATTTTCTAATGTTTGTTTTTGAATTTTATAATTTTTTTGGATTTTTGAATGTTTTGAATTTTTATGATGTTTACATGTGTTTGGATTTTTGACGATTTTCAAATGTTTTTGGATTTTTGTTTTTACACTGGATTTTTGACGATTTTCAAATGTTTTTTGGATTTTTGGATTTTTACAAATGTTTTTGGATTTTTGATTTTTGACATTTTTACACTGTTTTTGGATTTTTGATGATTTTCAAATGATTTTTACATGTTTTTGGATTTTTGACGATTTTCAAATGTTTTTGGATTTTTGGATTTTTACATTGTTTTTGGATTTTTTTACGATTTTCAAATGTTTTTTGATTTTTACATTGTGATTGACAATTTATGGACCAGAGTGCAGACTTATTTTTGAGAGACGATGTACCGTGTTCCGCATTGTAACTTATGCTCAAAATAACATAAATTCACTTTCCATTGGCATGATATGGTGGTGATGATATGATGAAAAGAATTCCAACTCCATTCTTGACTCCACACAACTAGTAAGATGTGTGGGCTCATCACCAAGAATCAAGAAGGACGTAGGAGGTAGATAATGAATATAGAGACAAATGCTAACAACAATCCCTTTGGGAAATTGTGACTCCATTCTTCATAATGGTACTGAACCGGTTTCAAAAATGGCTTTCACTTTATGAGTCACATGCTAGACTTAGACAGTTATGTGGCCTGCTGATTGATAAGATATGAGGTTAAGGGATAGTTCTCTCTTCACTTAGGCATCTAAATTACGTGTTTGGGGATTCTATAATTTGTAAGCACTGTAAGATTTTGTATTTTTGAAATGACTCCCTATGCCTTGCCCCATGCTACTAGTGAGAAGCAAGGGCTCATCACCAAAGGCAAAATATAGGCGAGTGAATTTCTTTTTGTCTTTTTTTTTTTTTTTTTGTTTTTTTTTTTTTTTTTTTTTTGAATATTTTGCAATGTTTTTATGCTTGTATGAGAATGACCCTCTACGCTTTGCCCCATGCCACTTGTAAGAGGCAAGGGTTTATCACCGAAGACAAGACGTAGACGAGTAAGGGCACCTTCCTCCATTCCCAGTCTCACACTACTAGTAAGAAGTGTGGGCTCAACACCAAAGACTATGAAGGACGAAAGATGTGACAATGAATTATTCATAAGTTATTGAATTGATGGATTTTTTTACAATAGTGCTTTGTATTTGGGAAGAAACATCTGCCCCCAATCTCAGCCCCACACGACTAGTAGGACGCGAGGGTTCAACACCGAAGACTGAGATGGACGACCAAACGAACTGGGTAACGAAGTTTAGAGCTTTGTTATGAAAGAGAGAATGTATTAGAAGGGGATATATTACCATCAGTAAGCTTCTAGGTATGACCATAGAGGAAAGCGACTGAAAGTGGAAGAAGTATGATGCTCACAAACTTAATAGGATTTATATTAGCACTTGTCTCATGATGATAAATATGAAGATGTGATTTTGATAAAGAAAATATCTGCCAATGGAAATGAATAAATTTAAATTATTCGGAGATAAGCAAGACAAAAGGAACAATGTACACGTTGTATCCTGGAATAGTGAACATCTCAAGGATAAAATTTCTTTAAATGAACTACATTCATTGGTTCATCAAGATCTTGACCATCTGCAGTGGCCAATTTATAGGCTCCAGAGCCAAATTTATCTATGATTTCGTTGGGCTCAAATTTGTCTTGTTTGTCTCGTTCTTTGGGTGTGTTCTTTCGATTTTCTTTGAGAATGAAATGATTGACCTTAAATTTTCTAGGTTTGAATTTTTTATGGTAGCTATGTCGTAGCTGATTTTGATATACTTGAAGATGATCTAGGGCATTAAGTCGTTTTTCATCAAGAAGCTCGAGTTCATTAAGGCGTGAATGTTGATAATAATCTTTATTGATTACGTCTTTGAGGGATATTCTAAAGGATGGGAATTCAACCTTGACATGTAAAATATCTTCCCCACCATAAACAAGGGAGAAGGGAGTGGCCTCAGTTTGCATTGTTTGATTTTTTGCTTCTGTTTGTCCATGAATTAATTGATTTGACGATAGATTCAAAATTAAAGATGGAAAAGGTGGCATAAAGATATTCCTAGGTATACATACCTCGTAGAATATATGCACATAGAAGTCTTGATAGGTGAGAATCATTAGTGATGAGATGCCTGCAAGATCGATCGTTGAAAGTATGATGGTCATGACAGGTTGCATTGTTGCAAGTGTCCAAACTTGATGTGGTTGTGTTTCGACAAAAAGGCTAGAGATGTTAGGCATAAGAGCCAATATTGGAAGAATAGAATCAAACTTAATGGTACCTGTTGATGGAACCTCGTCTGTAGTGTCTACAGTAATATCAAGGTTTGAAAGGGAGTCTTGAAACGAGATCAAGGTCTCGTTAGATGTTGGAAGAATGTTGTCACCCAAAACAGGTTCAATATATGTTTGGGCTGAAAGAGAGTCTTGAAATAAGTTCAAGTGCTCAGTAGATGTTGGAAGAATGTTGTTGTCCAAAACAGGTTCAATGTATGTTTGAACTAATGGAAGGAAATTTGAAGAAGATATGGATTGGTTTGGAATTAGAGAGTCTTGACTGTTGTCGTCATGATCTCGTGGAATTTCAGTATATATAGGAGTTTCGACAGTAGTCAGCTCTTCATGGAAAGTTGTGGTATTGGATGTGTCGTTGGTTGCAAGAGCATTGTCATCAAGTTCTACAGAGATGACGTCGTCGTCAATTAAGTCTTGGACGTAATTCTTAAATCGTACACATTTATCTATGTGATGACCATCAATGCGATGAAAGTCACAGTATGTGTTAGGTTTGTACCAGCATGGCTTAGCTTCCCCTTTGACAAAGGGTTTTGTAATTGGATATTTTATCAGTTTAGCCTCTTTTAGTTGATGAAAAACACTAGAGAGACTTTCTCCAAGGGGGGTAAACTGACGTTGGACTTTACGTGAACTGATTTCTTCGTGAGGTTGTATGATCGGCTTTTTGGGTGATCGCTCACTGATTTGGGTAGCCATATGAGAGAGTTGTGTTGTCATCTTATTAATTTGTTCTAATAGCTCATTGTGTGATGTTTTTCGTGAATTCTTCATGTTTGAAAGAGAGGGAGAACGAAGAAATGTGCGATGAAGAAATCAACCTATTGATTATGATCTTTGTTTTCGCTCAATCAAGTTTTAACAAGGCTATAAGGAGTAAGCTCAAACAAGCTACTCGGGATACAAGTGGGATATAACTTAAACAAGCTATGACGAATATGTTGATTGGTTTGGATTAAACAAGCTTAACAGATGAAAATGTAAGGAGTACACTCAAACAAGGTACTCAATACAAGTGGGATGTAGCTCAAACAAGCTATGATGAATATGTTGATTGGTTTGGCTTTAACAAGCTCTGGATTTTTGATAGGAAGAGTAACTCAAACAAGTGACTCAACACAGTTGTGAACTCAAAATGAGTTTTGAAGGGATTTGTGTCGGATGGGATTTTGTTAAACTCGACAGCTGATGAAATAATGAGTGAACTCAAACAAGTCACTCAATGTCATTTTGATATAGCTTGAAACAAGCTAGAAAGAATGTTCTGACAATTGATGAGATAAGGAGTGAACGCAAGTCACTCAATATCTATTGGATATAGCTGAAGACAAGCTATGACAGATGTATTATTGGCTAAAGTGAGCTAATGAAATTGGTGTGATGTTTTGGTCTGTGTTGTTGGATTGTTTGGATGTTTTCGCTTGGTATTGAATTGGTCGAGAACTGATTTTTTTGTGGAACACAACTAGGGTCTGAACTTTTACAATGAACACATTGATATCAGCCAAGTTTTATGATAAAATAATGCTAAACTATTGTGTTTTCAAACAGCAAGCAGTCATGTGGATTCAATTGTTTTGGCTTATGAGGTAACTTCTTCAGGAATGATCATTGTTTCATGCAATCATACAAGTATGCTGTGAAATGGTGGATGCAGGCTCTTATTACTCCAAGAAGATGCGTCCTCCGATATACCCTAGTCCTGATATACCTAATTCTGTACGGGGACAGAATTGGTACGGGGAACCCTTAGAGCACTGGAGGAGACTCACCAATTCTTACTTGCCTGTTTCGGAGTGAATCACCACGTCCAGAACAGGTTTTGTGAAAAGGTGGAAGGTGATGGAGGGATGAATGTGTATGGTGTCCTTATAACTCCCCGAAGATTTACAGGGACGATGCCCAGGCTTCGTTGTTACAGCTATTTAGGCGTGACTCGCATGCGCTGCACGACAGCATTACCTGTAAGTGAAGAGCAGCGGCGAGGTAAATACCGAACGCTGTGATGAGACTAGGTCTCAAAGTGCAATGCAGATGCAAATGCTGTTGGTGCGTGGTAGTCAAGTCCACGTCACCGGTGTAGCTTTAGTGGTGATGAAATCCACCTTGTCTACGTGCTAAAACAATATGATAAAGTGATTAAACGCAGGGTTCTTTCCAATTTGAAATAAATCACTAGCAGAAAATAATTGCGTACCTGACCGTACTTTTTTTTTTTTTTTTTGTTTCAGCAATTGTCTTTGAATGGTGGTATTTTTGCGGGATTTTTGTTGTTTTTGTTTTTGTTTTTGTTTTTGACAATATTCCAGTAATGCGGTTCTACAGAAAACAAATTAGTAGTTATCCTGCAAATGAAATGTTAGAAAAGTGATCGTGGTTGTTTTTGATTTGCCAGATCGCTCAAAGGCGCAGGAAAAGAGCATACACAACCAACGACCAAACAAATATTAAGAATATGACAAAGGAAAATAATTATTAAAATGACAGTTGAAAAACAAAGCTAGAGGATCCTGCAATGTTAGAACAAGAAACTAAAAAAAATGTGACCGTTTCTGATTTTCCAGATCGCTCGAAGGCGCAAGAAAAGAGCATACGCGGATACAATTGGAATAGTTTTTTTTCTGATTTTCGAAAATGTTAATAATTATTGCAATTAATCATGATTGCGAAATAGCGATAATGATTATTTTCACAAAAAAGAAAAATGATGAAAGAAGAGGGTGAAAACGTTACCTAGAAGTGTTGTCGTGGAAAATTTAAATGTAAGGCAAAAAATTAAAAATAAAAATTATTTTCTAGAGCTCGAGTGGCCTCACGTTTCTGATTTCCAAGATCACTTTTGAAGTGCGAGGAAAGAGCATACGTGTGAGGATGTTTCGTGAAATAAAAATTAAAAAATAAATAAATAAATAAAACTATAATTTTGTTGTTTTTTTGTTAAAAAGACAGGTGTTAGAAGAAATGAAACCAAATTTTTTCTGTAAGTCTAAATCTAAAAATTATTTTTTCATTGCATAGATCTTTTCAATACCTTTCCGTTAAAAAAAAATGAAGTCATTCCGAGTTCGGGAGCAAAAGTTATGGCTTCCGGAAGATGGGCTACGAGAACGCTCTGAATGAAAATTTTGAACGTGAGAAAAACGTCCCAGGAGCTGGTTTTTTTTATTTTTTGACTTCTGTACTTCACCTGAGAAGCTAAAATTTTGACAGCAAGGTTAAAAAATAACAATAATCAGAAAGAAAGAGTTAGATCATAAAATGATTGACTAAAATAAAAGAAAGAAAAAAATAAATAAATGATTAACTTCCTACAAAGCAGTTATTTTAGCAAAAGGAAATAAATAAATATATTTTCCGGATTGGTTGTCCCATGACACTAAGATGATAAACTAATGATTAGTGCTTGTGTTTCTATAGATTACGAGTGAATAGAAAAATCAGAACTACTAAACACCAAGCACCGAGGAGATCAAAGACAGGATGAGCTGCATAGTTTCATTGTTGCTATAACCTGCAGATACACCACAAGACACCACACAACAAAAACACTACCCAAAGCGTGAAGGTTAACCAAAGAAGACCAAAAGGAATAGAAAAGGAAATAATAATAAACAATAATAAACAAAGAACAGATAAAACCACTAATTGAGAAAGTAATGGTAACAGATCGAAAGTAACCGGGCGTGCCAGAATGTAAGCTATGAAAAATACACTACTAACAAGGAAGTAAAATACCAATAATCATACCTCCTCCTTCGCGTTCCGTAGCAAACCTCAGAATGGGCTAGGAAACTTGGATTGAGCCCTGATTTTGTGATATGTAGGTGCTTTTCTTCAAGACGGAGCAAGACCTTCCTGCAACAACGATCCTCTTACTTTGCACTAGATGGGAAAAAGGATTATGAGGCTATTTTGGCATTAGGACAAGGCAAAAGGATGTTCTTTGCTCAAAGGATGCAAGAACTTAGATATGGCATGAAAGCTTATTCTCCGTGTGTTTAGAGGGGAGGGGTAAGGTTGTATTTATAGCCTGAGGGAGTGATTAGCTTAGATTAATTTAAGTAATCATGGTTTGAAAATGTGGGCAAGATTAAGTGGGTGGTTTGAAAATGTGGGCAAGATTAGGTGGGTGGTTTGAAAATGTGGGCAATATTAGGTGAGTGGGGGCCACGAAGAATGGGTGAGGATTTGAATTATATTTTTAATTCATAAGTGGAGGATTTTAGGTGAGTGGGGACCACGAATGGTGGGTGAGGATTTGAATTTGAATTTTTAATTCAATAGTGGAAAAACATGGAGAATAATGACATGTGGTGAGGATTAGATTATTTTTAGATTTTGAAATGGATAATTAATCAAATTATATTTGATTAATTCGAAGTGTATTTTTGTGGGAAATGAGGAAGGGAAATTAATTGATTTAGGATAGATGTGAAATTGGGGTGTCTAATTACACCTTTGCTCGTCCCATTTGGAGTTAATTTGTTATTGTTATTGTGATTTGGAAGTGGATTATTGAAGATCTTAAGAGGTGCATTTTGAGGGGAGACTGCCCCTGTGAAAATATGTGGGATAGGTGTCACAGAATCTATTAAGAACATATCTATGAAGAGTTGTCTTTGCTCTTCTGGCAAATGTTGCATGAATTTATTGTAATCGCGGTAAGTCCTAGTGTCATGGCTTCGAATTTTGTGGAAACCACAATACGAGTTATGATTATAACTCCTAGGTTGTTGGTTTGGTGCATGTTGTGGTCCGAAACTCTGATTGAACTGTTGACTATTAGGATTAAAGTTTTGTGTTTTTTGTCTTTGGTTTTGGTTTTGATATCCAGTTGAGTTTTGACTTGGACCCTGTGTTTAGATCTGACATTGTTGTTGCTGTCATTCTTGCTGTTGGGGACAATTAAAATCCACTGCATTGATTGTTGGGGTAAAATTGTGGTTTCATCGATTGTTAACTGGTGGTGGAACATTTACAATGTTTGTTTTTTTTACTTGGTCAGTCACTCCATATGTTGTCACCCCACGGTTTTTTTAAGGATTTAAGGTCCTAGATTGGCATTTTTGGTAGAACAAGTCATAGCGTTTTGGTTGGGGATGATTAACCTCCCATTTGTTCCATATGTCTTGTGACCGTTGTCTATTGCAGCTTGATCTATTCAGAGAGTGCTCTCGAGCACTTCATCATAAGTTCTTAGTGGGAATTTTTGGACTTCTTCCTTAATCTCTCTATTGAGAGAATGAAAGAATAAATCACCTAGTTCCATATGATCCATGTTCGGAGCGCTTGGTGAATAATAGAGGACTGTACACCACCTTCAGATGAAATGAGCAATAGATTCATTGTGTTCTTGCTTAATATGCAAGATTTCCCTGATTCCTATTCTCAACAATTTGTTCATGTCAAACGCCTTAATGAAATTTGAAACAAGTTGTTTAAATGAATGCATTGAGGCTTCAGGTATTCTATAATACCAATCAAGGGCGATACCCTCTAACATTTTGGGGAATATTTTAGCAACAACTCCATCCCAAGGGAGCAATTCTCGAATGGCCGTGGCATAGGCCTTAATATGTGAATTTGGGTCTCCCTCTCCTTTGCACTTGGGTAGATTGGGGAGAGGTCTTAAAAGCATGACGCTTCATATAGTGAATTCTAAAGGTTCTTTCAAATATTCTGAATAAGTCCCTATTGTATAGGTTTCGACCATTGATGGGGCTTGCTGAGGGGGGCAGGTGGAATGGGTTGTTGATGTGGTGTAGCATATATGTTTGCAGGGGCATAAGGAAATCCCTGTGGTTGAGCGAACATGCCAAGAGAAGAGAACATATCTCCCTGTGGTAATTTGGAATACATGTTTAGGTATGGAGGAGAATTGCTCAGGAATGGATTATTTTGTACTAAACCGGGAGGTATCATATTTTCCACTAGAGCAGTGTTAGAAAACGTGGTTCTAGTTGGTGTTTGTTGTGAATACTGAGGAGGCTTTCCCAATGTGCCTATTCCTGTGAGGAGGTCTACTTGGCTAGGATGATGTGGAGGATTGGAATTTCATGCCTACATGAATTGTAAATTTTTACTTGCTTGAGCAAGTTCCAACCCTCTAACTTTCTTGACTAAGGGTGAGATGACCTCGTTTGGTGAAGATACAGTATTTTTCCTTAGTGGTGTTTGTTGAGGTTGTATAGGCATATGGTACCCAGCTATGAACTAATTGTTTCCCTGCCAAGTATCACCGAGGGCATTTCCTATAGGTGAAGGAATGGGGGTGTTTTCTTGGAATGAGACCTCGGGTTGTATTGCAAAACTACTATAGGTGGGTACATACTTTGAGAGCATTGCTCACTCCTAGCATAACATGTTAAGTATTCTTCATCTAACAATAGATATGGATCTAACTATCTACTAATTTTTGGTCTAAGCAACACCTAAGGAGATGAACCAGATTCTCCGGTGAGCATCATATTGTTTGATCTTGAAGGATCTGTTTGTTGTGTTTGAGTGAGCTTATCCAACTCCTCTATTTGGAAAGAAGAACTATGTCTAGTCCTTTGAGGCGGAGTTTGTGTTGAAAATTGGTTAGTTGAATAATTTTCACCCCATGCTGAGAGCGAGGGTGATGGTTGTCTATTTAGTTTATCATAGTATACTTCAAGACCTAAGAGAGGTCTACCATATGCATCATATCTAGACATATTCAGGGGGTATATGAATACCCGCAGAATAATGGGAAAGAGCGAAGGTGGATGAAAGAATAGAAAGAGGAAAAATTCACCAATTTTATACGATGGAAAATTTACATTCGAGCATGGGAATCTACAAGTGACTCTTCCTCGTACCCAACCTCCTAAGGTCATGTCGAGATAGCCAGTGGGGATGGAATACACGTGGGATGTAGATAAGCTAGTTAGGTAATCTTATGTCTTTAGCATGCAATAGTGGGATCTGTAAATCTAAGGTAAAGAAGGCCCTCCTAACCTGAACCAGTGTGATAGATTGTTCAGTGAGGATAACTACTCAAAGGCTCCAATCAATATTGAGCTCTGTCGTTATCTGATCTATGGGTTGCAGAATACATGGAAGATAACCTTTGGGTGCTTCATATATGTCTCTCGATAAGGTCATGAAAATGGAATGGCTAAATATGTAGTGGATCTTTTGGTGTTTTATGGACGATTCTCTGGTCTAGTCCAAAAATCTTTAGCTTGATTAGCTACTACATTTAATAACGATAATTGTGTGATAATGTCTGGTGGGAGTGGAGAGGATCTAAAAACTAATGTTCATAAACTAGCGTCAACGTTGCATTATTTTGTAGGCCTGTTGGGTTGTGGGACTTGTGGATCACAACCATAAGTTCGTGGTTGTTGTGGACCTCCTATGGTCATGTGAAGAATCAATCCCTTCTTCTGATCCTGAGTATCCAATAATTGTATGCTTTTTCAGCCTCTACGTTTAGAACTAAAAGTTGCACAATTTTCTCAGAGTACCTAATAGGTGTTCTGACAACTTGGATATATAAGCTAGTGTATATATCAGTGAGGAGGTCTCCTGCGTCTGGCTATGGGACTAGTCATTCACAACCGAATTTTTGTTCTCTTTCAGGTCCTTCTACATTCATACGGATGTCTATCAAGGCAATCTATAATTTGGTTGATTTGAGTAGAACGTGTGTGCTTTGTCATCTTCTATGTTTAATACTCTTAGTTGTGTGCTAATTTCTTGTAGGTTTGAAGTTTCTCAGAAGACCTGAATTCTAATATTTTGGTCTATGTCAGTTATTTCTGCAACAATATTGGGTTGAGGCATGATTGGCTCAAAAACGTATTCCCTGGGCTCTCTAGCTCCCGTGATTTTCATGTACAAGGGTAATATAAACCTAACTGAAATGAAATAAATTAACTATGCATGATATATCTACAACATATATATATATATTCCTCTATTTTTGTATTGTTTTAATAGAATTTTAAATGGAATTTATAGAAAAAATAATCTAATATATTCAAAAAATGGCAACTAATCTAATAACAAAATTAAAACAAACAAGGTAGCCCGGTGTAGCTACTTGTTTGTGTAGTTGTGAGTTTATCCTAAATAACTAGATAGATGATTAACTTAATTGAAAGATTCTCAATCCTACCTCAGAAGTGAGGAATGAATCATAGTTTCTCAGAAACTATCAATCCCCATAGCTTCCCTAATAATATCGAGACTGAAATTTAACTGAAATGAAATGTTTCACTACTCTATTTGATATATTTTAACTAGAACTTTGACACATAAAATCTAGAATTTCCATAACAGTGGCGAATCCAGTAGTGTATGAATTTTTCCCCTCATAATGATCTCCTTGTTCCTTCGTGTTCACATGAATCTAGAAGAGTGTGTATATGTTATCATCAATAGAAAAGCTATTCGAACAATGGTAGTTTGGATATAGACTGAATATAATGTGAGTAGGAGAGGGACGGTGCAAGAGACAAAGCTTGACATATGTAATTCCTAGTAGGATTTATTGTGGGAATACAACGCAAGAGTACCGAGAGATTCTAGAATCCACCTTCTGTGAAGAACACAACCTGTAACTCTAATGGATGTAATCTATAACTGACACTACTCTACTCTAAACTAATTTGTATGAACAACGATGAACAAGACTAAAATAAGAAGATTGAATGGATTCATAAAGAAAAGGGAAAACTAGCATGGATGCAAACATGAAAACAAAATGAACTCTAAGCAAGAGTTGAGAGACTAAACAATGGAAAATAGAAATTGAGAGGTAGTTTTGAGGGGCCATTTGCTTGAAAACAAGCTGGCTATTTATAGATTTCACATTCACCCAAAGGTGATTCCCATTAGAACTCTTTTACCATTAAATAATGGAGAAACACTATTCTAGGGGACATAAAACATTAATACAAGTTAAGGCGGTGGAGAAAAGTAGGTAAAAGTTGAAAATTATGCAAGTTGTGATCAAAAGAATGTGCTAGAAAATGCGTGAAGGACCGCCACCCTGAGAAGGGTGGCGGTTACAGGACCGCTGCTCTGCCAGGGTAGCGGTTTCATCACTAAAGGTCAAAAAGCTAAGAAATGAAGGGTAGAGGAATAAAATAAAGCACAAGGAACATGAATAAAACATTTTGGATGCTAACATATACTTTTCGAGCTTTTTTGGATCTAAACACCTTGTGAGGTGACCTGTATCATCATTGGGGCATGTTTAACATCTTTCTGGTGGTACAGTACCAGTTGTTAGAGAGTGTCAAGCTTCCAGGGCTATACAGGATGTAGCCTATTACAGGTGTTTGCTAGAAGGGTTGTCCAGCGTGGACATTATTTGGAGGTCATATGTGGGTTTTCATTTATATGGGTAGATGGCAGAGGAGCTACAAGAGCTACAACTACTCTAATGGATAGAGGGGTGACATGTGAGATAGCACGAGATGCTACCTGTTGACAGGGTTATATGAAATTTTGGGCTACTTCAAAATATACCCCCACCCTTCCCACAGTACAGGAGGGATGACATGGAGAGGCCTCTACCTCTACCATAGTCAATAGTGCTGACAACGTAGCGGGAACATGTGATAGCCTGGTGAATTGATGATGTCGAGGTGATTGATAGATATAGGTAATGGTGGGATGCATATTTATGAGTAGTACCACCGAGGCTAGGGCAGCTAGATTTAGCCACCATCATAGTGCAAAGGGATGCCCTACATGGGCAGGTGGCTACCCTGATTACATAGTTTGGGATAGTGCAGGGGAAGCTGACAGGCTCAGAGGCACAACTTGTTTTTTTGTAAGCACAAGTGGCCACTCTACAGGCCCATGTAGCGTAGGGATAGGTACCCACACAGGGTGGAGATGGGGATGGGGTATAGGTGGCCACCCTACAGGTGTAGATTATAGGTTTTCAGGGCCAATTGGCCACTACACAGGCATAGTTTATGGCCCTTCAGGCTCAGATATAGACAGGGGTGGGACAGGGTCCCACAGGATAGGCACAAGCATAGGGACAGGGTCCGTCTTTATAAATACAAGTGGGACAGGGTCCTAAGAGACTGGTACAGGGACTGAGGTTGATGACACCACTACAGATAGTACCTATAGGAAGGTTAAGGGATGCCTTAGGTGAGGTGAGGTATTACTAGGATATTTTGATGGCCGCAGGCATAGATTTCCTATCCTATGGAGAGTATAGAGCACAATAGGCCTTGAGTAAGAGGACTAGGTTCTGCACCCACAGTGTGGAGAGCACAGGGGGCCATCAAGCTCTAAGACAAGGTCAGAGCGAGGCTACCAGTCCACGGAGGCTATCCCCAAGTGAGGTACCAGCAAAGATCAGATCAAGACCCATGGTGGGTGGTGAGATGTTAGCAAGACGTCGTACGATAGTGGAGGAGGAGGAGCAGATAGGTGAGAAAGATATGGAGGATATCCAGTGGGGTGATACTTGATAGCCATATGTACCTCCTATTTTGTATAGTCATTTATTTTTTATATATACCGATGTGCATGCTGAAGAGAGTGAGGTTGCAGATGAGAGTTTTTGTTATTTTTGATCATATATTGGCCTACATACCAAAGATGGTGAGGTTATATATGAGAGGTTGTTTGAGATACTGATATATATTTATATCCTTATACACATTTATGTATACACATACTTACTGATTTATAGCTAATGGTATTTATAGCATGGATGGGGTTATTGATTTTAATTTCTGTTATTATGTGTGTATGTGATGGAAGCTAGGTGGATTAGGCATGATGGAGTCAGGATAATTTAGGCATGGTCAAGTTATGATGGTTTACGCATGGATTGAGTCAGGTCATTTGTAGGCATGGATTGAGTTAGGTTGGTTTAGGCATAGATTGAGTCAGGGAGGTTGTAAGCATGGATTGAGTTAGGTCAGTCATAGGCATGAGTTGAGTCAGGTCAGTTGTAGGAATGGATTAAGTCAGGTCATTTGTAGGAATGGATTGAGTCAAGGTTTAGGGTTATGAGGTAAGCTCCAAGTGATTGGTAACAAAGGAAACAAATGGTGATGTAAATGTTTGTGATTGTGGAAATATCCAAATATTTTTTAGTTACATAAATGTGAAATAATAAAGTTGTGAATGTGATGATGATGTGTGGAAAAATATTGAGTAGTTACGTTTGTTAATGGATGTGGATGTGGTTTTGGTATAAACTGGAAACCAAGGTAGAATGTGAATAGGAAAGTGAGGGGGAAATTTTTTAGGGTAAAGAGTGGATGAGCTAACCTTCAGGAGCCCCATGCCCTCGAAGTGTTCCCTACATAGTCCTGGTGAAAAGGGACCTCAGGCCGATGTCATTCTCCCATAAGTTAAGTGTTAGGCATTTTTGAATGTAGGTCATAGGCATGATTAAGTGTAGGTCACAAGCATGGTTGAGGTTAGTTCATAGGCATGGTTGAGTTTTTTTAAATATAAGTGTCGATGATCTGCTCCTATATAGGATAATCAATAAGTAATGAGGAAGGTGAATGGTAAGAGGTGGTAAAAGATCTTCTTAATTGATAAGAACCCTAATGAGTTGACCATACTTAAGAGAGTATTATGAACGTAAGACCCTAAAGGAGTTTCATAATGGACCATTCTAAGGGTGAAGAAAGTGTTATGTTGTGGAGCTCAATTACTTCAGTTTAACATGCAATGGAAACTTACCGAAAAATATAGTAGCCATCATCGGTTAGGGGGTAACCAGCATTGGTCACCCAGGAAGGAACTGGCATTGGTTAGGGCTAACTGGTATCGGTTACCTATGCGGGGATGTCTTAATTAACTCTTGGGAATTAGATTTATTTTTAGTATTAAAGTATATCCATTGATTGTAATTACATGGCTAAGTTCCCTAAGTCTATAAATGACTATATAAGCATAAAGCTAGGGTTTAGAAGTAAAAGATTAACAAGAATTAGAAAGAACTTGCAAAAGTTGGTGAGAGAGGGAATTCTTATTGATTAAGAAAAATCTTGAGGAAAGAAAGTACTGTACATCTGAGAGGTATGGAAGATTGTAAATCTTCATTGTATATCTTATCAAAGCTTTGGATAATAGATTGGCTTGTTTCTTGGTGGACGTATCCCACACTAGGTGAACCATGTTAAATATGGTGTTGATTTATGTCTCTTGGTTTGTATATTTCTTTTAGTAGAATATCCTCTTTTATTTGCATGTATGATTAGATCTGATATATTATCTGTACAACTGGTGTGCTAACCCCAACAACTGGTATCAGAGCTTTGTTTGAGGGTTTTGTGTGTTGATAGATTTACTCACAGAGGGTTTTTCTATTGAGTGGGAGCTACAACAATAGAAGAAGAAAATAAATACAAAGTAGAGAAATTTGACGGCTGAAATTATCAATTATAGAAGATGTAGATTGAGAATTATCTGTATCAGAGAGATTTATATTTACCATTGGATGAGAATTCTAGACCTACGAACATGACTGATGAAGAATGGAAGATTCCTGACAAAAATTATTTGTGATCTATAAGATTAAGCCTGACAGCATCTGTGGCTTCCAATATTATAGAAGCGGATTCTATGGTAGAGTTAATGAAATATCTTGCTAATTTATTTTAAAAACCTAGTGCTTCAAATAAAGTTTATTTGACAAAGAAACTATTTAGTTCTAAGATGCATGAAGGTGGATATGCATCTAGTCATTTAAATGATTTCTGATCTATTGTAAATGAGTTAAAATTAGTTTAAATACCATTTGATGATGAAGTAAAAGCACTCTTATTCTTATGTTCTTTTCCTGATAGTTGGGATAACTTGGTAATGGTTGTTAGTAATACAACATCTGCTAATAATATTTTGAAGTTTGATGATGTGGTTAGTATAATCTTAAATGAAGAAATTTGTAGGAAGAGTATAGAGGAATCATCATCTAGAAATGCTTTGAATGTAGAAAGAGGGGGCAGGAAAAAGGAGAGATATAAGAGTAAGTGTAATGGGAAATCAAAGTCAAGGGATATCAGATATAAATCCAGAAGTAAGGGAATTACTTGTTGGAAATGTGGAAAGAAAGGACAAGCAAAGAAATATTGTTGGTCAAAGGATAAAGAGAACCAACAACCAGAAAAAGGTAAAGAAGCAAATATTGCTACATCAGAAGTAATAAAATATGCTCTTATTCTTTCTTTAGATAATACAATTGAATCATAGGTTTTAGATTCAGGAGCTTCTTTTCATGCAACCCCTAATAAGGGTTATTTCAGAAGTTATGTCCAGGGAAATTTTGGGCATGTTTATTTGGGTGATGATGAACCTTGCATTATTACTAATAAAGTGGAAGTTCATCTAAAATTACAGAATGGAAATACATGGGTATTGAAAGATGTGAGGCATGTGTCAAGCCTCAGGAGGAATCTTATTTCTACAGGGCAGCTAGGTGAGCCTAGTTACATGGTTACTTATACATAAGACTCTTTGAAATTCATCAAGGGTGCTTTTGTTGTGGCAAGAGGTAAGAAGCTAGGAACGTTATATTTATCTACCTATATTACTAATTCCTTTTCTACATTATCTACTTTAGATTTAGATGCATGCATGTGGCATAACCGATTAGATCATATGATTCAAAAAGGAATGCAGATCCTAAAGGCTAAGGGTAAGTTATCAAATTTGAAAGATTTAGATCTTGATTTCTGTGAGCATTATATCTTTGGAAAGCAAAAGAGTGATATTTCTCAAAGTTGGGGAAACTAAGAAGGAGTAGAAATTGGATCTTGTACACTCAAATGTGTGGGGACCAGCTTAGGTAGCTTCTCATGAAGGATCCCAGTATTATGTTACTTTCATTGATGATGCTACAAGAAAGGTACAGGTTTATTGTATTAAACATAAATATGATGTTTTTGAGACTTTTAAAACATGAAAATCCCAATTTGAGAATGAATAACATTCTAAGTTAAAGTGCCTTAGATCTGACAATGGTGGTGAATATTGTAGCAAGGATTTCAATGAATATTTTTCAGTGAATGAGATACGTAGAGAAAGAATGGTTCCAAGAACACCACGGGAGAATGGTGTTGCAGAAAGAATGATTAGGATAATCATGGAACATGCTAGAAGTATGAGGATACATTTTGGGTTGCCTTTGTAGTTTTAGGTGGAAGTAGTTGATACAACGGTTTATTTGATTAATTGTAGACTTTCAAGTTCACTAGATGGATGAATACCAGAGGAAGCTTGGACTGAAAAAGAGATAGATATTTTTTTTCTTAAAGTTTTTGGTTTAGAAGCTTTTTTGCATGTTGATAAGGAAAATAGGAAGAAGTTGGATGCAAAATCCAAGAGATTAAATTTCATTGGTTATGGATCTGGTGATTTCAGTATCTGTTTTTGGGACTTAGAGAATTCTAAAATGATTAGGAGTCGTGATGTTGAATGAAATGAAAATAGAATGTATAGGGATCAAATTTTTGTACCCAAGGATGAACCAGTTAAGAAGTTTGTGAATGAAAATGAACTCTCGGATTTAAAATAATTATCAAAAGGGTTACACAGTATCTGGTGTTGGTTGACCCCTGACTAGCACCGGTCATTACAACCGGTATCGGTTACAAAAGATCCAAACTGGCCTCGGTTAGTAGAACCAGCATTGGTTAGAGGTGACTGGCAGTGGTCACTGTCAGATTTGGATAGGAATGTCCAGGAGGTCCAAATTGAGCCTTTGGTACCCCAAAATCCTATGAAAGGTCAAAAACGGTAAGTAAACCTTAAGAAATATTTACACCTTCTCTGTTTTATTTACTATTGACTGATAAAGGTGAGCCAAAGAGCTTTGAAGAAGTAATGCAGGATAAAACCCACATCCAGTGGGAGCATGGCATGGATGAGGAGATGAAATCCTTGGAATAGAACCAGACTTGGGATTTGGTTAAGTTTCCAGTAGGTAAGAGAACATTACATAATAAGTGGGTTTACATGATCAAGGAAGAAGAGGGTGGAAGGAAAATATACAATTTAAGGCTTGTAGTAACGGAATTTGCATAGAAAGTAATTATTTACTTTGGTGAAATATTTTCTCATATTGTTAAGATGACTTCTATTCATACTATATTAAGCTTAGTTACACTAGAAGATTTTCTTTTAGAGCAACTAGATGTAAAGACGGATTTCCTTCATGGTGATTTGGATGAAGAGATTTATATGTAGTAGCCACTTAGGTATGAAGTCAAGGGTAAGGATAAATTAATGTGCGGGTTGAAAAAGAGTCTATATGGGCTCAAACAAGCTCCAAGGCAATGATACATGAGGTTTGATAGTTTTATGCAAGAGAATGGTTACTTGAGAAGTGAATCTAACCATTGTGTTTATTTCAAGAATCTTGAAAATGGGAGCTATATTATTTTTTTACTGTATGTAGATGATATGCTTATTGCAGGATCTAGTATGTAGGACATTGGTGAGCTTAAGAGAAAGTTATCTCACACATTTTCTATGAAGGATTTAGGAGTTGAAAAAATAATCCTGGGCATACAAATACACATAGACATGAAAAAAAAAGAAATTGTATTTATCTTAGGAGGATTATATCTACAAGGTGTTAGAAATGTTCAATATGCAGAATGCAAAACCTATTAGCACACTTATGGCTGGACACTTCACATTGAGTAAAGATCAGTGTCCATCATCACATGAGGAGGTCAAATACATGACATGAGTACCATATGCTTCAGTAGTTGGGAGTCTCATGTATGCTATGGTTTTTACTAAACCAGACATTACACAGGAAGTGGGAGTTTTGAGTAGATATATGGCCAATCTAGGTAAAGAGAACTGGAAAGCAGTCTAATGGATACTCAGGTATTTGAAAGGGACATCTAGAATGTAGTTATGCTATGGAGGTTCGGCTATTTCTTTATGTGGATATGTTGATTCAGATATGCATAGAGATCTGGATGATAGAAGGAGCACTACTGGTTATATTTTCATAGTAGGTGGGACAATAGTTAGCTTGATTTCAAGATTGCAGAAGGTTGTGGCTTTGTCTACTATAGAGGAAGAGTTTGTTGCAGCTACATAGGATAGCAAGTAGATGATATGGATGAGTAGTTTCATGGAAGAGTTGGAAAAGGAGAAAGGTGATTGTAAATTGTTTAGTGGCAGTCAGAGTGTAATTCATTTGGCAAAGAACTCAGCATTTCATTTGAGAATGAAACACATTAAATTGAGGTATCACTTCATAAGGCAGGTATTGGAGGATGGACAGTTGAATCTGAAAAATATTCATACGAGCAAGAACCCAGCGGATACGCTAACAAAGCCATTAACAAAGGAGAATTTGGAGCTACAGTCCACTTCTTTTGGTCTTCAAGTTTAAGACTTAAAGAAGAAGAAACAATTCTAAGGAAGGATCCAAGAATGATGTTGTATAGGTATGGTGCAATAATTAATCTCCAAGTGGGAGATTATTGAGTTGTGAAGCTCAATTACTTCAGTTTAGTATGTAATGGAAACTTGCTAGAAAATATAGTATCCATCATTGGCTAGGGGGTAACCAGCATCAGCCACCCAAGACCGACAACGGTCAGGCAAGGAAGGAACTGGCATCGGTTAGGGATAACTGACATCAATTACCTGTGCAAGTATGTTTTAATTAAATCTCAGGAATTAGATCTATTTTTAGCATTAAAGTATATCTATTGATTTTAATTACATGGCTAAGTGCCCTAAGTCTATAAACGACTATATAAGCATAAAGCTAGGGTTTAGAAGTAAGAGACTAACAAGAATTAGAAATAACTTGAAAAATTTAGTGAGAGAGAGTTATTGGTGATGAAGCAAAAGCTTGAGGAAAGAAAGTATTGTACATCTGAGAGGTGTGGAAGATTGTAAATCTTCGTTGTATATCTTGTCAAAGCTTTGGATAATAGATTGGATTATTTCTTGGCAGACGTAGCCCACATTGGGTGAACCATATTAAATCTAGTGTTAATTTATGTCTCTTGGTTTCTATATTTCTTCTGGTAGAATATCCACTTTTATTTGCATGTATGCTTAGATTTGATATACATTTAATGTCTCTCACATTGGAATGTAATATAAGAATTTTTTATTGAGTGTTATCATTATTTGTTCAATATGAGAATGTTTTATGTTTAGCTTTCTATAATTTGAACCAAACTTTCATCCAATAATAGTCTCTAATGAGACTTCACAAGAATTCTATTAAGAATTCCAATTTTGGACCTATCCTAAGCTTGTAGCCTTTGTAAATCTTATATAAAACCATACTCTGGCTCACACTTATAAGGATAGTCAACCTTGATGCCTTATACTAAAATTCATGATTCTTAAGATGATTTATAAGTTTACAACCCCTTTCTAATTATATAATTTTTAGTTACTCATGTAGGAGATTAAAATATAACAATGTGCGAAAAGATCCCATGAAATGATATCCCTTCAAGTGTCCTTGGTTTTTCATTTATCTATATAGGAGTTTTACCCTTTGTTGCATTGGGATTTGAACCCAAGGGTTCTACTAGTCCCTGGCCATGAAGGATGAATTGAGGGCTGCATGTACCACCTATAATTACATTGTTGTTAACAATCATTCTAGATGACTTTAAATCCAATAATTTCCTTAATTGGGGTGGTCCCATTAAATAATTGTACTTGGTAACTTCCATTGGTGTCTAGCAGGGTGAAAATGATGTTCACGGCTTAAGATAACCATTGACATATTTATTCAAGCATCGACACTCTACACAAGTAGTTCACCACATGATTTCATAAGGAGTGTGCCATTCTATACAATGTGACTTGTTTGTGTAGGGAAACTTGGGACATTTCTTACAAGTGTTTCACGACAAGGATTAATATTTTGAGGCTCAAGGTAATCTTGCATGACATTTGTAATGTTGTGTGGCTTTCACATTGTTTCACGAAATTTCAAGTATATCATGGAATTTGTGAAATGACTAAGGCAAAGAATTTTTATGTAGCTTGATTAGGATTGGTTTTTTGTATTATGTAAGTCATTGTGTAAATATGTAGTTTCTAATACTTAGTGCTTTTTTTTATGCATGATTACGTATTATTGTGGATGATATTGCATAAACAGATAAGACATACATGGACATGGACATACATATGATTGATTGTTCATACCCATGGGCAACAATTTTACATTGGAGGGATATGTCCATACTAGGGGCATCTTGAAAACACTTTTTGGGTTATATATTTATATGGCAATCCATTGATCATATTGAACCACTTATTTTTTTTACACAAGACTTGTTTGTAGTTTTAGAGTGTTACTTATGTGGATATAGTATTTTTTTAATAGTTGATAAGGACATTCATTGCTAATTTATAATAATATGTATTTCTTTGTGTTTACTTATTGATGATGATTTGTTACATTTACCATGTTTGATCACTTATACATACTTATATTATTTGATTATATGATTATGTATATTCACATTGTTTGGTTCAAATTGATTGTAAGTGTGGTGTCATGTGTCAGTTTTATGAAATATGATCCTCTTATCACTCTTTAGTTTCATTTTTCATGTCATGTATCACTATTTTTCTTCTTGATCATTATGTTTTTTATTATGACTTGTTCACTACAATGTTGCATGCTTGTGCATCTTTACATGTTTTTTATATGGAACTACTCAATTGTTACTATGTGTTTCTACACATTTTTTTCCATTGTTTTTTATCATGCACATATATTATTTTCTATCTTGTTTGATTAATGTTTCCATGATTTAATCATGCATATATTGTGGTGCTTATTATTGCATGCTTCATTACTATATCACGTTGAAATTAACAACCATATTTAGCTGAATTTTCATGATTATATCTTATATGCTAGTAACAAAAAATTCCCATGTCTTAGATAACATATTTCATAAATGCTTACAATGATCAATTTTTTTATGATGAATACAAATCCTATCATGTTTTTTATATGTTATTTCAATGATTATGCTTTTTTATATATGACACGTAATGTGCATAACTCTTTCTTTTGAGATGAGTGATTCATAGGCTTTATCCCTCATTTTAAAAGTGTACATATAATTGGATTGTTTAAAATATTTAGGCTATGTCATACACAACATTTCACATTATGAAATATATTATATGATTTTTGAAGGGTCATATTGAGCATATTGAAAAATATTCACATTATTCTAAGAGATAGATTTAGAACATTATATATCATGTTATGATATATTTAAAAATTATATTTTAGTTTGAGATACATTTTGACATTCTATATTCATATTAAGGGACAATTGATCATGTATGGCATGTATTTGACCCATGCAATCAATTTTTTATTTTTTAATTTTGTTTACATGCTACTTGTGATGTTATGAATTATTTGGTTAGTGCATAACATAAGTATTGATATTTACCTATTGTAAATATCAAATGTGATTCAATGTAATATGTTAGTGGGTAAATAGTGGTTAGTAAGTTAGAATAATAAAGGAATTAGTATTGTTTTATTATGGAGTTTGTTATTATATTTGTTTATTGTTGAAACCATTCAAGAGAGTTGTCTTCATAAGGAACAAAATTTTTTGAGCACATTGTTATTCCTCCACTCTTATATAATGGATTCTTTTGTAACAAAGCAAATTGAGTAGAGATATTAATATAATTTGTGTGGAGCTGTTGTTTAATCTATGTTTTTCCTATGTGTATAATATTTGTGTTTGTAGATCATTTAATGGTGTTTTGATAGCTCAATATAGAGATTAGATTTCATTTAGCATCAGAGCAACCATTTAAGGAGATATTGGAAGCAATTTTCGTGCACATGAATTGCCAATTTTTTTTTTACAATTATTCACACAGGAATCACCAATGATTCTAGACCTGCAACACAATCGTCAGTGATTAAGAAAAATCACCAACATTTTTTCTGATTTCTGGATTTCTAGTTATTCTTCTTAAAAATTTCTAGTGATTATCTACACCACTAGAAATCTTAAATCCACCTTTCTGACTCATTTTATGGTTTGTAAAACGAAGCTATAGTTCTCAAGTTATCAACAACACAGTGAGTACTTATTTTTATTTGTTGTTTTTTGTTGATCAATGGATACATCTGTAGTACCGGTAGATAAGTTCAATGGTGTCAATTTTCACACATGGAAAGTTAAAATTCAGATCAAACTTATGAATAAGAATTTGTGGAGGATTGTAAATGGGCAAGAGAAGAAACCATCAGATCCAGATAAAGAAGCAAAATGGGAAACCAGGGATGATAAGCCAAAGCTATTGTTAGCTTAGCTCTTTCATATTCTGAATTGCGCTATGTTGAGCTTGATTAACCATCAAAGGAAATGTGGGTCAATCTAAGTGATTTATTTGGTGTAAAATCCATAAATGTAAAGTTTTCCTTAAAACTTCACTATGTGTCCTCCACTCACATATGGAGGGTCATCTCACATGGGTTAGGTTTAGGGTTTGCTTGTGAGTCATGCACTAGGGTTACTCAACACCCTATATGTATCCCTTCATTTTATTTATGAGTATGCCAAGACACTCCGTTGTCTTTCTCTACATGTGCAAGCTTTGTTCTGTTATGCAAGTTATTCATTGATTGATCGATTCTTCCTTGTGATTACGTTGGAGCCATTACGATTCCTTAGAGTGCAACTTCATCGTGGTGCACAGTTTCTGATACGATTCTCAACTCTTTCATGGTATCAGAGCTGAGATCGGGTAAACGTGCACTTATTTTTTGAGTTGTGATTACTCTTGGTTTTCATTTTTTTTACTCCTCGTGCAAGTTTTTTTTCGATCATTATATTCTACAAATTTATTTGCTAACGTATTAACAAGTTGTTCTTGGAAAGTTTTCAGGTTTTGTTGTGTTCTTCGTGCATGTGCAGGTATCTCCTTGAGCTATTAGGGGTTTTACAGCTACATTTAGCTAGCTGCAGCTAAATCTAGCAGATCAGCTAAAATAGAGGTTTATTTTTTTCTAGTTTTTTAATTTTTTTATTAAACTGAAATTTTTTAGATCTTTTTTTTTGTCCTTTTGTGTTTTTTGCATGGTTTTTGCAGAATACAGGTTAAAAAAAATTGTTTCCTATCTGTTTCTCCACCGAGCTTTTTGGACTGTCCATTGAGTTCTTCCAAGCTTCACCACCTGAGCTCTTTTGAGCTCTTCTCTGCCTGGCATTTTTTTTGGCTGTCGTGTTTCCAAATTTTGGCTCGGCATGATTTGTGAGCTCTACTCTGCAGTGGCTCCTGTTGTTTTGTCATTTTTGGCTCTCATTGCCTTGCTGTTCAGTATTCTGAGCTGCCCTACAGCACCTGTGGCTCCAATTGCCCCATGGATTACGTGACTGCAACGTGGGTCGTGGCCATCCGTGGTTTAGTGCATCCCACGTGGTCTGGCTCCCCTCACATGTTTTTCATTCACCTCTGCCCCCCATGCCATCGGCCTCCGCGGCCTCCTGTATTAAAACCTGCTCTGCATGGCTCGGGATCCACTTTCCCTCCATTAAAACCTGCTCTACCAACTGGTTGTCCTCCCTCAAACCTCAGTAAGTCTTTTCCCTCCTCGTACGTGCATTTTTTCACTAAGCTTTGTTTTTTTTGGTAAGGTTTTTAAATCTTTTTTTTATTTTTTTTTAAAAAATAAGCTTTCTAAAATTATTTTCCAAACATCAAAAAGTTTCCACTTATTTTTTGGTAAATTTTTTTTTTGGTAAGTTTTTTAAAAATTTCTTTTTTAAAAAATTTGCCCTAAGTTTTTTTAAAAAATTTAAAATTTTAATAAAAGTGGAAACTTTTTTTTAATTTATAGATTTTTTTAAATTTTTTTTAATTATTGGAAATCTTAATTAGATTTAAAAAAAAGGAAAGTTTTTTTAATTTTAATTAATTTAATTTTATTATTAGATCTTAATTAGTTTTTTAATTTATTAATTAGATTTAATTAATTAAATTATTAGTTTATTAATTACGATTTCTTTTACGATTAGTAAGTTTTAAAATCATCTTTAAATTAACGTTATTTTATCATTTTTTTAAAAAAACTCTAAACAGATCTAAAATTAGCTAAACTAGACGTTTCCAAATGATAAATTTTAGGCGTTATTGTCGATTTTTTTACTAATCATGCGCTCAAGTGTGCAGTGACACTCTGAGCACCTATTTGTCTTCCGCGTGCCTTTCTGGCATTCTGAAGATCATCGGACTCATCTTGAGTTCATCTAAAACATTGTATTTTACCCTTATTATTGCTTGCGACTAGTGAGTGCATCCGCCACAGTTTGCAGCAAGGGGGTATCCTTTGCGACGTGAGACACTTTTTCTCACAACCAGGATTTGATTTCACCTCCTTCCTAGTTTTTTGCAATTGTGCTTGTGTACGGTGTCACTTTGTTGCGCTTCCCTAAACACGATTGTGGTCTCCTCTCTTGCGCGTTATTACGCTGATTGCAAGGTGAGTTACCAAGTGTTTCCAGATGCACGCTCGGACCCGATTGTATTCAACGCACTAAACTATAAAGTGCCGAAAGCAGGGGGGTTATTATATTGTCCTGGGTGGTTGTGTTTCTTTTCTGCATTCCTTCTCTCTCTCTTCACTATGGATGCACTTTCAATTCCTTTGCTTATGCCGTTCAACTTTTTCGAATGAAGATCAAAAATAATTATGAAACTAAGGGCCAAAGGGTTATATTGCATCACCATGAGAACTGAGACTGAACCAGATGATGACCCTGAAAAATCTAAGTGGTTAAACCGTAGTGATGAAGCTTTAGGTCTTCTTTGCATGTCTATTTCTCCTGACTTGCTCTTCCACATTGAGTCATCTGAAACACCTAATTCTGCGTGGAAAATGTTAGATGAAATGTTTGGACAACAAGATGACATGAGAGCGCATGAGTTGGAAAACGAACTACTAGGGTTAAATCCTAGTGATTTTGAAAACCTACAAGCATTCTTCTCTAAGTTTGTCCACACTAGATTGTTGTTAAAGGAATGTCAAGTAGAGAAGAAAGATTCTCAACTGATCTTGTCGATTCTCTCTAAGTTAGGTCCTGAATATTCTGTCTTTGTGTCAACTTTTTACGCTACAAAAGCTTGCCTTGGGCAAGGATTGGAATATGCCCTCCTTTGACTATTTTTCATCCCAACTCATTCGAGAACAGGACAAACTCATTCAAATGGGGTCTCTCAAGTCCAAGTCACATGCCCTTGTAGCAAGTACTAGTAAGGAAAAGAAGACTGAAAAGAAGAAAGAAAAAAAGGATCAACCTAAGAAGGAAACCAAGACCAAAACTAAAATTAACATGAACACTTCGACTTCTGAGCCTAGAGCACAGAAAGACAGGTATTTGTGTTCCTATTGCAAGAAGCCTGGTCATAAAGAGCATACGTGTATGAGAAAACAAATTGATCACCTTACTCATTTACTTGAGAAAAATCAAATAGGTGTTCCTGAGTCTATCAAACAAAATTCTCCGAAGGTGAGTCTTCCACTGCAAAAGGTTCTAAATCTGATAAGAAGAAAGGAAAGGCCATTATAGCCAAAGTTGCTCCTTCATCGACGTGGATTATAGATTCTGGTGCCTCGCACCACATGGATTCTTCACATGTTGAGTTCTCCAACATCGAGCCTTGTGGTATGTCCCAAATCACGATGGGTAATGACACGACAGTGTCGGTTTCCGGTAGTGGATCGGTAGAGATGGATGGGGGAACATTCAACCAAGTGTTGAGTGTTCCTGATCTCTCTACCAATCTCCTATCGGTTTACCAAATTACTCACCTTGGTGAAGGAATGCGAGTGGAATTTGGTCCTAACTCGGTGATTATTCGTGAGCTTAACGATGACACTACAGTGGCTGAGGGAAAGGCGGATCACCATTCACAGTTGTATACCTTTTCCCACTTTACTTCTGATTCTACGCCCACTGCCTTGCTCACTCATGCAAATGAGGTTAGTAAGCTATGGCATGAGCATTTGGACATCTAAATTATCACTACCTTGAACAATTGAGCCAAAACAAAATGGTCAACGGGTTACCCCGCGTCAAGTTTTCTAAGGGTCTTTGTGAGGGTTGTACCCTTGGAAAGCATCCTGAAAAGAACTTTGACAAAGGAAAATCCTGGAGAGCTACTCGTCCTTTGGATCTTGTTCACAGCGATATTTCTGGTCCATTTCCATCTCCTTCATTTACTAGAGCTCTTTATGTGCTGACCTTCATTGATGACTATTCACGATATACTTGGGTATATTTTCTTAAGCTTAAGTCTGAAGTCTTTGAACATTTTCAGGACTTTAAGGCTCTTGCTGAGAAACAGGCGGAACGGTCTATCAAGGTTCTTCAAACCGACAATGGAGGTGAATATGTAAACAATAGGTTCATGGATTTTTGTACTTCTGAAGGGATCTCCTTGCAGCATACAGTTGCTTATAGCCCTTCGTAGAATGGAGTAGCAGAAAGAAAGAACCGTACTCTTAAGGAGATGGCCACTTGTATGATTCACTCGAAGTCTCTTCCTCCACAGTATTGGGCTGAAGCAGTGAATTGTGCTAATTACATTCAGAACCATGTTCCACACAAGGCAGTAAGAGGGATGACACCCTTTGAAGCCTGGTTTGGATGCAAGCCTGATGTTGAGCACTTTCGAGTCTTCAGATCCAAGGCTATGGCTCAGATTCCCAAGAAGAAATGCAAGGCATTGGAACCACAATCCAAACCTTGTATCTTTGTAGGGTATCCTGATGGCATGAAGGGATATCGATTGTTGAATCCTACTTCTCATGAGCTTTATATTGAGAGAAGTGTTAAGTTCGATGAGTCTTCTTCGACTTCTACTTCTCTACCTATTGAGGTTCTTCAGCTTGCTGATTCAGATTCTGACTCATCAGATGATGATGTTGTTGAGCATGCTCCTCTTCCTGATCCTCCTGACCATCAGACCTCTGAGTCTTCTGATTCTGACAGTAGTGATGATGAGGACTATGTCCCTTCTCACTCGAGTGAAGAATCTTCCGACTCAGAGCCTGATCCTCCTAGTCCTCTTTGGGCTAGGAAAACTTTGCAAAGTGCTGGAGATTTAGTTGGAGATACTTCGGATATGAGACATACTCACTCATATTTCATTGGACCCCACTCTTTCTTCACCTCTGCTTCTGATCCACAGTCTTTCCAGGAGGCTTCTGGTATTCCTGAGTGGGATTCTGCCATGGATGAGGAGTATTCCTCTCTCATGAAGAACGATACTTGGGATCTCACCCCTCTTCCGAAAGGAAGAAAAATCATTCGGTGTAAGTGGGTGTTCCGAACAAAGTATGGAGTAGATGGAGATGTCAAAAAGTTTAAAGCACGATTAGTAGCTAAGGGTTTCTCCCAGATAGCTGGGGTTGATTATACTGAAACCTTTTCTCTGGTTGCAAAGATGACTTCTATTCGACTGACCCTTGCCATTTCCGCAGCAAACAGATGGAAAGTCCATCAAATGGACGTTAAGAGTGCCTTCCTTCATGGGGACCTAGAGGAAGAGATCTACATGGAACAACCTCCGGGTTATGTCCATGATCCCTCCCTCGTTTGTAAGTTAAAGAAGTCTCTTTATGGCCTTAAACAAGCCCCTCAGGCTTGGTATGCCAAGATGGACTCCTTCTTACTTACATCAGGGTTTACTAGGTGTCACTCTGATCCAAATGTTTATATTCTATGGAAAGATGACTCCATACTCATTCTTGTTCTCTATGTTGATGACTTGTTGATCACAGGTAGTTCTTCCTCTATTATTGATTCTGTGAAGATCACCTTGGCCAACAGGTTTTCCATGACTGACTTAGGTCTGCTTCATTACTTTCTTGGGATCCAAATTTCACAATCTGACTCAGGAATTTTGATTTCACAACCTAAGTATGCTCTTGATCTGCTAGCTCATTTTCAGATGTCTGATTGCAAGTCTTCTCCTACTCCTTTTCTTTCTGGGGTTAAGTTGGTTTCTGATTGCTCTACTCCCTTGGTTGATGGTACCCTTTATCGACAGTTGGTGGGGAGCTTGATTTACTTGACTCACACTCAATCGGATTTATCGTATGTTGTTGGGATCATGTCTAGATTCATGTAGGAGCCACATGAGCTACATTGGAAAGTAGCTAAATGGATCCTTCATTATGTTCGTGGCACCTATACTGATGGCATTCACTATCATGGAGGGGTGGATATTGACTTGATTGGGTTCACAGATTCTGATTGGGCCGGTGACTTAGATCATCAGAAATCTACTTTTGGCTATAGTTTCTCTCTTGGTTCGGGTCCTATTAGTTGGTCTAGCAAGAAGTAGAATGCAATTGCGATATCATCTACAGAGGTAGAATACAGAGGAGCAGTTAACGCTGTCCACAGAAGCTATTTGGCTACAGGGTATTCTGACAGAGTTTGGCATCCACCTTCAGCGGCCTACCATTATCTACTGTGATAACATGAGCACTATCTCTATTTGTAGAAATCCAGTTCAGCATCAGCGGACGAAGCACATTGAGATCCATATGCACTTCATACAAGAGCTTATTCATGATGGTATCATCAACATTCAGTACATTCAGACAGCTGATCAGATTGTAGATTTATTTACCAAGCCCTTCACTGAGATGAAGTTTCTTCACTTATGGTCTCTTCTTGGGGTGAGGTCTTCTGCAGCTGCTCATCTTCTTCGGGCTATGTAGTCCTTCTTTTCTTCTTCTTCTTCTAGGAAGATGTTGTTTGTATATGGGCACCTTATCAGGCCTTTAGTTGCCGGGCCCCATTGACACATCTTTCTTAGTTGTTTAGGAGTGTCTTCTCTTTCCGTCTGACTCATCATAGCCACTACCCCAGCTTTGATGAAGGGGGGTGTTGGTGTGAGTTATCCTATGTGTCCTCCACTCACATATGGAGGGTCATCTCACATGGGTTAGGTTTAGGGTTAAGTTTAGGGTTTTCTATTGAGTCATGCACTAGAGTTACTCAGTACCCTATATGTATCCCTTTATTTGACATTTATGAGTATGCCAAGACACTCCACTATCTTTCTCTACATGTGCAAGCTTTTTTTTGTTATGTAATTTTTTTATTTTATTGATCGATTCTTCCTTGTGATTACGTTGGAGCCATTACGATTCCTTCAGAGTGTAACTTCATCGTGGTGCACAGTTTTCAATATGATTCTCAAATTATTCCTTTATACTCTCAAAGTACACCTTATGCCTATATTTACTCCTCCTTTGGAAATTTTATTTCATGATCCTATCCATTCTACGCACAAAGTCCACATTGTGGCCATACCTCATTTCCCCACTTGAGCATTCTTTCTTACTCCTTCGCTTCTTCATCATGTGTTTCCCTATTTTCCTTTGCAGCCATGCTTACTCCCCTTGGGGTATATTATTTCACCACCGGCTTTCCATTTTTCCTTCTTAGCCATTTTTCATGTCCCACCGGGCACCATAACTTTCATCCTCGTCCCTTGCGGTCGCATACCTATTCGCTCGATTCCTCGTGTATGAAGGATTTAACATACCTTTCATAATTAGTTGCACATATTTTAATATTTTGATGTTTTCCTATGACCCATTGCACATATTTTGATGTCTGGCTCACCTTCAACCTAGACCAAGTATAATATAAGTTTCATTTCATTCTAATTATATCATTATTTAGATCCATCATAGTTACTTCCATATTCTGTACTCTTTCAGTTTTTGCATGCTATCATTTTATCGGTCATTTATATCACTTTTTTTAATCAAATGGGGCTTGACATCTGCCAAGGAAGTTAACACTTCTTGGGTCCACTTTTTCAAGAAAAACCTACATAAATCATCTAATCCATTTTCTATTTATTCTTTCTTATTTGTAGGTTATCAGCTGGTAGCAGCAGGATCCATCGTCTACTTTATGCCTGTATCCATCACATCACATCTGAGGTAACATAAACCCTCAAGAATTTCTTAATTTCTAGTTTTTTTTAGTACTAGTTCATTCATTTTATTAGTAATGAAGTTTCTTTTCCAACAATTTTATTGAGCAGGTATGTTTAATGTTTGAATTGAGTGTGCAAATTACAAGGCACAATGGAGAATGTGGGTTTCAATGTGGCACCTCGAGTTGCACAAGTGGCTGATTGGGCTGAGTCCTAGCCATGCATTATTATGTGTAGCCTTGTGTCTTTGTGGCATGTTTGTTTTTGGGACACCATCGGTGATTCCTAATTGTGATTATGTTAATTGTAGTTTGTTATTCTTGTGATAAACTAGTTTTGGGACCTAATGGTCTCCACTTGCATTAGAGTTGTTTTAGGTTAGTTAATTTTGTTGATTAGTGGTTTGGGATCACCTAATTATCATTTAGGTGGGCCCCACCACATCTACACTTGTGCCACTTTACCCAATCTCGACTTTCGGCTAAATGTGACAATTTCAAGGGCTTATTTTCAATTTGGGGGTCCCCCTTACATGAAAAAGGACCTCTTTGACCCTACCTATGGGTGGGGGGTCTCTTTTCAAGGAAAAAAAAGATTTTCCCTCTCATTTGACCCTTCTCATGTCACCATCTTATAAGAATGGTTGGTTTTTTTGTTTCTCAAAAGATGAATGGTGTTAGATTATTAGCATTTTAGGGAATTTGGGAGATTACCTCCTAAATATGTTTTGTTTTATGCTCTTTGTTATTTTGGAAATTTATTATTGGGAAATGAGATGGGTGACACATGTCACCCTCTCATTTTTGAAGATTTTAATTTTTTTATTCATTTTATACTCCCTTGTGGAGAGGGGTAGAGAATATTTGGCTTTTCCGTTTTGTTATTGGATTTGGAGAGCTTGGATCTTGGATCTTGGAGCTAGGGATAACTTGTGGTGCTTAGAGTTAGATTACTAATTTTTGAGGTAGGCTTAATAATCTTGTTTTGTTTCCATAGTATAATGTAAAGAGAAAGAATGATTGTTGAACTTTGTTTGTTGCATGTTTGGTTGTGGGTGTATTGTGTGTTTGTTGTTACTTTCTTTTTCTCCAATCCATCATTCTTTTGAGGTGGAGTTTTAGAATTTTATGGGGAAGATGGAGCATTTTGCCCTCTTTCACCACATGGCTTGATGGTAAAGCCATTAAGTTCTTCATTTTATTCCTCCCCTCATATGGTTTGATGTGGAGAAGTATTCGTCATGTGGTTTGAACCTCCTTATCCATCCTTGGCAAGGAAACCATGTATGGTTTGAAAATACTTCCAACGAGGAGGCTTGGTGTATGGGAAGGAGATATAAGGAGGGTATTTTTGAATTGAGAGGTAAGGCGAGAATGTGAGATATTTTTGTAGTGTTCCTATAGTTGGTTCACATTATGGCTTCTTATGGGATTCTTACCACTCTTCTCCTTGGAGGAAAAACAAGGAGTTTTTCATCATATGATAAGAATTGTTCTTTTGGTTGTTGTGTGTGAATAATTTGTGTGTATGATTGTCACCCTTGTCCCAATTTTCCTTGTGCATTATTTAGGATTGTTACTCTCTCTCCCATGGACTTGTATGGATACTAGAATTTCCTCCATTTGTTGGAGATTGCATGTGATGATATCATTTGTTAAGGAGGAAACCAAGCCCATATTCTTTGTGCATTGGATACTATCTTGGAGAGGAAAATTACATATTTGGCTTAGAGTTAGGTGAAGAAAAGATGGAAATTTTGACATGTTGTTCCCAATTTTGGGGAGGTTTATCCTCTTGTATTTTATGTTTCTCTTGTAATGCTGTTGTAATTATTGTTAAGTTGTCTCCTATCTTGGGATGAAGATTATATCATGCACTTGTAAATGTTGAGTCTTTTAATCCACTTTGAGACGGAATAGTTGGCTTGTCATTTTTGCGATTAGATTTGGAGAGCTTGGATCTTGGATCTTGGAGCTAGGGATAACTTCTGGTGCTTGGAGTTAGATTGTTATTTTTTGAGGTAGGCTTAATAATCTTGTTTTGTTTCCATAGTATAATGTAAAGAGAAAGAACAGTTGTTGAACTTTGTTTGTTGCATGTTTGGTTATGGGTGTATTGTGTGTTTGTTGTTACTTTCTTTTTCTCCAATCCATCATTCTTTTGACGAGTATTTTAATAATTTTATGGGGAAGATGGAGCATCATTCCCTCTTACACCACACGGATTGATGGTAAAGCCAAGAAGGTCTTCATTTTATTCCTCCCCTCATATGGTTTGATGTGGAGAAGTATTCGTCATGTGGTTTGAACCTCCTTATCCATCCTTGGCAAGGAAACCATGTATGGTTTGAAAATACTTCCAATGAGGAGGCTTGGTGTATGGGAAGGAGAGATAAGGAGGGTATTTTTCAATGGAGAGGTAAGGTGGGCATGTAAGACATTTTTGTAGTGTTACTACAGTTAGTTCACATTATGGCTTATTATGGGATTCTTACCACTCTTCCCCTTGGAGGAAAAACATGGAGTTTTTCATCATGTGATAATAATTTTTCTTTTGGTTGTTATGTGTGAATAATTTGTGTGTATGATTGTCACCCTTGTCCCAATTTTCCTTGTGCATTATTTAGGATTGTTACTCTCTCTCTCCCATGGACTTGGACGGATACTAGAATTTCCTCCATTTGTTGGAGATTGCATGTGATGATATAATTTGGTAAGGAGGAAACTAGGCCCCTATTCTTTGTGCATTAGAGACTATCTTGGAGAGGAAACTTGCATATTTGGCTTAGAGTTAGGTGAAGAAAAGATGGAAATTTTAACATGTTGTTCCCCATTTTGGGGAGGTTTATCCTCTTGTATTTTATGTTTCTCTTGTAATGCTGTTGTAATTATTGTTAAGTTGTCTCCTATCTTGGGATGAAGATTATATCATGCACTTTTAAATGTTGAGTCTTTTAATCCACTTTGAGAAGGAATATTGGCATATTGTAATCTTTCTCCTTCATGTTGTAACAAGTTTTTATCCTTCCTTTTGTGTATGTTTTGTAAAAATTTCTTCATAGAAAATATGGGTATGTCTTTTATCTATTTGAAAGGAATTATTGTAAAGATTAAATTATGGGATGGAAATATTGCATTATAATTTGGTTGGATTAAATATTTGAGAAAAAAGAAATCATGATTACTACATGGAATCAGTTATATTTTCACTATTTGTTTTGCCTATTGGAATGAGAAAAATAAAGGATTTCTCACTTAGGAGTCATTGTGTTTATCAAATGATGTTTTGACTTTATAGATAGGAAGAAAGTAGATTTTGTGTGATTTTCTAAACATCTCGTAGCAATAAAATGTAAGGTGAAACTAGAACTTTTAGTTTCGTACAAAAATTAAGATTATATTGTTAAAATGCGTGCTCTTCTTTTATAGACCTTGAGAGTGGAATTTATTTAAGAATGTTGTAGAGTTAGATAAACTTTCCATCTTTATTTTTCAAGGAATATATTGGTATAAGAGAACCATAAACCTAGTTGTGAAATATTTCTCTTAGTTTTACATCTCTTGCATTTTTTTCCAAGAGGGTGAATGGATTTGATCTATTCTTTACCTTTGAAACCATTACACCAATATTGTATTGTATGAGTTGATTTTGTTAAAAATAAATTAATTATATATAAGAATGAAGATTTTAATCCAATGTAAACTATATGGTGGATTTCATTTTTATTACTTTTGTAAAAAAATATGTAAACCAAATTTAAAAGAATGTCTCATTATTCATTGAATATATATATATATATATATATATATATATATATATATATATATAGTATTCCATTTCTTATATAACTAATATGAATAAATATGAGAGAAGAATGTTGAAACCCGAGAATATCCTTTCTTCCTTAATACATTCTTTGTGTTGAAGGGTATTTAAATATATGTATACATATATATAATACATTTTAAAAATATTTCTTATTGCAAATGAATGAGTCAGCCATATTGTCGTATGTTTATGTTTAAATAAAGAAAAAGGGGTTGGAAGACAGGTCGCGCCCTACCCTCTCCTCTGTCAATGTTTGGTTTATATAGTGGTGTGGCCATATCCACACCACATGCCATTATGGAGTGGCTATGGCCTCACCACGTGTGCCTCCCCATTCTATTTCATGGTATAAACCCCCCATGTGGGGTCAGTACACCATGTTTACTCTTTGTCACCTTCCTTGCTTACAGTGTGTTTGACATACTTTGGAAACTGCAAAATATAAGTCATCGTGTGTGTGTGTGTGTGTGTGTGTGTGTGTGTGTGTACTAAAAAATTTTATCTCTTGTTATTGTAAAGACATAAGAAAAATAGTAATGAAACCCCATATGAGGAAGATATCCCCCAAGATTATTAAAAAAGAGAGAAATCCCTTCTTCCACGAGAGGAAGCACTAATTCTCTCTGGAGCCTCTCTTTACTCCTCCATCCTTCTCCCAAAACCACCTGTGTAAAATAAAAACAAAATAAACAATGAAAAAGAAAATAAAAGAAGGCATATAGTAGAGGATTGGGGCTTTAAAAAATCCCTAGGATATAGGTCTTGGATTCATTTGATCCAAGGGCCCAAAATAAACCCTCCACTTTTTTGTTGTGGGATTTAAAATGACTTAATGGGAAGGGGTGGGATGAATTAATTAAATGGGTAGGGTGAATTAAAGCAATGGGTGCCTAGGAAACTCAAACCAGGGTCCTAGTGAAAATTAAAAGAAAATAATGTCATTCATGATATGGTTAAATAAATAATTATTTTAATGGGGATGATTTTGAAATAATCGCTAAGGGAAATTTGATATCAAATTAGAAATTAAGTTAAATAAATTAAATGGGGGATAAGGGTGTACCCTAATTTGGTGACCATTAGGTAAATTTGATTAGTTGTTATATAATACATTTAAAAAACTCAAAAATTTTAGGTGTTTATGATTGGTTTTGTCATGCTAAGTATGGGGCACTGTAGGTATTGTAACACCTCATTTATTTCCCGAAAACTAAAAAAAAAAATATTCACATTTCAATCACAAGTATGCAATAAATTTAACTCAGAACAAACCAATTAACAAATTTAAATAACTAGTTTTTAGTTATATTTGATCCATCCAATAACTCTTCCATGTATAAAACCTGTGTAGCTTAGAAGGTTTTATCCTTATCTCCCTTCAATCCACTCTACGAGAGAAACCATAAATCTTTAGTATGTTCTAGTTTTTTTTCTTAGTTGCCAAAGATATGTTTTCCATCCTTAAATTTCTACCACAAATTTAATTTATTAACTTCATATTTTGTATTTGACATATATAAAATAAGGATACGGTGAATAGACAATGCAATCAGCTACTTGCATTACTTTAGCAAAATTTTCTAGCCATGCATAAAAACTTATCTTGATACCACACAAGAGTCTTAAGGATATAGTCTTCCATCACCAAACAAAATGTATCTCGACACAGTAATCTAGATATTTGTATTTAAGAAGGTGAACATGTTGAAAAAGAGGAAGTGTGTTCTTTACAGGATCATCTCCTTAAACGAAAAAGAACCACAACTTACTCCGGGTTTTTATGGAATAGGGAGAGACCACATAATTGAATTACCACTATTATGTCCTCTTCCCCTCTTCCATAACTACCCCTCATTAGCACTATGTCAAGATGTTTATATGCATACGTAAGATTACATCCATTCTACCTCATATTTAATGTTTTCTACCATAAACATATTTCATCGTGTGACAATTTCTATGAGACTTAAGTTATTTCTTGTTTACCTAATTCATGATCGTGAAGTCTTTTTTAAGACTTATTAAATTCATTCGATTGTGTTTCCAACATATTTTATAATTTATTTGATTTATGGAGTAAAATATTAATTTACCTTTTTGTAAGGTCATCTTGTTGTAGTTATAGATTTCCTAAGTCAAGATTGGTTTAGTTTACGAACTATTGTCTATATGATAGAGATGATAATATCATTTAATTGCAATGGTTACCTTAATATTTCATAAGGATTTAATGATTAATAATCATCATTTTGCATTATCCATGCCCATTTTATACCCAATTAGGATTTTATCAACCACATTCACTATTATCACATATTCTTATTATGAAGTATAGATTACTTTGTTATTATTCATGGTCTATATACATTTTACGTTATAAACTCATCAATGATTATTACTATTATTTCCATGATAAACATCGTGTTCAACAACTTGCTTTATTTTGTTCTAACTTAATCATAGGACTAATTAAGTAAGGGATTCAAATTAATAAATGACTTAATAAATCATCTAAAGATATTTTAACCACGTATTTAATTAATATATCAGTAGTAGTTTTTATGAAGACATATCCATTAAAATAGGGACGTAGATAATATCTACTTATACATACATACATAAACACATACACACACACACACACACGCACACGCACACGCACACGCACACGCACGCGCACACGCACGCGCACACGCGCGTGCACACACACACACACACACACACACACACACACACACACACACACACACACACACACACACACACACACACACACACACACACACACACACATCATGGTTGAATAATTAAGGCATTCATCCCTTTATTAAGACAAATCACACAAAGTTGCAAATCAACTTTCATCATTATAATTCAACAAAATACATACTAAGGATTATACATTTCAGTCATATGCCCATCCTTTCAATTATTATTTCTTCATGAAATAATTTAATACTCAAACAAAATACTTATTAAAAATATCCTTTTTACATATGACTGCAAGGTCGAAATTAAAAAAAAAAATATTAAATCAGTGCAAGTATTCACTTCATAGCTTCTCCTATTTACGTATCCATCAATTAGGAGAGAGAAATATGTATGGGTCAGTTTGAGAGAACTGACATGAGTCAACTCACTCATTTTATATATCGTAATCATTATTTATTGATAATAATAGTCAAGGTTTTACCATCTACTAAATCAAATCAATTATCAAATGGAATTAAAACAAATTAAATCAACAATATAATATCATCACTTTTACAAAAATATGAGATAACTCATGTATACTAAATTTCATATCAATTCACAATTAATCATAGAATAATGGTCTTCATCTTGTAATATCCAACACCCATTTCATTCATCTAGAATAGGATTATATTGATTGTCCATATTTTATACAACCCCAATAGTCAAAACTTAATTCCCGAAAGCATTATTATCTACAATCTAAAAATCAAATTCTTATAACAATGACATTTTAATCATTGCTAATAGTTTTAATTTGCAACAAAACCAATTTGCATACAATTACAACATGGAGTATTGTAAAATCCTGGGTCCCTCCATCGCGGGTTTTCTTCCCCTTGCCTCCCTTGTTCGGCCACCCTCCCCGAGAAAGACCAATATCGTTGACCCTTTGGCTTTGGTGGCACTCACTTCTTCTTCTCCTACCTCCAAGTCGGAGCTCTGCCTCTCAGATGTTCTACTTGGGCTTACTCAATTGTATCTTGACTCCCCATAATTTGACCCGGTTGGCTTAGAGGTGAAGCTCAAGGAGGAGGTACTTAACTTCCAGCTAGACGCTGACAATATCATCATAGAGGATCGTGACACCAACCCTTGGGATGTACAGATGGATGTTTTCCCTATTTGGAAAGACTCTGAGTCTAGAAACATTGAGAAAGTCAACACTGAATCTGCTACTGACACTAAGAACTAGCTGGAAGACCGCCATGTAGAGTTGGTGACTTCGATCTTGGCCAAGTTGCAATGTTCATTCTCGGTTCTCAAAGCCTGGGATACGTTCACTAAAAATACCAAGGCGGCCATTACCAAAGAATGTACTGAGCTATTAGCACTAGTAGACTAGCTTGCCAATGAGTCAGGGTCTATCCATGCCAAGAATTCTATGATTGAGCTTAAGAAGCTCCTTTGATGTTGTTCTTTCTGCTTTGGGCTTTTCTCTTTTGCCTTTTTTTTTTTGGAAATTTTCACGATTTTCTTTCTCTATGTAAGCTTCATAGTATAATCTATCCATTGGGCTTATTTTATAAGGTTGTGGGACCTTCTAAACCCCTCATTTTACCCTCTTTCCAAAAAAAAAACACAGAGTATTATAAATATTTATTTATAAGAGAATACAACTGAAGTACCAATTTCTTGCAAGTATTTATATCCTTGAGAGTGAAAATAGAAATTTGAATTAATATCTTATAGATACTCAAGTCCAATGAATAAATAATATTCTCGATACCCTATAAACAGAATCAGATCCGAAAAGATAAATAGCTAAAAAAAGGGTCTCTTACTCTCTTTATTTCGCATACCCATATAAGAAGGCAAAACAAGTTGGTTCTTATATTTAAATATGTGCACATATTTTTACAATAGATCCTTAACATGTAGGCCCATTATAGGTGTATTTGAACTTCCTACCAAAAAGATAAATAATTCTAAACATAAAAACGCAATCCCAATTGGGATATCCATATTTGTTATTCCTTTAACAATATGTAGACCAGAACGCAGTTCCCTTAACTTGATTCATTTTTCCTCAAAACAAGAAAACCTAGAATGAAACATATGCCTTGAAGTATAGAAAAATCCACTCACAAACTCTTCCATCTCATAAACCAAAAATACACATACCCAATTAATTTTTTCAACACTTATACTTCCAAAACTATATGTAAACTTACCACGATATCCAAATATATTGTTCTAAGTTACTATAGAAGAGTTTTCTATGAACCCATCACAATAATTCTTAAATAAAATACTATACACAATTTTCCATCAATTCCACACTCACATAAACACCCAAAAATCTATTAACAAAACGTAACTATTAGAATTTAGAATATGTAAAAGGATCTCATGCTTGTAATGACCACTTTTATATCCGTTTTTGTTTCCTTTCTCCTATAAAATTCTCTGAAAATAAAAACCATACATTGATTCACATATTCCTCTTTCAAACAAAATTTCCCTATATCCATATCTAGAATCAAATTCATGGAAACAAAACATGCACGGTGGGGGAGAATTTCCACTATCTCCATAAACCCCCAAAAATAGCTCGACAAAAAAACAAGAAAATAATCAAAGATGGGAGTAATATTACCACATTTAGGGTTGGATTCTCGGGGAATCTAACCATTCTCAAGGAGTCAGGCCTACATTAATTTTCATCAAACCACAAACATTTCAACATTAATGCCTTATGCCACGTAGCCATGTAACTTACCTAGCTTGTTCTGCATTACCTTTGCCAAACTAGATACCCAAGTCACCTTGCCACATCATTTACTGTGTCATAAAAAATTAAGAAAAATTGTAATGTATATGTTGTAAACTGAAGTATAGGGATGGAATCCTGATTATTTTATTAATAATCAATCCGATCAATTTACAATAGATGGGCTGCAATTCGTATAGGAATTGAACAACCATGCATACAAATGAGATGTTGCATAGGTACAACAGTAATCACAATAGCTCCAAAATACATCCGAAAAGAAGAATAAATCAAACAAATAATTGTTACAACTACGTAAAAATATAACCTATACTATAATATGAAAAATATGGTTATCAAACCATACAACAATATATAAACAAATTACCTTAATGAATAATTATTTATCTAAGGTAATACAAGGGATATACTAACCTAACATTACCCCCCTTAATTTTTCATTTCCTCAAGGGATGAGGAGAGGAATTATCTGAACAACTCAAACTTGTCACGTGTAAGTGACTTTGTGAATATATCTTCTCATTGTTCAGCTATTAGACAAAACTGAAGCTATATATTGTTCTTAAAGACATGCTCGCGTATGAAATTTACATGTACCACAATGTGTTTTTTCTTTCATGAAAAAATGGAATGCAAACAAGTTTGAGAACACCTTCATTGTCAACATACAAGATATTCATTTCATCTTATGGTATTTCAAGTCCTTTTAGTATGCGACATAGCCATATCACTTCACAAAAATATTCACCTACAAAATGATACTCGAATTCTATAGAAGAGTGAAAAATAAAGTGTTGTTTCTTACTTCCCCATGATATTGGTCTAGATCCCATAAAGAACAAAAACCTGAAGTGATTTCCTATCATCAATGTTTCCTGCATGATTTGAATCTGAATATCCTAATAAGAAGAAGTTTTCGTTATTCTTGTATTCTATACCAAGATCCACTGATCCCTTGAGATATCTCAAGATGTGTCTTGCTACTTTCCAATGACAAAATTTGGGTTCCTACATGAACTTGGATAGATAGCTCACTACAAAGTTGATATTTGGTCTAGTGTAAGATAGGTACATGAGACTCCCAATCAACTACCGATAGAGAGTGAAATTTACCATAGGAGATGGATCTGAATGAGATAACTACAATCTATTCTCCATAGGTGTAGCAATAGGTGTGTAATCCATCATCTTGAATTTCTCAAGTGTTGTCTTGGTATATTTCAACTGAGAAACAAAGATGTGATTCTCTTTCTACCATATTTCCAATCCAAGACAATGGTGCATTAGCTTGAGATCTATCATGTCAAATGATCTTTTAAGATATTTCTTTGTTGCATCAACCATCCTCATTGAACTGTCATCGATGACTAGATCATTGACATAGACAACAACAATCAAAATCTCCCCTCTTTTATTTTTGAGGTAAAGATTGGGATTGTGTGGATTTATAACAAATACATGTTGTACAAGATGCTCATCAATTTTGATGTACCATGCCCGAGGTGCCTATTTGAGGCCATATCGAGATTTCCTGAGTCTACATACCTTTGCTTCTTAACCAGGTATAACATATCCCTCAGGTTGATTCATGTAGACTTATTCTTATACATATTCATTTAAAAATGCACTTTTTACATCCATCTGATGGACTTTACAACCAAACTATGTAGTTAGAGAAAAGATCATCCTAATCATTTTGATCTTAGCTATGGGAGGAATTGTCTCCTTGTAGTCAATGCCTTATTTTTATGCATACCCATTTACTACTAGTCTTTTTGTGTACTTATCTATTGTCCCATCTGATTTGTACTTTATTTTGAATATCCATCTGCATCCAATGGGTTTCTTCCCTGGTGGAAGATTGACAAGTTGTCAAGTGTTATTTTTCATCACTGAGTTGTATTCAACATCCATGGAATCTTTCCAATATTTTGACTGTAGGGCTTCCTAGATTGTAGAAGGATCCTCAGATTCAATAAATATACTCATCAAAGAAAATTTCACTTCTTCTCTTGTTTTACTACAGTTCTTTGGTCTAATGGTGGATGTATCTGATGGAGCATCCATTCTTGCATCTCATAGCATGCTAGTATACCACTTTGGCATATGTTTAACTGCTCATGTGGGTCATAGTTCTATCAGATCATCACCATAATCCCCATCATCACTTTCATCATTTACGGGAACATCAACTTCTTTTTTTACAACTAGTGAAAAATCTAGATTAGGTGAGTATAGAGGAGGATATTTTTCTTCCTTCTTCTCAAAGAAATCAAAATTTTACTAGTGTAGACTTTCTTGGTCTTAGGATCCATCAATCTGTACCCAAGATTATCTTCAATGTACCCAATGAAGATTTTTGTGATTTCATATCTAATTTCTTTTTATTTTACTTGGCTATATGCATACTTTCTTTTCACCTGAATACTCTAAGGCATGCAACAGATGGCTTCCTTTTTTACCATGATTCTTATGGTGTTACTCCGTCAAGAGCAACTATGGGCACTCTATTTAACAAATAAATTGTTGGCTTTTTTTCTTCTTCCTAGAATTTCCTTACTAGTCCTAAATCATCGATCATGCATTGCACCATTTCCATGATAGTATGTTTACTTCTCTCAATGAAACCATTATGTTGTGATGTGTGTGGAGGAGGCATTTGTAGATGAATTCCAAGATCTTGAAGGTAGGATGTGAACTCGTCATTGGTGAATTCCCCCTCTCGTTCTGAGAGGAGAGTTCTGATGTGATGACCAATTTTGTTCTCAATGGCCACTTTTAATTTCTTGAAGGTCTCAAAAGATTCACTTTTCTTGCGAAGACACTATATCCAAATTTTTATTAAATAATCATCAACACAAAGAATGAAGTATTAGAACCCATAATGACTTGGTTGCATGGCTCCACAAATATCAACATGAACTAGATCAAGTTTTCCATGAGCTCTATACGTACTCTTTTGGAATGAAGCTCTGTGTTGTTTACCTCCAAGGCAATGAGGATAGTTATTTGTATCCTTCTGAAGAGATGGTAAACCATTTACCATATTGTGTCGGTGAAGTGTCTCGCGAATCTTGAAACTAATAGGAAAAATTATTAGATGCCACAATTGTGTAGAAGTAGAGTTATTAGCCACAAGTTCCTAATCATCTCTATGGGAAAAATCAAGCTAGAACATGCATCCCACATCGGAGGATTTTGCAACTATTTTTGAGCCTCGTGATTTGTCTCAAATTAGACACATTTTCTTGTCGAAATGAGTTTCAAAATAAATTTCAAAGTAATGATCAAGGAGTTGATTGACTCACAGTATATTTTTAGTCAACCCAAGGACATATAATACATCTAATAATCTATAGTTGAGGTAGAGAAATGTATCCAATCCCCTGTATTGTGTATGAAGAATCATCGCCTGACGAAACATGGTTTTTTGAAGGTGTGTCCCTCATTGAAGTAAACCAGTCTCTGTGGTTGGTCATGTGTTGAGTGGCTCTTGAATCAACATACCAGACATCACTAGATGATGTGGAGGGCTTGCTTGATCAATTATTGTACAAGTAGTCTTTAGTATCTGAATGTTCTTCTTGCTCAACAATATTTCCTTACTGATGGGGTTTTATTTTCATGTTCCCCTTTTTCTACCCTTGATTTTAGTTTTTATGTCCCTTGTGAGATTTTTGGTGTTGACGTCCAAATTTTCTTGATGAACATTTCTTATAAGTATTATACTAACAATATTTCAATTCATGTCCTATTTTGTAGATTGAGCATTTCTTATTTTGTTGTTTTTCACCTTGTTTATGTTTATTCTGATGTTGGGACTTTTGATAGGAATTAGGTTTTCCTTTCCATTTTTTATGAGAAGAAAGTGTCTGATCCTCTTCTTAATATTTATCATACATGGATTCCTCTTGTTTTAGTAGGTTTACCAGCTTGTCAAAACTAACTATCATATATGACAAGTTTAGTGTTGTCACAAAAATGTGGTACAAAGGAGGGAGAGCTCTCAGAACAATGGGAATGAGAGCTTCATCAATGACTACTTCTCCTAGGGCAAGAAGTGAAGCCCTCAATTTTGCAACTCTTCTCAAGAAAGATTTGATTTTCTCATTTTGCTTTAAAATTCAATGTGTGTAATTAACTCTCCAAATTCAGTATGACATTCTTATTTTTGGCCTCGTACACTGTGCTTAACTTATCCCATGATTCTTTGGCTATTTTGGCATCTCGAATGCGGGGTTTCACATCTTAGGAAACTCTAAGAAATATGATTAACTTGGCTTTCTGATCTAATCTATCAAACTATCATTGTTTTGTTGTAGCAGTAGTTGATCTAGTCAGAGTACCATTCACAATATTCCATATCTCTTCAAACTTAATTTGTGTCTTGATTTTTTTCTTCCATGTAGCATAGTTGTTTCCATTGAGTAGTTGTGAATCTGGAAGAAATAATTTGGGGGCATTGGTGCCCATTTTACATAATCCACTAACAGGGTTAGGCTCTTATCACTCTAGGTATAAGGTCTCCCAATCTATACACCATCATTCTAATATACCAAACCTTTGTATATATGTTCCCTTCTAATATACCTGTCAATACGTGGAAGAAGCTCGCCCTTTCTATATACCTGATGGGTACGTGAAATAGGTATTAATGTACATGAAATAATTCGATACGTGGTACCAAGAAATACTATTAGGGGTTTGTGTGATTATTGACATTGGTTCAAATAAATATCCTCATACTCATGCATAACTTCGCTATATACTTGGATAATTTCTCATTCTAGATTTACATTGAGCAATCATTCATAGATGGATGGGAGGGCTCAAAGTGTGTGCACAATGTCCTTATTACTCCCCGTCAATTTAAAGGGTCGATTCCTAGATGACGTTGTTACAGCTATATTAGGTGTTAAGTGTAGTAGTATTCACAACGACTTTACCTGTAAGTGTTTCCCAAAGGCATTGTTTTATACTAAATGTTGCGAATGAGATCTAGGATCTCGTGAGTGTTTTAGAACCAATTTCCACTATTTTTTATTATAATTCTATGTCATTTTTTGAGCAGTTACAATGTTTTTGGTTGACTATAGAAACCTACAAATTAGTACAATACATTGAAGTATATAATTACATTCATTTTTTTTGAAAAATCAATGGCAGACAAAAAAAATGTTTTTCGAGGCCCTGGTGGCCTCTGGAGCCTAATACGGCTCTCAGAGCAAAAGACCATAAAAAATTGGTTCAAGATGAGTTTTCCGATACCCCTCCTTTGGAAAATGTTGTCAGGAATCAAAAAATAAGCGTAGTAGGAGGGAAAAAATTATCCTTTTTTAGGGTTTTTCTCGCTATTTTTAGTAGTGGATTTAGTTATCACTAAGGGGTTTGGGGGAAGATTTTTTGCTATTTTTGCCTCCAAAGTTGGCAATTTTTCCAAATTCACCACTAAATGGAAAAATAGTTTGAAAACCAAGTTGGGGGTGGGGGTCGAATCCCAAACCTCCCACACCTAAAACACTTGTGGTAGCCAACTATCCCACCAATGTGCTTTTCTTATAAATTGAAGCAACTCTTTATTTAAGCAAGAGCAAGATCCACTAAACTTTTAAATTGTGACGTTATTGTTGACTGGGAGGATGCACGTGGTACCGTGATGATGATGTGGTTCTGTTCTTGGAGGATTCATTTAGGGTTTTCGACTAAAAAAACATATATGAGTCTATTTTTATTGATCTCCTTTTTTTTTATTTACTCCTTCACTTTGATTTTTGGTTGGTTGCGGTTTTGTATACCTCTACAAATGTGTTTTTGATTTTATTTGAATGTTACAGGTCACATTTTTTATGCTTTCACTAGTTTTTTATCTCTTGTGTTGGTTGCTTCAATGATTTCACTGCATTGTATGAGTGATGCATTTGCTAGTTTTTTTTGTTTGCAGGGTATTCGATAGAGGTGGAACTCGTTGTGCATTTTGTAATCCGCCATGAAGAGATATCGACCAAGTGTAACTCATCCTGCTTGGGGCGGTGTGGGAACATCTCCTTCGTAGTATGAATTTTGGTAGGGGAACTCGTGGGTTCATCTTTTTAACCAAAGATGGCTTGGTTTGTGAACAACTCACACGACTCAAAAAGAGCAACTTGTAGCTCAATCTCCCATGCGTGAAAACTAGCACCATCTTGGTGTAGAACTTGGTTAAGGTATTCAAATCTTGGTGGGTGAAAACAACTCACCAATAAAGGAGGGAAATATTGTGTATTGCAGGTGGCTCGGTAGGAGCTCAAATCTTCTACAAAACAACTCGCTAATCAATGAGAAAGGCAACGCAAGTATGGCTTGATTCTATGCCTGGCTTGAGGTAGAGCTCTGTCAGGAGCTCATTGGGCAAGACTCATTACAAAACAACAACACAGTCCTTCAAATTTGATGTTGTTACCACTATTAGATATGACTAATATTGTCACTAAATTGTAGTGACAAAACCCCTAATGGGGTAGAATGATTTTTCTCTAAAATTCTTAATTTGATTTCTATAAACTAGAAAATGCTCCATAAGTGAATTTTCCTAGTGTAGAGGGCACCAAGGCAAAAAAATTTACTTTACGTTTACCTGGAGAATGGTAGGAGGTTGTGGGGATACAGGGAATTCTGGGAAGTTGTTGGAGGAAACACAAGCTCTCCTAGAGTGTAGAATCTTCTCCAAAACTTTTTACTTCCTCTCTTTAACCTTCTCTGCTTCACATATCTAGATTCCTACTCTAGTACCAAATGTAAACTGAATAACAAGAATAGAAGCCTTATTATTTTATTGATAATCAATCCAATCAATTTACAATATATGGGTTGCAATTCTTATAGGAATTGAACATCCATGTGCATACAATTGAGATGTTGCACAGGTGCAACAATAATCACAATAGCTTCCAAAATACATCCGGGAAGTAGAATAAATCAAACAAATAATTGTTACAACTACATAACAATATAACCTACGATATAATATGAAAAATATGGTTATAAAACCACACAACAATATATAAAAAAATTACCTTAATAAGTAATTAATTACCTAAGGTAATATAATGCATAAATTAACCTAACATATGCCACAGCGGTTAAAAAAACCTTCATATATGCCATATAAGCATAATCCAAGTTCCCAAAACTGTCCAACTCATGGACTATTCAACCAAACTAAAAAATAATGTCAACTCATTTAGCAAGGTGAATTAAATAGAACAATGTCAAGATGCGGTTAGAGTCACACATTTTAATAACACAGGATAAACATAACACTTTTGTATATATGCCTATTTTCCATCCACTCTAATCAAGTGAATCTACATGTTAAATTAGAGAAATCCACTTACAAATTAATTTATAAATTAAAACTTGTGTATTTATCGATGCTCACATGCCATAGCTAATAAATAAACACTTTGTATAGATGAGTCACAAATGTGTATCTTGTCAAAGATAGTACCAAGTGTTCTAACAAATGACTTGAAGAAGAGTTCAAGAAAGAGAACTATTACAATTAAAATTATTGCCTTCTAAATACTTATCATCATCCAACATACAATTAAATATTGTTAACATAGTAAATACATTATATTACCAAACTATGTATGTATGCCTTCGTGACATCCTTCTGTGTGGTGGTTCCATTCGAACAAGTTGTCCAAACTTTTTTGGTTGTGTATAAATTTTTGTTTTGCCTTCAACAAAATAGTAATTCATTCTTCTCCCTCATTGGTGTCCATCATTGGTATTAGAGAATTTCACAGATCTTGTTTGGTTCTTGGCGTATTATATGTTTTGGAAATTTTGAAAACTTTGGTGTTGTGAAGAGAAAGAGCACAAAGACATGAGGATTGGTGATTTATCTAGTCCTTTGATTAGCATGGCAGAAATAAGAGTGACCTATTCTTTTTTGAAGTTTTACATCCTACTAAATATGAAATAGAATGGCCACACAAGTTTCTGCGTCTAATTGCATGATCATATTGAGCCCACCTTCATTATATTTTTCATCAATAATGATTTGTACCCTTGAACATAATAATAATTTTTTTTGAAATCATTTCTTCTCCCAAAATATTTTTGTCCGATGTTCAGTTCTTGAAAGGGCCTAGTTATTCCGCTAGGAAGACAAAGATGAACACTATTCTCTTGTTTGAAGATCTTTGAGAGATTGTGACTAGCATAGTCATTTTCCCACTGACGTAGATGATAAAATGAAGCATTAAAAGGCAAATGAAAAACCTTTGATGTTGATCACTCTCATCATTTTTGATAATATGCAACCACAAATACAAGATGAAACAATAATGAAGGCGGCCTGGGATACTCTCTCCACCATCTCCAAAGAAAATAATTTGACAAAGGTCCTCCATCTCCAATAAAATATTCATACAATGAGTATGAAATCAGGAAAAGAGTAGAGGAATTTTTGCGTCATGTGGTGAAACTATGAACAGATATTAGAGAACTCAGAGAAGTAGTGGAAGATAAGTTGTTTGTCCCTCTCACACTATGAGATTTTCCTTCTCAGTTTAAGACATTTATAACCACATTGACCATTAAAAAAATGATGTTACCTTTATCGAACTACTGAATTTTATATAGCAAGAGGAATCCATTGAGACAATGCATGAATAATTTGAGGACGAAAAAGAGTCAAAAGCCTCGTAAGGGAAAATAAGAGAAACATACCCAAAAGAAAAATTATAAGTATAAGTCTTAAAAATTGAATCGATGGTGTCACATCTCCACCATGATTATGCACAACACTATGAATTATTAGTACAATGGTCACACACAATGCAATTCTAGAGAACATAGAACATCTGGCCATAGTGATTCACATAAATCTAAGTGGCATCCTCACCAAAATAAGTAGAAAGGACATATTGTAGTCTAGCTAGATGATGATTCAAATGAAGGTGTCCCAGAATCAACAAATTATGAAAAACACAAAGATGATGTGGTTCTAGTCTCCTAAACATCGCAGCCAACACATAATTTTTGGTTTATAGACTCTAGCACCAACAAGAATATGACTAGAAATATGAAGATGTTTGATTCATTGAGAGATCAACCCACTAGATATTAGGTTCAAATTGCAGACAACAAGGAGTATAGTGTAGAAGGAATAGGAAATTTCATCATTCCTCTCACGGCAATAAGATGTACTCTCACGAAGGTGCTCTATGTTTCAGGATTGACCACAAATGTCATGTTTATCTCTCATCTATTGAATCACAAGATCAAGGAAGAATTAATATTTCAGAAAGGCGTCAAATCTTGTTTGATATCATGAGAAGGTATGATACTTACTAGATCTTTTTGAATGATAATTTATTTTCATTAGATGCAGTTTCATCCTTAGTAGTTTCTTTATATGTCTTCGTGATAAAGTCCATTGAACTCTGGCATTATCGATATCAGAATATTTCTATCGACTATGTCTACCATCTCAATTCTAAGAAGATGGTACAAGGACTTCCTCCCATTCATTACCTCTTTTTCATGGATGTTTGACGGGTAAACAACATCGGTATCCATTACATTCAAGCACATGTCATGCCAAGAACTGTCTCGAGGTCATACATACCAATATTTTTGGACCCTTACCTTCTTTTTAAGGATTTCAATAATTCCAGTTTATCACTTATGATTATTCCTATACGACTTTTGTGTTCTTTCTCCAAAAGAAGAGTGAAGCATTTTCCAATTGTCATATCTTCTATAAGTGAGTTTTTTAGTAGACCAGGAAGCCCCTTCTTTTCCTCTGCTCAGATCGAGGGGGGAATTCATTTCAAATAAATTCTTGGAATTCTTGAAGTAACATGATATAACACAACATTTTAGTAGCCCTATACTCCTTAGAATAATGGAATTACAGAATGTTGCAATCAAACTATCGTGGAGATGTCTCATTACATGTTTTCCACTACTAAGTTGGAGAATAGATTTTTCGCAGAAGCAGTCAAGACAGTCATATATCTTTTGAACTAGGAACCTACAAAGATCTTGTAGGAAAAGAAACCAGAAGATGTATGGACTAATCAAAAGCCTTCAATTTTTCATTTGAGGTTATTTGGTTGTATGAAAAATATACATGTCGTAGATAAGAAGATGAATAATATTGATGTAAAGACACTCCAGTGTATATTTTTGGGGCACAGTACTACCTCAAGGGCATATCATCTCATGGATATTGATACAAAGAAGATATATGAGAGTAGAGATTTTTTTTGTGCCAAGTCATCATTTGACTCATTTCCACATAAAGAAGAGTCTGTACAAACCTCCTCTCATAGATTTCTATCACAGTCAGATGATGAGCATGAGTTTTCTTCATAGAAGAAAGATGGGCTATAAGAATTTTTTTTTATCTTGGTAATTTGGAAAATAATTCTTCATGCCAGTAGCATCGTCAATGTCTGAAGTGTGTCCAAAGCACCAAGAGGTACTCCCACCTAATATCTCTTCCATAATCTTCATTGGGATTCAGAACAAGAAGATAGGAAAGAAATGAGGTAAATCTCACACTCATGAGTTCAGCAGTTGATAGCACTAAACCTAATTCAATTCATGAGGCACTCAGTCAGCTAGAGTGCCAAAAGGCCATGGATGCAAAATATGACTCCTTGATTCAAAATTAGACAAGGGAACTTTTCAATCTTCCTACATGTAATAATTTCATTGGCTGCAATTGGATTTTCAAAACAAAATATAGTGGTGATGGATCTATCGACAAGTATAAAGGATGGCTACTTATAAAGGGATATGCTCAGCAAGAATTAATTGACTGTAATGAGACCTTTGCACCCACTATGAAGATCAAAAAAATCAGATTTGTTTGTGCATTGACAACACAAAAAGAATGGAAACTTTGGTAGATGGACGTAAAAAATTATTTCTTGAATGGTGATCTCAAAGAGAAATTATACATGACCCATCTAGAAGGATTTTTTGATGAGAAACATCCTCATAAGGTATGTCGTGTAATTAATTCTCTTTATGGACTTAAAAAATCACATAGGGAGTGGTACATTAAAGTAGATGATCACCTAATTCAAATTTGTATATGAAAAAGATAGGCACAGATATTTTTATTTTTGTTTTTTATGTGGATGATCTTATGATCACAGGGAGTTAAAATAATCTCATTGAAAATGTTAAGAATTATTTGAAGAAGTTATTTGACATGACATTTTTATCACTAAATCACATCACACTCTAATTTTCACAAGTGTGTGTTCTTGAGATCACGATGTGACTGGGTAACATGGGTACTATCTCCAAGTTGTGGGACTTGCTACTTGAGATAGACCTCCAGAGAAAGATTGTTCTTCTTCCTACTCCTAGTGCAGAATAACTCTACTTAAATGAAGCTACTAAATATTTTTATCCTATAATTTCCAAGGTACCAGGGAAAGAGATATAACATGAAAATGAAGGGAAAATACACTACAGAGGTGATGCACCAAAAGAAGGGTAAGATGGTTATCCTCAATGTGTTAGAATGGAAGAAAAATGCATATTATAGAGGGTGATAATAGTTCTCCATAGTATAACAATAAAATTCACAATAATACTATCAAGAAAACACAATAGTAATAGAACCCTGCAAAAGTATAGAGTAGACACAATACATCTATAATAATATTGAAGAGGCAAGAAGAATGGAAATAAACACAAGGGAAGATACATCTAAAAACTTGCATCTATTACTTCATTAATATGCATAGTTCAAACTATTAAAAAGGAAAATCCTAGATTACCATGCAAGGATTCCACTATAAAGGCTTGTAGCACATTGGCTTTAAAAACTAAAACGACAAAGTTTTTCTACTCAAACTATCCTCCTCTTACAATGAGCCCAACACTTCAATTTATAGATTTTTGAGAAGGGAGAGAGAGAGGAGATGTGATTCCAGAAAACCACATTTTAACCAATTTCAAGTCATGATATGAGGGATGTTGGCGATTTTTGACCTACAGAGGTAATCTCAAGGTGTCCCATAACTAGCAGTAGTAAAAACAATGTTTTCCCATGATCATTGAATGCTACTCCAACCACTTTCCAACAACCAAACAGAACTAGGCTTGCTTTCCTTAAAATTCACCATCAAATATTCATTAATTCCATAATTTATTGGTTTTTTTGTTTTGGGCTCGGAACCACGATTCTAATGACACCAATTTTGCAAAAATCTGTTGAGAATTTCTCCACTTGTGGCCTTCTAAGCACAGGAAATTGATTTGTCTTGCACTAGCTTGCTTCACTGTTACAAGACTGATAATTAAATTATTGGTTGGAAATCAACATTTGAATTATTTCCTCTCCTTTTAATAGTTTTCTGCATTATTTGAAATGATTCTTGTATTTTAAAAAATATTTGGCCTATGGGTCCACCATCTCATTTTAGTTTGCATCAAAGGGAAGGGTTGATGTTTTGTGGTTTGGTATTAAACATAACCAGCTCGTCCAAGTTGGCGCACCTTCCCACTTCACTGAATCATTCCTCTTGGGGTGTTGAGCCATCACTGACCCCATTATTCCATGTTGAGCTCCTTGCTTTCAACCACCTGGCTGAGTTGGTATGTGATGAGGCCATAAATTGGCCATAAATTACCATTATTTTATCTTTCTAAGTTACCTTTGAAAGTGGATTTAAATGTAATCTAGGAACTTATAATTTTCTTAAGATAGAATATAAGATATATATCTTGTTCAGTCTTTAGAAATATTTTTTTATCTATTTTGTTGACTAATCCTATTGATTATTTGGGAAAATATGTAAAGTCTTGTGTATGCAGGACATAAAGGAAAGTTAATGCTAGTATTGGGAAAAGTGTAATTTATCATGGATGGTATATCTAACATCAAATATAATTTCATATTCAGATTCCTCTTGAAAAATTATGCAAGTTCAAAAAAGGAATCATCTCAATCTAAGATCGTATGCAAAAGTTATAGTTGTTTTAAGTTGGCTTTAGAACTCATAGGCTTAGTTCCAAAACATGCATAGTTACTTCCAGAACTTGCAGGCTTAGTTTTGGAACTCGCAGAGTTAGTTCCGGAACTCATGGGTTTAGTTGCGGAACTCACAGATTTTGACAGTTTTTGAGAAATTGTGAAAGATTAGAGAATCCAATGGAAAATTTGAGAGATGTTTTTGTTCATAGCAATGTGATTAACAAAAAAATCATTTAGATTTGCTACAAGTATTACCAATAAAGAGAGATCTAACTATTAGTGAGATGCAGTCTAAGAGAAAGTGTATCAGACGAGTGCTAAAAGTTCCATAAACAAAAACATAAAAGTAAAATAGAAAATCTGAGAGAGGTTTTTGTTCATAAAAAATTGTTTAACAAAATAATCATTCATATTTGCTACAGGTTTTACCAATGAAGAGAGATCTAAATGTTAGTGAGTTGCAATTCGAGGAAAAGTGTATCAACCGAGCACTAAAAGTTCCATAAACAGAAACAGAAAAGTCAAATGGAAAATATGAGATAGGTTTTTGTTCATAACAATGTGTTTAAAAAAATCATCATTCAGATTTGCATCAGGTTTTACCAATGAAGATAAATCTAACTTTTAATGAACTGTAGTCCAAGGAAAAAATGTATCAGATAAGCGTCAAATGTTCCATAGTCAAAAATAGCAAAGTCAAATTGAAAATCTGAGAAAAGTATTTGGTTAAAATAATATTTTGAGGAAAATACTCCTTCTAATAATGTAGAGGAATAAAATCATTATGATTCTTGTTACTAAAAGGCAAGGAGATGATTTGGGAGCAAATCTTCCTAAAATAAGTGAGATAAGACTTTGACTCCAATAATATATATATCTTGTTATATTTTGTGGAGATGGAGATTTTAGTTGTTAGGATTGGAATAAAGATAAGATCAGATTGTATTTCCTAAAATAAGGAGTTGGTTGGATGCATGAATTACAAATGTAACCTTCCACACTGAGATATGTAATGCTTTTCTCCCAAGAAATAAAGATCTGTTCTTTCCTCTCAAATATTTTGTAGTTTTAAGATCTCAGAAGTATGATTTAAATCCTCTTCCAAGGAATGATCTAGCCACTCATTCCAAGGAAGATGGATCTATGTATTTATGTTTATGTTTATTCATTTTTCTTTAATTTATTCTGTTGTATTGTTTTTATCTTTGTATTGTGAAAATTCAGTTTGTTGTGAACCTGCAGGTGTTTCATTAAATTATGTTTATTTCTACTTCAGCAATTTCAATTTATGCAAGTGTGCTTAAATTCCTACAAGTCTGATTTCCTTTATGCAAGTGTGATTTATTTCATGTAATCTTTATTTCTGCAAGTGTTCCTTTAAATTTCTGCAAGTGTGATTTATTTTATGCAAGTGTGATTTATTTTATGCAAGTTTGGTTTGTGTTTAAAGGAGTTACTTTCCAAGATTTTCTTCTCTTAATGCATATATCCTTCGGACACCAACTTGGATTGACATTATTAATGGCAAGAATTGAAGACCCTAATCAGTATGTCTTGCATCATGTGCACTTCCAACTTTACTTCGTGGACCCCTTTTTGCATATGCCATGGTGGTCACCTCCAAACGAAAAGATATTTTATTTTCACGTGCCTCCTCGATCTTCATAACACTGCTCCACCTAGATCCTTGGTCTCTAATTTAGTCCTCCCCAATCACCTTTGTGCCACATGCCTTACAAAGTGCTCTTCTGGCTAAGATGACCTACAGCAAACCCATTTGAAAGAGGCCTGGGCCAATTGTGCTTTGAGGAACTGACTCACCCGCAACATGTGCTCCCCACACCCCTATGAATCCACAAGAATTCTACGACTAGTTCACCACACCTATGTTTGACCCACAGAGTGTCATTGACCCAATCTCCACCCGCACAACTCTGTCACATCGGTGGTGTTGGGTTTATCTTGCACTCATGTCCTAGTATGGATTGGTTTGTTTCCCTCTAAAAATCTTGCATCACCACCAATGCTTCCATTTCAGATCTTTCTTGCACCTCTAACCTGATTTCATTTGGGCCTCTTTGTGTTAATTTCTTCTGACTCACCCACACACAATTGTCTCCACTTACATCGGTGATCTTGGGAGTTTGAAGCCTACATGTCCTAAATGCTTCTTGGCCATAGGGGCCGCTAACTCTCACTTTTTTTACATTAGTCTATAGAGAAGCCTTCACAACTTGTCGATCCAAAACTCCTTCATCAAAATCGATAAGCGCTAACTCTTGCACCAGTGAACTGATTCATCCTATGACTCTTTAACCAGGAGGTTGGCCTAGTAACACAACTTTTCATACAAAGTTTTCCTTCTCTACGTAGAGCTTGGTCTGAAAGATTCACCTCATATTTATGCCTCTCTCTCACTTGGAACAACCTCCATTCTACAAATGGACTTGAATTAGATATGACCCCAAGCTCAATCTCCGATCATGATTTACAATGTGTTGGCGTGCTTATACCATGGATGACTCAAAAACCAACTTCCACCATGATACAGCATTACCACAATTCTCTAAATAACTCTTCCTTCCCCAGGCTAAGCTTAATCGAAGGGACTCATGTAGGATGCTATAATGACGAGGCTCATTGGATGACATGAGGTATCTTGGCTTAAGAAAAATTTGACCCCATGGATGAACTCGGTGGTCTGTCACCTCTAATCAGGGAGCTTGACTAATGATGTGAGCTCAGTGAATTCTTTAGGAGCTCAGGTCAAATTTCTCAACTCTCTTTGCAATCCATCCTCCTTGCAGTTGAGTTGGGATTCAGCTAATAATTCGTTGTGAAAGGATTAACTCCTTGATGAACTCAATTCACCAAGTTCTCTTTGTTACTTCATGATGATCATAGGAAATTTGAAAAAGAATTTTCTTGGTCCATTATGCGATGAGGATATCCCATTTTCTTACTGATCTTGGTAAATTCCTCTCCCAGGTGCATGGTGAAGCTAACTTGGTGAGACTGGGAAGATGGCTCAGTCCTTTTATAGAAACAACTCAATGGTTGACCACTGCAGCTTGGTGTATTTAAAGAGCTCAGTTTACTTATGCATAGCTCTCTTACATTTTTATAGCTCGGTCAACCATAAAACCATCTCGATGCACATGGAGATGAAATTGGTGCAACACAAGCCTGACCATCTCGATATCTCAATGCACAATGAAAATTGGCCTCGTACCCCCCACATGTCATTAGAATAGCTTGGTGCTAGGAAGTAGCTCGCTTGTGAGCTCATTGAGTTGCATTTATAACTAGAGACTACTTCCTTGAAGTCTACACACTCCTTCAAACATTTTATGTTATTTCTTGGATTCTTCAGCTATGCCAAGGCTGAGTGGGATGTATGATGGTCTCCCTGAGATGTGTATCAGATTTTCCATTCATTTCTAGTGGGTCCCATCATCTACTCCCTTCAAACTTAGTGAAACTTTGAAAACAAGCAAGACCAAAGAAGAGGAAAATTCCTCTTGCGAAGTTTCAACTTCCCTTCTAATGCTTGCTTCCCTACATCGAGTTGCCCAAATTTTTCCACGGGGGGGAAATCAGATAACAAACAGATTTGGGGATACTTCATTATTTTCTTGGCTTGGAGATATGTTAAAAGAAGAATCATATTTGTTATCTCCTAGATGAAATATGCCAAGACACTCCTAGAAAATTATGGTATGTCTGATTGTAAACCTATGTCAAATCCAATGGAAAAAGGTTTGGAACTTTCTATATTCTAGGATTCACCTCAAGTAGATGGTAATCACTACAAAAACATTTATTGGGAGTCTCATTTACTTGGCATATACTAGACCAAATATTTTATTTTCTATGAGCTATCTTTCCAGACTCATGCAGAAGCCGAAGAAATGTCATTGGGTAGAAGAAAAGCATGTGTTGAGATATTTCCAAGGTACATTTGACTATGGTCTAGAGTATCAGAAGAAATCTCAGTTCTTCTTATAAGGATATATAAAATTTGACTATGTTAGATCTATTGATGATAGAAAATCAATTACAGGTTATATTTTTCATCTTGGTTCTGAACCTATCTCATGGATCAATAATAAGAAAATTTTTGTTGCTCTCTCATCTACTAAGGAAAATTATCATGCCACATAAGGAGTTTTGTGTGAATTGATTTGGTTAGGTCACATTTTGGTAGATATGGAAATTCCTGAAGAAAAGCCACCCATCATTCACTGTAACAATCAGGGTGTGTTAAAGCTTGTGAAAAATCCATTTTTCCATGAAAGAACAAATCACATTGAGGTTGAATTTCATTACATTCAAGAACAATTCTTGAACCACCACATTCAACTACAGTACTACCCAACAAATTCTCATATTGCTAATATGCTCACCAAGTCTCTTGGCAAGATGAAATTTCAATTGTTTTAGGGGTACATTTGTAAAAACAATGTATTAAGGGGGGAATGTTAGCATATTTAATACATTGTATCAGCAACTATGTAGTTATGCCTTCATGACATCCTCCTGTGTGGCAGTTCCATTACAATGAATTTTCCAAAATGTTTTGGTTGTGTGTAAATTTTTTTTAGCTTCAATAAAATATCAATCCATTCTTCTCCCTCATTTACATCCATCACACACACACACACAATATAAAATTTCAGTGGAGCTAAGATTCTTGGTTATTAACTTTTTAAAACTAGCTGAAGGTCTTTTAGTCGTTTATATGGTCATCAATTTTGGGACTCGAAAGGTTGGGATGTTATAGGTATATTTAGTTTCTCTATAATATTTTCATATTTGAAAACCATGGCTTTCTACAAAGAATGTTGAGAACATATTAGACAAAGAACAATGTTAAGTGTTTGAGTTATATTATCTTGGTTGTCACCCCATGTAGTTCTCATAGTTTGTAGTACATGTGTGTAAGCAACTAGTTCCCCTTGTCTTACATTTTCCCTCATCCCTCATCACTAATAGTGGGATAAATAATTGTCCTATTTTAAACCCTTGTATGCAGATGTAGAAATTAAAAATGGTAATTTCCCCGTGTGATGTTCTCATGAGATGCATAATAGTAGTTATTCATTATTTTTATATTTTGCATGGATATAAGATATTTGATTACTAGATGATAAAATACTTATAGTAAACATGTATGTATAAGAGTATGTAGCTTTTAAATTTGAACCTAGTGGCACACAATGCCAACTCAAAATATAAGATACAAAATTAGAAATAGTAAAAAAGAAGCCCAATGGCAAGAAAAGACCCAAAACAAAAGTGGAATGGGACTATTTCTATCTATACCATACCATGAGATGGTTTGTTCTGAGATAGATAGTATCGTACTTAAGTCAACAAAAGACATAATAAAAATCAAAAACCATAGATCTATGTGACATGAAATAATAAAATGTGAAATATTTAAAGAATTTAAAAAAAGACTTGCAATCAAGCATTTCAAAAATAGACTAATAAATATTTGTGCCATGATGTTCTTGACCAGTAAACTAGCCAAAAAATTTCCTTAACTAACAGCCCCTATAGGTAATTTAATCTTATTTTGATTTTAACATAAAATAAATCAACTATAAACTAATGCAATGCAAGAATAAGAACCAAAAATTCACAATCAATTGATAACAAAGTTTGGAAATTGCCTACGTCTTTGGTTTCACTAGTAGCTGAACCAATCCATTATAACAATCCGATTATAAGTACAAATAAAATTATAATACAGCTAATGAGATACTCTTCATGGGTGGTAAATTTAGTGCTAGTAAGAAACAAAAATGGAGATATAAGGTTGTGTGTCGATTTTAGAAAATTGAACAAAGCCTTGATCAAAGATAATTATCCATTGGCTAATATAGATAACATGTTACAATTGGTCATTGGATCTGAGTTGTTTTCCACATTAGATGGCTTCTTGGGGTATAACCAGGTCGTTATAAAGAAATCAGAAAGAATCAAAACTTATTTCACCACTCCATGGGGTACCTATGTATATGTGAGAATGCCATTTGGTCTGATGAATGTTGGGGATATGTTTCAAAGAGAAATGGATGTTTCATTCTCAAGCTACGTCAATGATTTCATTGTAGTCTATCAAGACGGTGTGACAGTATTCTGTAAGAAAAGAATTGGTCACTGGAGTCACATAGAAAAGATATTGATAAGATGCGGAGAGTATGGTATCTCATAGAATTCGAAAAAGTTACATTATGGGGTTCAGAAGGAAAAATTTCTTGGGCATATTGTGTCAAAAGAAGGGGTCTTGATTGACCCTAAAAGAGTGGAAGCAATCAGTAAAGTTCCTATCCCAAAAACTAGGAAAGGAATTCAGTCTTTCTTTGGTGAAATAAATTTCATTAGGAGATTCATTTATAATTTTGTTGAAATGACTATCCCTATTACAAGCATATTAAAGAAGGACCAGATTATCAAGTGGGAGCAAGGAGCTCTCCACGATTCACTAGAATTAAAGAAGCATTGAAAAAAGCTCCAGTATTGGCAACCCTTGATTAGAAGAAGGATTTTAAACTATTTTCCCTTGCATCTGAGAAAATTATTGCATCTATGCTATTGCAAAAGGATGAAAAAGGGAATGAAATACCAATTTCATTTTTTAGTAAAGCCTTGCAGGGGGATGAACTGAAGTATACCATCATGGAGAAGCAGGCCTTTTCTTCGGTAAGAAAAACTAAAATTTTAAGGCCCTTTATTTTGAATTCCAATATTGTAGCCTATGTTCCCCACACTATGGTCAAATATATTTTATTAGAAATGGATATTTCTGGTAAAATATGTTGTTGGGTGAACAAGTTACAAGAGTACGATATGGACATACAAACCACCAAGTTGGTTAGAGGTTTGTGCCTTGCAATATTGATGAAAGAAAGTAACTTGCAAGTAATGGAAGTTAATGAGATGGAGGAAGGAAATATGGATGTCCATGAGAAATTAATCAGTTCCACGTGGTATAAGGACATGATATTCTACCTTTGGAATTTGGAGTGTCTAGGGAACTTAGAAAAAAGTCAAAGAAGGACACTTAAACTTGTCTCCCACAAATATATCATCACTAATTATGGGTTGGCTTGGATGAATCCTGAGGAGGTTATTTTGAGATGCATCACAGAGGAAGAAGCCCACAAATTGATCTTAGAATTTCATGGGGGAGTATGTGGTGGTCATTTTACTGGAAGAGTAATTTCCCACAAGATCTTAAGGGAAGGTTATTGGTGGCCTACACTTTTCAAAGATGTAGCCTTGTTGATTAGAAAATGCAAAAGTTCTCAGAGGTCCTCAGGAATAATGAAGGATTCAGGTGCCCTTCCTTTTCAACCCGTGTCAATAGAATCTAATTTTAAACAATGGGGAATGGATTTTGTTGGAGAGATCTCAAATCCCTCAAGTGCATGGCACAAATGGATACTGGTAGCTACTGATTATTTTACCAAATGGGTTGAAGTTATCCCTACTAAAAAATCAAATCATGAAATTATCATGGATGTTATTCTGAATCATATAATTTTTAGGTTCAGAGTACCTACAAAGATAGTTTTTGACAATGCAATGAGATTTAGAGCCAAGCCATTGGTAAACATGTGCCAAGAATATGGTATAGATCTGATATATGCATCAAACTACAATCCTTAGGGGAATGGTCAAGTTGAATCAAGAATTAAATTTTTTCTTAAAATCCTTAGAAGAACATTAGAGGTTAACAAAAGGAAATGGGGTGAGTAGTTGAAGTTTTCTTTATGGGAAAATAGAATCACTGCCAAAAAAAATCCATTGGAAATAGCCCCTTTGAATTAGTTTATGGATTCTAGGATCTTTTACCCTTACATATGTAAATATCATCTTATCAGTTCATACAATAGTTTGAAGATGAAGAATTGAATCCCTATGAAGATAGGATTAATCAAATAGTTGAGTTGGATGAAGAAAGAAGGGAGTTACACCAAAGACACTTAAGGTTCAAAGAGAAACTCAAGAGATTGTTTGATAAAAAGGTGAATCTCAAGACTTTCAGTGTTATAGATCTTGTTTTATCATGGGATAACAGGCATGAGGATAAAGGCAACATGGTAAATTTGATGCTTTTTGGATGGGTCTTTATTCCATTGACATAAGAATTGGTGAACATACTTTCTTCCTGAAGGAACTGGATGTAGATTTACTTGAATTTTCTATTAATGACAGGCATCTGAAGCACTTATTGGATTGATTATGAACAAGGTACACATTCTTATATAGTTTATAGTCATTTTTTTTTGTTTTAATTTTTGTTTCCTTTTTTTCTCCCCTAGTCTACAGTGACCAGTTTCCTACGTTTCTCATTTTTTTTGTGAAATACATTGATGTGTTTGATCTTGTACGTGCTTTAAATGTCTTTGTAACCCAATGGATTTAGGCACTTGGTCTTCCTAGTGTTTATTTTATGTGGTTCTTGTGGCACCCACTGGGGGTGTCCATCCCCGAGTTGGAGCTGGTGTTAGTGCTCGTCTTGATATCACCCTCTTATCTAGTGTTTGCCTTCAAAAAACTCACTCTGACTTGTTTTCTCATGTGAAAAAATGTATGCTCAAAGATGGGACGATGTTGGATGCAAATGTGAGTCTTGTGTTTAGGTGTGAATCCTTGTTTTTGTTCAAGGAACAAAATAGTTATGTTGCCGCTGAAAATCCCTGTAAAAATTGGCCCATGTGTCCTTCTAGTGTTCTGTTGTGTTTTACGGGGCTTAATTTTCCTAAGTGTGGAATTGGATGTGGAAGGTACCCACGTGTCCCTTCGGTGCATATTTGGAAAGGTGAAAATAATTAGAGACTCTCAAGGAGCGAGGATCTGCTACGTGGCAGAAGTGCAACAAGGCATCCCAGGAAGGCTGAAAAGTCAAAGTAAAAAGGGAAGGCTCGCAGGCTTCCACGTGTCGCCTAGGCACAGATTCAGAAGAAGAAAGAGAGAGGGAAGCCCCAAAGATGCATGGGGTCTCCACATGTCATGCGAAGTTGTCACCACTGGTGAGAGAAACAAACAAATAGATAGAGGACTCATGTTTGGAAAAATTGAATGTGGCTTTGGGTCCTGAGGCATGCAATTGAAGGCGTGGAAAAAAATTAGAGTTGAGACTCTTAAATGAAGAATAAAAGGAGGTGGGTTAACAAAATCATGGGTATCGTTGATGATACTATAGGAATTGCAGAGTTATAATTGAATCTCAGGAACGCAAACAAAATATGTGTCAGTGCGGGGTGATCTGAACATGCAAACTTTGAATTTTCAAACACCAAACAGGATCATATAATGGAATATAAAGAAGTAGTTTCAGACATAATTCAAAATTGGGGTTCTATAGGGGCCCCATCCCATGATGAATAAAGTTTTATAAATTTTTTGAAGGACACGAGAAGAGAAAAAACACTCAGTTATCCCTTACTCCTACTTTGAAATATTCTCCAAGTGCAGGAATCTTGTTCAATAGTTTGTTATTCCTCAACATGAAATCATTTGAACTCTGAGTTGTCTGAATAAAAACAATTGACCCCACAAAATTTCGAGACATACCTATGTCCATCAATGTCTCAAGGATTATTCTAGGGCTGTCCATGATATTCTCTAGCTTGATATTCTTCTGATAAGAAGATACCCATTCTAGAAGATCCGAACCACCTATGGAAAACAACATCTTCCCTTTCACCTTGTAAGGAGTGGAATTATCAAGAGTAGACTAAGGGGGAACATCTGGAGTAGTTGGAAGAGTGAGTATTACATCCCGGCTACCCGGTGGAACAAGGGATTTCAAACTAGACTCACCCTGGTGACTCCTTGTAAAATAAGGACACTCTTTTGGTAGAGGAACATGTCAAGGTCTTGATAATGTTTTCTCCATCAAAGAATCCCGTCACACTAAACAAATTAAATCTTGAAAATTAGAATTTTCCTTGCCTTCCCTAGTGGAAAATAATGATGCTTTGGAATGATGGGGAGATGAAGGATCTACTTCCTCCTCATCCAAGATGATAATTGAGGGTTGGGAGCTTTATTTCTTCCTCTTCTTTCTTAAAGATAGTGTTGGTGTGCTGGATGGTTGTGATGGCACATGTCCTACTTGACCTTTTTCCAGAGAAATGATTCTCCGCTCAGGTTCATCCATTTTATGAGAAATGGTAGGAAAAGTATCAATAGAAGACTTATCATATAACATGTAGGACTCCTTGGGAATCTCCATCGACACTAATTTTTCATCACACATGAATGGACACTTATAATCAGTCTCTCATATCATGGTAGGCTTCCTTTCGATCCAGAATTTATTCAAATCTTCTGGAGCTTTCTGATGTTCCCACCAAAAAAGATGTTAGTACATGGATTGGAAGGCTGAGAACATAGGATTTTTCTTGATAAATCTCAAGAGGTGTTAGAGCCAAACTTGCTGATATGTCAAGGGTATTTTAGTATCCTGTGGGTCTGAAATATAAAAAAAATCCCTGAAAAAGGCTTCATCTGAACCATGCAGGTCGAATATTTGGTTTAAATATTCCGAAGAAATTTCTTTCAAATTAATTTCTACAACCACACTCGTCATTGTGTTGATAAAATCTCTGTAAAAAATCTTCACTTTCAAGGTTGGAAAAGGGATGCATATTGATGACAAATTTGAGTTGAATTTATAATGAGGATGGTGCAGATAGGTTGAGTCAAGTAAAATCACTTCCATTAGGTGAAAGAATATTTTTACTCATCTCACATGAAGTGAATAAATTTGAGAAATATTAGCATTGTGTGACAGAAGGAGTTTGATTGATGTGATATAATCCACACGAAGACACTCAGTTCTTAAAGGCACAAACACAGGTATGTGTTGCTCGAGGTAGATTTTCAAAAGGTGAAAAGAATTGCATATCACACCAATCCATATGGAATCACTTGGAAATTATTAAAAAGGGATTTCTTGTACCCTAAAAGGAATTAAATGATTAAGATAATTGTTAAAAGGAAGCAACATGGTATCCCAATCATATTAGTTGTAAGTAAAAAATGTGAATGGCTCACATATATTCCACTTGGAAAAATAGATAATAATACTCTCTTTGAGATTCATGTTTTTGGGGGAAAAATAGAGGACGAGTGAGCGAGTGTAATTGTATAAATGCGATGAGAATACTCTCACATATGGGGGTTAAAATTTTCTAAAATTGTTTAGAGAAAGGCATAAACTGAGAGAAACCATTTTTTCCAAGAACTTGTCTGAGAAACTTGTTAATTTCCTTAGCCTTCAAATTGAATCATGTTAAGATGGTTGTGAGTTTACATCCATTGACAAACATTGAGACTGTAAATGCAACTTTCCTTTACCGATCAATTTGATGAGCCCTGAGTTAATTGTGTTAATCATGAGCATTTTTGTGTCTTATTTTAAGTTGAAATATTTCAAGTAGTTATTTGTGTTCCTGTCACAATATTATGTCATGAAATCCTATGATTCACACAAGATCTTATACTTAAAGTAGTATTGTGGTAATTTCAATTGTGCTATGAGAAGAGCTTTCATTTCACTATGCAATAGATAATTTTAAATTAGATTTACTTCCATTTTGTTGATACACGCCATTTTTTAGTCTATGAGTGTATTTTAGGCGTGATAAATCAGGGATTCTTGATGTTTAATTGAGTCTTTGACATGATATTTTATGTTTAAATTATCAAATAATGTGTGAAAATGTGTATCTTTGGGCTTCGATGGGTGCACATATTCAATTAAAGGTTCATTATTGGTTATCTGAATCGTTTTCATCATCTTGTTTGGCATATCTTCTAGCCTTTGTTAAAAGTTCCCAAAAATTTGGTATAATCAACTTTATCCTGCTCAATTTCCCAAAACATTACATCCAAAACCAATAAATCTTACAAGACTCACCCTTGTTTTCAGTTCTTATCCATAAATGCTAAGAATATTTTTTGAATTTATCCATCCTTTACTCAAAATATGTAGGAGCAAGCTGGATTATTATTTTCTTTAGTAACCTAAACATTGTCTAGAAGGCATCTACATTTTCTATGGTGACAACTCGTGAGAGTTATATTTTGTTGCATTGACCATGTCTTTTCAAGGTTATTTCTCAAATGTCCTAAAAAGGATAGTCAAACATTATTGATCCATTCATTTCCCTTACAAATACAGGTTACAATACGGGTCCTCTCACCTTGGTTGAAGGCAGAACCTAAAGTAGTAGGGTATGTCAAACCCTTAGCACAGTGTTATCCAAATTCTCCAAGATCAAGTGAAAAATAGTCAATTAGACCCTTCCCCAGTTATAAAATGACTAAAATTTTGATCTATCTATCTCTAAGCATCCTACTTAGCATGTTGATGTTGTTTGATTTCAAAGGGAGAACTGATTTGGGTACCAAAACCTAGTTTAACACCTCTTTATGACCTCCACTCCATGGTATTTTCCTCTCCATGGTGCTAACTTAGATAGTGTCTAGTGATGGCGATGATCATCTTCCACTCTATTGCATAGCCTCTATCCTCTATGCAAAGATAAGATCATATTTGATGTCTGGTGATGATGATGATAATCTTCCACTATGTTGCATGTCCTCCATCCTCTACACAGAGCTAAGATCAAACCCTGTGTCGTCAACGAGCTCAACAATGATTATGAATCTCCTCTGGAGCCTCCAAGCAACTAACTTGGTTATATGCCCAGTGTCAAAGAATCATAGTTTCGGTATGATTACACTTCTCCTATGCATTGATCACATCCCTTGGCTTCACAATCACGTCTTCTAGCTCCTGCACAAGAATAAGACATCAATTGGTTTTTACACTTATCAGTGAGTTAAAAATAATAACTCTTGATTTACAATATTGCCTATATAATAATAGGTCCTACTATCATCATTAAAATAATGGAATTTTTCTCCATCATTTCCTATTAAAATAGGTCTTACAATATTTCCTTATATTCATAAGGGCTTCTCCACATTATTCTCCTTTTCTTCAAATTGGGATAGCTTGTGTGTTTAGGTGAGGCTCTAAAGGCCTTATAAAGGCTTAGGTGGCCCGTAATTAAATGATAAGAGAAATATTCTTAAGACTATATTAAGTAATTCCCATGTGGCATAACGGTTCGGGCCTATCGTTTTACCTGATAGGTCAAGGGTTTGAATCCCCTTATCCCCCATATGTGGCCCGTATCTCCTTTTTATAGCAGTTGGCCCACTTCAATGTTATCCACCCACCTTTGGTGGAACAGTCAGGTGCTCATTTTAGGAAATAGGTAGTTGGGGGTTCGAAACACCCAAACCACATTCCTTTTTACTCTACCACATTATTGCTTTAGTGGGATATATCCCACATGCATGGGGATTTGATTTGGATAAGCCTTTTTAAAGGATTTGATTAGACATTAATTTCATGGTTGCGGCCATGCATAACCCCTTTTTCCATATTAATGTGTCATGTGGACATGAAAATTGTGGAAATTCCAACCTTGACATGGTGATGGTGGTGGTGGTTTTTTACAATTCCATGTGGAGTATGGTGACTCACCTGAGATTTTTCCATAATCTCATCACTAACTCATCCAATGACTCACCCAACTCACCATGAGCTTTATCGAGTACATCACATTCTAGCTCGGTGCTTGACTCACCAATTGTAACATTGTAAATAATAATCTGATTCAAAACATACGGGATGTATTACATATAGTAGTGATTACATTATATGGAGATAATGACTCCTATAAAGATGGTGTCAACACCAATCCCTCAATTCTCTCTATTCTATCTCCTAGAATCACTCCTTATCCCTTTATTCTCTCACTCAACTCTATCAAACTACCTATGAGTTGTTTATTAAAACTTCACATTCACTCACATTGTATTATTATTAAATGAGTTTCACATCTCATTTAAATAATAATACACAAAATACAATTTATTAATAATGTTACACAATATATTCGTAACATTCACTCCCCTATTGTTAACATTATTAATTCCTAATATACACTCCCCTAATGTTGACATGGTACAATATAACTATGTCTTCTACTACAACATGCTACACGAGCTTTCCTCATAATCTGGATCAAAATAAAGGCGTGTAAACTTTTAACTGGCTGACTGTCTTGCTACACATGACCACAACTATATGACAGAACACATCCCTCATTTACTCCATAAAAAGAATGCACTCGGCATTCCACTGGCGGATAATCTTCATAAAGAAGGAAGGTAGTTAGAGGACCACAACACCTAGTAAAATTTTTATCTACCTTTTTACATATGTGGTTTTCTGGATCGACCACCAACCCTTTCCAAATCTATGAGTTTTGCAATAAATTTAGAGACACATTCTACAATATTTTCTACTAGGAGGTTACATATAGGAATTTCTCACACATTACAATTGAACAGGAATGTGACATTTGTTCTTATTTTTAGAAAATAAACACACAAATGAAAAAAAATGGCCCCCAAATCTTCATGCGGCCTCATCGATGGTGCCTAATGAGAGGTCACTAATTAATTTCCTTCCTTCGTTGCTTCCAGCCTCCATGAGTTTGCTACTTAGTTAGAAAACTTATCTTTAAGGCTTATTACACAATTCTTATGGGTGTCAGCTTCAACTGATAATGCACCCTTACAATAAACTTTAAATGTTGAAAGTAATTGTTTTTTAAAAATATTTGCCAAAAATGGAAAAAAAATTAAAAAATATATCCAGGAGTAGAAAGAACTGAATCAATGCATAGAGCTAAAAAAATACGCATTTTAAAAAAAATGACACCTAGATCTAAGTTACCAGCTGAAAGTTACAAAACTTACAAGTTCAAATCTCAAAATCTTTCCGGAACCTTTCCAAAAATGGAAAAAAAAATCATTCTTCAGCTACGTCCAGAAATGGAAAAAATAAAAAATAGGCAAATTACCGCAGTTCGGAGGTGAGCTGCAAGCTGACCATATCCACAAACCTGAGTTCAAATGATTTTAATGCAATAACTCCTAGAAGAGAGAAAAAAACTACACAATTTCATACCGCAATATGGAGATCTCGTGTGGAAAGATAAAATGCTATCGACAAATGAGGACTACGAGAGGCGTCTGCAAACTGTGCAGGAAGATACAAGAAAATATGTATCCAATTTTTTAGATGTAGTCAATACACTAGTCTGCACATCAGGCTGTAGACTTCTTAAACCAAAAAGATGATTTCGCAGACAATTCTCCTTTGTAAGCAAATAATAATAATTACTACATCATGGCTACCCATTCCAAAAACAAAAAACTGTGATTCATCACATGATCCTCGTGCTTTGATACCAAATGTTATTTTTGGTATAGTTATTGCACAAAACTTAAAAAAACACCGTAAATATTAATCTAATTCAAAACATACGGGATGTATTACATAGAATAGTGACTACATTATTAGAGATAATGACTCCTATAAAGATGGTGTCAACACTAATTCCTCAATTCTCTCTAGTCTATCTCCTAGAATCACTCCTTATCCCTTTATTCTCTCACTCAACTCTATCAAACTACTTGTGAGTTGTTTATTACAACTTCACATTCACTCACGCTATTTTATTATTAAATGAGTTTCACATCTCATTTAAATAATAATACACACAATACAATTTATTAATAATGTTACACAATATATTCGTAATAGTTCTCACTCACTTTTGAGCTCATCGAGATGCTTGATGAGATGATTATCGTATTGCAGTGGGTGGGTCCCCATCTGAACACAAGAGTGGATCCCATCATTGAAAACCTTTTTTTCGACCTTCGAAGACCGACGCTATCGACTAGATTCGCAACCTTTTTTTTCTCCACAACCCTTGATGACGCTTTGACAACTCATTTCCCAACTACAATGTGCCAAGTCATTGCTTCGCCTATGCTTGGTCTCTTTCCTATGAAATTCTTGTTCCTACATGGACTACATCTAGAGCGTACACTATCAATTTTACATGTTCCAATAGGAGCTGAAAAGTTCTCAAATCCTTCAACCATACTGTAACAATCCTATGAGATTTAGGGAAAAATTTTCCACTGATTTGATCTCTGGATCACACCTCCCCAATGAGGATTTTTTCCCAAAAATATTATTTTTCCCCCACTTCTAGATTCAGAACTCTATAATGTCTGTGAAGAGATATTTGTAGCTGACACAATGGCCTTCGAACTGCTCCTCCTCTAATCAGACATTTTGTTTGATCCCTTAGACCTATGGCACTTGGAAGTTGTGCCACTTTGATGTCAAATTAGGGTAGATAATCTTCGTTTGGTATTCATGAGGACTTGATACTAAATCTTTAATTACCAATGTTGTAATCAAACACTAGGAATGATAAACATGTCGCGAAGTGTTTACTTACTTGGCAGCTTTTTCCTCTGTCTTCTCCTTAAGAGAAGATATATTTTTACTTGTCTTCATCGGCCTTAACCATTTTCTCATGATTCTTTTTCGTGCCACACCAAGTCAAACAATGGCTATTATATCCATAGTATACACATAGATATGTCCATAATATCTCTAGGTTTATTAAGGGTGCCTAACAATAGTCAAAGAAAACACAATCATACCTCTTAGGGCTATCAACTTTTCATTTTCTCTCATCATGATTCTTCAGAGATTCTAGTTTGTTACCTACGATAGGCTACTTTAGGAGTACTGATGACTTGGGATCTACATTTGATGTTGTCTAGGAGCTTTCTTCTGCCTCATTTTTACCACTGTTGTATCCTAGACCTGCATATCAAGGTCTTTCCTCCACCTGAATAGGGATAGTGATAACTTGGTTATTCACACAAAGGTTTTTTCCTTCATATCCCATTTTAAAAAGTAGTTTTTATCCTATAATACCTCTAGTGTACTTTTTAAATTCACCAAAAGTAGGATTTACAAATTCATGGGAAGGAAGTTTCATTGAATCACTTACAGTGTTATTGGTGGGTGTACCTTTCTTCTCTACCTCTCCACCATGTTGTAATGTTGCTAAGAGCACTTCCTTATCTTGCAATTCACATTTAACTCTGTGATCACTCCTCTATGTAATTATTCCTAAGTATCAACCTATCTTTCAAATAATTCTTCTCTACTTCCACAAGCTATAGACATTTACTCAATTGAGAATCCTTTTTTGGGCTACAAAGTTTTTTCCAAGCTATGGATATAGTAGGTTGACTACAACGAGTCTTTTTGTGTGACTTTTTATGTTCCACCATTCGACGTTAGAACCACATTTTTGCTCAGTCTTGGAAAAAATTCAAAAAAATTCCCTTATCATGCACAATTATAGAGAAATGTGCACATCCCCAGGACCATCCAATTTTTCTTGGGTCTGTTGGTAACGATTTTCTTCTCACAATGCAGACTGTAGGAGTTCCATGCTCTATCTCATTTCAACAATTTGACATGCCTAATTTTGTCAATGCAGATTCACCATGTGCATCATAGTACGCAGTAGAGTGAGTACAATGAGCCATAATATGAACCGGTACAAGTCCATCTCACTACTAATGTAGGTAAAAACCCTAATGGGTGTCATCATTCCCTTCATTTAATCAACTTCTTGTTGATGTCATATAAAACCAAGGGTGTGTCTAAAGCTATATGCAACAAGAGTACTTTAACTGATCTAGTATTTGACTGTAACTATTTTTATATTGTCTAGGGGATCTCTTTAATGTCTAATAGACTTCTTGGTAAAACCTTATTCAAATCAAACTATGAAAAATTTCTAAAAGTAAAACACACTGAAAGCTTGCTGAAAGGAAACACACCGTGTAGAATGGAAACACACTTGCTGTTGGAAACTAAACACACTCAAATTAAAATACTTGAAAATAATTGCAAGAAATATAAATATTTATCTAAACACCTGCAGGAACAAGTATACGATAGATTTTAAATGAAAGAACTAAAGCAATACAAAATTAACAGATCTAAGCTATTTAATGAAGAAATATAAATACCAAATAAATGAATATCCTGGTCCTTGGGGGAGTGGGCCCTTACTCCTCCTTGAATCAGGATTTTAACAACTCAAAATTCTCTCAAATTAGAATGGCTATTTTATTGATAAAAAATTTAGTATTACAAAATGTACTGGATCTGAGTACTTAGTCTATTTATTTTCTCTTTTCTATATCTATCTCATTCTATATCTATCTTCTATTGTAGTTCTTCTTTTATATACATTTTACAATCACAGTTGTCTCAATGATTCTGATGAAATAGAATCATGCCCAAAATAGATGTTGATTCAGATGGCGGTTAATCAGATAGATGTAGGATAATTTTCCCTGGATCTACATTTAGAAATCTTCTCATCCTTTATGATTGAAGGGGTTGTAGATGCAAAATCTCTGGATGTGGTTTAAAATAGATAACTCCCATCGGTTCCGTAACTTTGGAGAAGTTCCGAAACCATAGGAAATTATTAAGAACCAAAACCTGTGAGAGTTCCGGAGCTATCCCCAGTAGTTCTGGAACTAAGTCTGAAAATTTCAAAACTAAATATTGGAGTTCCAGAACTAAGTGTGAAAGTTCCGGAACTAAAGATGACTGTGTAATGGAGTTCCGGAACTAGCTTGGAAGTTCTAGAACTAATCTTTGTAGGAACAGATGCTATCAAAAAATATAGTGAACGCCACCTACTTCATTTCCTCGACTGATTAGACCTACTTTATTACAAAAATGAATTTAAACACACACTATATTAGGAATTTTAGATCTTTTAACATTAGGATCACAATCAATCAAAAGATAGACAATTACATCCTAACTCATATCAGATCAGCTAAAAGTCACACAATGAAATCAAACTTAATCAAAAGGAGAGTAAGATGAGATCATATATTATACATTAATCAGACATATTATGGCCTCATCATTTCCCCCAAACTTACTTGTTTGTAAGTCCCTTTACAAACTCATTCTTTAAAAGTGGGATCATATGTTCTGCATTCCATTTGATTTCTCAGATCAAATGGCTAAAACTAAATTTTCCAATGCTTAAGCTCAGATGTACTGTACCCATCTCCTTTTTCTATTTTCCCATCCCATTTTTCAAATTCAGCAGGGTCTTGAGGTTCTCTATTCTACCAAGGAGATATAGGGGTGAGAAGTAGAGGTGGCCTTATTCGCATTCCCATCCATATTTGGTCGTAGGTTTCATTGACTTGGGGAATTAGTATGCATAATGCTTTGGCCCTCTCTAAACACCATATCATATTTGTAGGGGAAATTACTTCCCTTCTTTTCAAAGAAATAGTAAGGAGTTACCACCTCTTTGAGTATCCTTCATAAATATATTCAAATTTTTCCTCCTCATAAGAGATGAAGGCATCAATACTCTTTTGCAAAATGGTAGGGTAATGTGTCTTAAATCTCTTATCAAAGGCATGAGTTCTAAAATGTGTGAGGAAGGTAGAAGGTTTACCATAATGAGCTCTCATGCAGAGGCCTGTTGAGCTAGCTTTCAATAAAAATTCAGATTCTCTTTTCTTCCATGCAATTTGGTTTTGCAAAAGAGAGACAAATGCATTGAGCTAGCTCTCCCCTACATATACGTTAATCATAAATCATGTGTTTTTTTCTCTAGCATATAATTTCAAAGATAAAATTTGCATAGGATATTTTTCTGTTAAGGGCTAGATAAAGAGTAAGTTGTCATGAATTCAGATTCATCTTGTAGTTCATGTAGAAGCCCACATACAATTCTTGACAGTTGCCAGCGGATGAACTGCTCTTCCAAAAACACACTATATACAGGAGAAGGTCTCCTGCAGGCATGCAATTTCTCATTCATAATACAGACCGTATGAATTTTTGCAAGACATTTATATTTATTTCCTTCTTCCTTATAATTTTTTTCTTCCCATTCCTTTCTTTCCTTCACCTCTTCCTCCATCTTGGTCTTTAATTCCTCATTTGATGTTTTGGCTTCTCTGAGCTCTCTACAAATATCATCTCATTGTTATTTCAATGGTAAATAGGTCAACTCAGTCTATGTAGAGGTTGTGGACACAGCACTTTGTTTTCTAGAAGTCTAGAACTCTTCCACTTTTTCTATCAGTTGTTTCTTAGTTGCTGATAATTCCTCAATTCTGGCTGCAAGCTGAGTTGTTAGCTCATTAATGAGTGTTTCCCTTTGTTCCAATTTAAGTTCGAGGAAGTGCAATTCCTCATCTTTTTTTGTGATAATGAGCTCTGATCTAGACAAGAACAGAGATTGTTTAACTTGTTGTCTTTCCTCTTCCTATGAAATTATTTGAGGAGTTTAACATTCTTCCTCTACTAAAGGAAATTTTCCTTTTCTTATCCTGGATGCCAACTCTTCTTCTTCATGTGGCACTGTTGATGGTTCAGCCAACTCCTAAAAATCTTGATCATCAAATCTCTCTTCTCCTATGTCCATTTCAACATGACTTGGCTTAGGTAGAGTCATGGCCATGCTGCCCAAAATGTTAGCAGCTTCCTCTTCCATCCTTTCCTACTCACTCCTTCCTTCTAGAGTTCCCCTTGACCTCTTATGAATTTTTCTTATCTGGGGAAGTTCCACATGCCCAGTAGTGAATTTCCCTCTAGAACTTCTTCTTAATTTTATTTTTGGTTCTTGTGTGGGTGAGCTATCTCTGTCAAAGATAGATATTGGATCTTCTGAAGCTGTTATGGAATAAGGAATTTCCTTCACAAGTACAGAAGGATCTGTTGTTTTTATCTTCCTCACCGACCTTCTTTTTCTTGGCATGTTTTCTCTTTCCATTTCCCTCTGTCCTTCTATAGGGCCATCAATTTCCAGATTAGCTAAAGGAGAGAATGGGGTTGGAATTGTCCTTCTGATAATATTAGGGTTTTTCTTGAACTTGCCAAGAAACTTGTCCCAAATTTTGTCTCCATTCTTTTTTGACAGGAAATGGTGTTGGCATATCAAATGAATTAGACCATGATGCCTAATTGTCCCAACACCCCAGGAATACATATGAGCCATGGTCTGAATGGAATAAAAAAGAAACCCTAGGAGGTTTATTATGTATTCAGGCTTGGTGGCTCCATACTTCAGATATATGAGCATTTTTAAGACTTCTTTTCCCACAGACCCAAACTGACCATCACAGGTTAAATATTTTACTATCCAAAATGCTACCCTATCAAAGGGTTTGGGCAAACTAGCCCTTCTGACCCGTTTTATGATTTTATTTGTATTATAGATGTATTGGGGTTCAGGTCCTTCTTCTTATAACAAGACTTCAACCAGTTATTTCAAAGTCCCCTTAGCAGGTTATGGGACATGAACAATGGGCACTCCAGACACATTACTTACAGTATTTACAGAAAAAAGAATAAAGACATTTCTTACTTTTGTTCTAGTCTATTCTAGATTTATGAAGAATTCTCTTACCAATTCGTCATTATGCCTTGAAAATTTCTTTAGGAATTCAATCCATCCTTCTTGCTCAAAGGTGGATGATACTTCTTCATCTGTGAGCAGATGGGAATCATCCTCTGGTTCTGATTTCTTCTTAATCCTCATATCAGCTTGAGTTTTGTCTCTCTTGATTTTGTGTGAATTGGTTGTAGGGCTTCTTCTTAGCTACGGAACTAAACAACTTGGCTGTAGAACCTCTTTTTTTAGCTACAGAACCTTAGTTCTTAGCTACAGAACTTTTGAATTCTTTGTTCTATGCTGCGGAATACAAACTCAATTCGCTGCTCCTTCCTCAAGATATTTCTACAATCTTTATTTCACTTGATGTTTGCAATAATGATTACTAATGATAACCATGCCACCACTTATTCCATCCAAATAAATATCATGATTACACACTTGTAATCATAATGTATAAATAGATGACTCATCATACCTACTTTTAAATTAAGTCACATCACACATGTAAACATTTAATCAACCCTAAATAAGGTAAAAGACATAATTATTGTCCTTGATGATGTAAGTCTTTTCCTATGATGACTCGTCATTCCTACAAGTGAAACAAAACATGATTAGATAAGATAGCTGGAAATCAAAAGAATTATTTTATTTGAACTAGCCAAAAAGAGCTCAATCACCATTTGTTGGTTTTTAATTGACCTTGAGAGAAATTTTTCTATTATTTTTTATTTTATTTTATTTTTATATTTTTATATTTTTATTTTTTGGGGAAGAAGACACCATTTGCTTGTTTTCATATTCTTCCCTTTATTCTGGATCTATCATCTGATTATTTGATCATTTTGGAAGAACTGAGTTCTTCCATATGGTCAAATTCTTTGTCTACTTCAATCTTCCTCAAAAATTCATTCTTAGTGGGAGGCTTCCTATAGAGTTTCAGCCTATGTCCATTGACCAAGAGTGTTCTACTGCTACCATCAATGGGAAGTAACTGAATAGAACCATTGTCAAAAATATGATCAATCTGATAGGGTCCCAACCATCTGGTTCTCAATTTTCCCTTGAACTATTGGTACTTAGAGTCAAATAGTAATGCCCAGTATCCTACTTTGAATTTCCTTTGTTCGATATGTATGTCATGACATTGCTTCCTTTGCTCTTGAATCATCTCTATCTGGTGAAGTGCTTCCAACATTAATTCATCTAATTCATTGAGTTGAAGGATTCTTTCTCTTTGAGCTACATTCAACTCAATTCCCACCTTCATTGTTGTCCTCAATGTCTGAAGTTCAAATTCTATAGGAAACAAGGGTTTTTTCCCATAGACTAATTCGTATGGTGAAAACCCTGTTGTAGTTTTCCAAGTTGTATTATAAGCCCAGATAGCTTCAGGTAGTCTCTTTACCCAATCTTTTCTCCCAGCTTTAACCGTTTTGGTAAGGATGTTCTCCAATTCTCTGTTTGTTACTTCAGATTGTCCATTTGACTATGGATGGTAAGGAGATGACATCCTATGATTTATTTGGTAATACCTTGTGAAATATTGGATCATATTAGACATGAATTGTGGTCCCTAATATGAAATTATGCTCCTTGGTGCTCCAAACTTGATCATAATTTTGTTCCAAAGGAAATCAGCAACTGCTTCCTCAGTGGCATTTGTCAATGCATGCACTTCTGCCCATTTTTTCACATAGTTAGTACATACAAGAATATATTCCTTCCCTTGTGAAGGAGGATTAAAGGGACCAACAAAATCCAATCCGCATCTCTCAAATGGTTCAAACCACAACTTGAGGCTGAAGAGACATTTCATTGGTGAAAGTTGGTTGTCCCATCCTTTGACAAGGATCACACCTCTTGATGTATATTTTCACATCCTTGTACAGAGATGGCCAATAATAACTAGTGCCAAGTATCTTATGAGCTATTATTTTTACTGAATAGTGTCCTCCATTTGGTTCATCATGACATGCTCTGAGGATTTCAAAGATTTCATCCTCTCTTACACACCTATGCAAGACAAAATCAAGACCACACTTAAATAGAATTCCATTTAACCATTTGAATTGTGCACTGGTTTTAATTAACTTCTTTATTTGTTTCTTAGTGAGAGAAGGAGGGAACATCCCTGTTGCAAGATAATTTGCCATATCAACAAACCGTGGTGTACTTGATGAGATTACAAATAGTTTTTCATCTAGAAAGTTATCCTTGACTGGATCTTGTTCCCCTATGGTGGTTAGTCTTAAAAAAAAATCAGCTACCACATTAGATTTACTTGGATTGTTCACAATGGTAATATCAAATTCTTGCAAAAGTAATAACATCTAATGACTCTTCCTCCAACCACTAGTTTGTTCATTAAATACTTAATTGTTGAATGATCTGTGTATACAAATATCTTTTACCCTGTAATATAATGTCTAAATTTATTGATTGCATAAATTACAGCAAGAAATTCCATTTTAGTGGTGGTGTAATTCTTTTCTGTGGGAGTAAGATTCTTGCTAAGATAGTAAATGGCATACATCTTTCCTTCTTCATCTTTATGTCCCAATACTGCACCAATGGAATAATTTGACGCATCTGTTTGGATATGAAATGTATTTTCCCAATGAGGACCTCTCAATATTAGAGCACTGATTAGTTTGTTTTTAATTTCTTCAAAAGCATGTTGGCACTTTTCATCCCAAAGAAATTCACAGTCCTTGGTTAGCAAATTAAACATGGGGGCAGCAATTTTACTGAAATATTTTATAAAGCATCTATAGTATCCAACATGTCCTAGAAATGGTTTGATATCTATCGGAGTCTGAGGGATAGGTAAATCTGAAATGATCCTAATTTTGTTTTGATCCACCTGAATTCCTTTTTGTGAAATATGGTGTCCTAATACAATTCCCTCATCCACCATCATCAAATATTTTTCATCACTAAGAGATAGGTTGTGTTGTTCACATCTTGTTAACACTCTGTCTAGATTTCTCAAAGCATCTTCAAATGTATCTCCATGTACAGTGAAGTCATCCATATATACTTCAACACAATCATTTGTTAGATCAGCAAAGATTGCAAGTATAGATCTCTGGAAAGTTGCAGGAGCATTGTATAAACCAAATGGTAACACTCTATAGGCAAGGGTTCCCCATGGACATGTAAATGTAGTTTTGTCCTGATCCTCAGCAACAACTCTAATATGATTGTACCCACTAAAGCCATCTAAGAAAGAAAATTATTTTTTACCTGAAAGGTTATCTAGGACTTGATCTATGAATGGTAAGGGAAAATAATCTCTCATTGTGGCTTAGTTTAGTTCCCTATAGTCAACACATATTCTCCATTTTCCATTCTTTTTTGTAACAATTACAAGAGGAGATACCCACTAGCTATCTGAGATAGGATAGATAAAACCTACTTCATAATAGTTTTTCAATTTCTTGTTTGACTATATCCCTTAAAGATGGGTTAGTCCTTCTTTGAGGTTGCCTAACTGGTTTAGTGTTTTCAATATAGATGTGATGAGTGCAGATACTTGGATAAATCCCCTTCATATCTTTGTAATCCCAAGAAAAATCTTTAGTATGATTTTTTAGAACATCAAACAATTTAGCTTCTTCATCCTCCTTCAACCAACTATTGATGTTTAAATTTTTACCTGGTTGAACTTCAACATGTTTGGTTCCAACATGTGATGAACTGATTTGTGGAAAGGGTTTCATTAAAGTATTTAATGGAGATGCATGTGGTAACAAAATATGGTATGTAGCAACATCTCTAAAATTTCCTTGAGACAGAATACTGGAAAAAGGATAGTAATGAGAATTATGATACTTATCTATTTGCAGGACAAATTATTCGTCACTGCTACTTTTCAGAAATTCTTCACCACTTCTTGATGTACTTGAAACTGAAGCTACTGATTCATTCTCTCCCTATGAGAAATCTCGTTCCTCTGGAGTTAAATCATTTTCAATCAAAGAGAATTGTTGTTATCGTGATTCCAGAACTAACTGTGGTGGTTCCAAAACTATAGCCGTATGTTCCGAAACTAAGTTCACGGGTTCCAAAACTAATTTCACGGGTTACGAAACTATTTCTGATTGCACCGAAGACAACAGGTTCTCATCTAATGGTGGATTGATCATCTCTTCTACTTCTCTTACATGATCCTACAATGTGATCATAGCTAAAGAAGACAAATTTTTCTTATTAGTTTCAGGAGAAGTAACCCATAATTGTTCATGATTATCAGTAAAAGGTTGTGTGGTAGGATATAAGGAAATTTGTTTAGAGTTCTTACCATTCGAGATTGTCATATCACTTGACCTGCAATATATCAAAGCAGCAACTATAGCTAACCATGGTCTACCCAAAATAATGGGATAACCCAATGTTTTACCTTTTGGCTACAATATAAGGAAGTTAACTAGATATTCCCATGACTCTACCATAACTGCCACATCTTTAATAATTCCTTCTGGTTTTGCTACAAACTAATCTGTCATCTGTAATATGATATTATTAGGTTGTATACCTGTTAATGGTAATGTTTTTAGAGTATCCACTCTCATTACATTGATAGCAGCTCCCAAATCTATCAAAACATTATGTACATCCTTATTTCCTATAGAGACATAAATAACAGGACTTCCAAGATCTCCGTATTTGGGAAGTAATAGTTTTCCTACTAATAAATCAACAAGTTTCCCATCTACTTTGATAGTCTTGGGATACTATTTCTTTCTTCCAGGATTTTTCATTCATAACATTTTGATTAATTTGTTCAATTCTGGAATATCTTTAATTGCTTGTAACAATGGTATTTCAATATTCAATTTCCTTAGTTCTTGTACCAATTCAGACTCCTTGATTTCTATATCTTCTTTGAATCTCTCAAGAAATGGAGTCTCAGTAGTGTTTCTATCTGGCTCCTTTTCTTTTCTTTCTATATCTTCTTTTGGAACAACAGTACTAGGGTTTTCATTTTCTTCTGTCATTTCAGTGATTATAAGGGGTGGATTGTTAATGATTTTCCTAGATCTAGCTTGAATACCCTTACAATCCATAGCATGTAAATCAACTGATTTTTCTAGTTCTATTCCATAAACAAGAGTTGTTTGTTTGATTTTGGGGTTTGCAACTGACTGTGTTGGCATTTGTGTTTGGACTACATTCTCAATTTGTGAATTCTGTGTAGGGGATCCCATGATGGCCTATTGATTCTAATTTGGATATGTTCTTACTTGGGAATAATTAGGGTTCCATCTAGGTTGTGACCAAGCATAAGGATTTCCTTGACCAGCCCAGGGTTGTTGATGTCCCTGAGCATACCAGGCTTGATTTTCCCAATCTTGAGGGTTCCAAGTTTGTTAAGGTACCCAAGGTGGTTGTCCCCAATTTTTTGGTACTACCTGAGTAGCCCATGGCATTGTCCATGGATTAGGAGCTGATCTTGGCATAAACTGCCCTTGGTTAGGTTGTCTCTGAAAAAAATTCAATTCTTCGGTTGTAGATGAGGCACTGGTTTATTTAAGCTGATTTTTAATGATAGGAAGTAAAGAAAAAAATCAGTATCATGTTCTTTAGATTCACAGATAAGACACATTTATGTTTTATCCAAAGGACAATCTCTTAATGCATGCTTCTTCCTACATTTAGGAAAATACATAGCCAATGGCTCAGTTTTGGAATTTGCTTTAGCTTGTAATCCATCCATAGTAGAGGTTAATTGCACTAAAATGTCTGTTTTAAAGTTTGCTAACTCATCCATTAGTTTGTTCATATCTAGATTCATACTTTTCACTGATTTTCCTTTTCTAGGTCCACCTCTTATTTTGGAATAGCTTCTATAAATCTCTTTAATTCCATTCATTCTTATCTGATCAATGTCTCCCCCTCCTATCAAGTTAAGGGCTTCTCTAGATTCGTCATCCAAACCTTTGAGAAAAATGGTTTTACTTAATTCCTCTATAAGCACAAATCCACATCTTTTGCTAACAAAGAGGAATCTGTCTAAATAGTCTTCTATGTTTTCATCCTCTTCCTACTTGATTTTGAAGAATTCTTCCTTCCTATTTCTCCCTCTGCAATAATCTTGGTATTTATCTAGGAAGGCAATCTCCATTTGTGCCTAAGTGCTAATAGAGTTGGATGTTAATCCCATGAACCACCTCATTGTTGCATCCTTCAAAGTGGATGGAAACAACTTGAGTTTTTGATTATCTAATTTATAATCATAGGTCTGACATAACACTTTGAATTCAAATAGAAATTGGTCAGGATCTTTAGATGGCATCCCTCTGAAGGTGGGTAAATGTGCAGGTGAGATATTTTTCATTGATGTGTCATCATCTCCCAATTAAATTGGATAGGTAAAGGTCATATCAGGTGCTCCCTCAACTTCTCATGCCATTTCAAAAATATTTTCTCAATTTTCCTCCCAATCAATGTGGTAAGCTATATGCTTTGGGGAAGGTGAAAAATCAGGAGTAGGAGGTTGACTACTCAATTGAGAATAAAAACTTACCCTCAATGGATCTTGGGTAATAAGCCTTATCCTAAAAGTTCTACTCCCTTCAGGTGATTGATCTAAGAATTCCAAAAATGGCAATTCTATTTCTTGTCTGACAGGTGATGGTAGTGCCTCCAATTCTTGATCAATTTCCTTATTTTGACTAGAGGATGTTATGAATTCTTGTGAAGATTTTTTTTTAGGGAATCTACCTATGAGTCTCTTAGTCTACTCATATATTTTGTGATATATTAGGGAAGATTCTTCAACTACTAGGTGTATGTTTTGTTGTTCTTGCTAACACTTAATTAAAAAATTCCAACTAGTGTTCCCCGGCAACGGCGCCAAAAATGATGAGTGTCATCATTCCCTTCATTTAATCAACTTCTTGTTGATGTCATATCAAACCAGGGGTGTGTCTAAAGTTATATGCAACAAGAGTACTTTAACTGATCTAGTAGTTGACTATAGCTATTTTTATATTTTCTGGGGGATCTCTTTAATGTCTTAAGGACTTCTTGGTAAAACCTTATTCAAATCAAACTGTGAAAACTTACTGAAAGTAAAACACACTGAAAGCTTGCTGAAAGGAAACACACCATGCAGAATGGAAACACACTTGCTATTGGAAAATAAACACACTCAAATTAAAATGCTTGAAAACAATTGCAAGAAATATAAATATTTATCTAAACACCTACAGGAATAAGTATACGACAGTGTTTAAATTAAAGAACTAAAACAAAACAAAATTAACATATCTAAGCTATTTGTTGAAGAAATATAAATACCAAATAAATGAATATCCTGGTCCTTGGGGGAGTGGGCCCTTGCTCCTCCTTGAATCAGGATTTTAACAACTTAGAATTCTCTCAAATCAGAATGTCTATTTTATTGATAAAAACATTCAGTATTACAAAACATATTGGATCTGAGTACTTAGTCTATTTATTTTCTCTGTTATATATCTATCTCATTCTATATCTAGCTTCTATTATAGGTTTACTTTTATATACATTTTACAATCACAGCTGTCTCAATGATTCTGATGAAATCAAATCATGCCTAGAATAGATGTTGAGTCAGACGGCGGTTGATCAGATAGCTATAGGATAATTTTCCCTGGATCTGTGTTCATAAATCTTCTTGTCCTTTATGATTGAAGGGGTCGTAGATGTAAAATCTCTGGATGTGGTTTAAATAGATAACTCCCATCAGTTCCGTAAATTTGGAGAAGTTCTGAAACCATAGGAAATTTTTAAGAACGAAAACCTGTGAGAGTTCCAGAACTGTCCCCAAGAGTTCCGGAACTAAGTTTGAAAATTCTGGAACTAAATAATAGAGTTTTGGAACTAATTCCAAAAGTTTCAGAACCAAAGATGACTGTGTGATGGAGTTCCGAAACTAGCTTGGAAGTTCCGGAACTAAGCTGTGTAGGAATAGATGCTATAAAAAAATATACTGAATGCCACCTGCTTCATTTCCTTGACTGATTAGACCTGCTTTATTACAAAACTAAATTTAAACACACACTATGTTAGGAATTTCAGAGCTTTTAACATTAGGATCACAATCAATCAAAAGACAGACAGTTACATCCTAACTCATATCATATCAACTAAAAGTCACATAATGTAATCAAACTTAATCAAAAGGAGAGTAAGACGAGATCATATATTATACATTAATCAGGAATATTATGGCCTCATCAAACCCAATTCTTGATATCAAACTTGCTCAGAGATAGGAATTTTACAGGTGCTAACCTCCTCTAATACCAAACTTTCTTCTGAGTTAGCAAGTTTACAAACTTGTGATATCTTGTTCTGCTACCAAATTTGACCCGTAAACTGTCCAAATATTTTCCTTGACCAATGAAACCCCTATAGGCAATTTAATTTGATTCCAATTTTACCCTGAAATAAATCAAATATAAACTAATGCAATGTGATCATTAGAACATACATTACACAATCAGTTGATAACAAAGTTCGTAAATTTCCTACATCTTTTGGTTCACTAATAGCTGAAACAATCCATTATAAAAATCCAATTATAAGTACAAATAAACTTATAATACTATAATTAATGTTTAGCTGAATTTGGTGCCAATCGATCCTATCGAATCTAGACCGGTCTTGGAATCTTAGTGCCCTAACACAACTCCCTAGTTTGACACCTCCTGATAACCTCCACTTTGTTGCATTGTCTCTAGCTCTACACGATGCTAAGTTAGATGGTGTCTCATGACATGGATAATAATATTCTACTATGTTGCATGGACTCCATCCATATGATGTCTGGTGATGATGATGATCATCTTCCACTCTATTACACGGCCTCTAGCCTCTACGCAAAGCTAAGATCATACCCAGTGACATTAACGAGCTCAACAATGATGATGAATCTCCTCCACGACCTCCAAAAAAATAACATGGCGATACACCCAATGTCAAAGAATCAGAGCTTTAGTATGAGTGTACTTGTCCATTGCATTGATCACATCCCTCATATTCACATTCGCATCTCTGGGATCCTGCACGAGAATAAGGTGTCAATCAAAATTTACACTGATCGGTGAGTTAAAAATAATAAATCCTGATTTATAATATTACTGATATAATAATAGGTCTTACTATCATCATCAGTGCCTATTTAAAAATAATAGGACTTCTCTCCATAATTGCCCATTAAAATAGGTCTTACAATATTTCCTTATATTCCTAAGGTCTTCTCCACATTAGTCTCCTCTCCTATTCTCTTTTGATTCGAATTGGGAGATCTTGTGTCTTGAGGTGAGGCTTTAAGGGCCTTATATAGGATTAGGCAGCTCACAATTAAAGGATAAAAGAAATATCCTTAATACTATATTAATTATTTCACTTATGGCATAACAGTTTGGGCCAATCTTTTTACCCGAAGGGTCAGGGGTTTGAATCCCCTTATCCCCCATGTGTTGCATGTATCTCTTTTTTATAGCGGTTGGCCTACTTCAACATTATCCACCCACCTTTGGAGGAACGATTGGGTGCTCATTTTAGGAAATAGGTTGTTGGGGGTTCATCCCACCCCAGCCACATTCCCTTTTACTTCCCCACGTTGTTTCTTTGGTGGTAAATATCCCACATGCATGGGGATTTGATTTTGATAATCCTTTTTAAAGGCTTTGACCGCCCATGTATTTTTTGGTTGTGTCCATGCTTAACCCCTTTTTACATATCAATGTTTCATGTGGACATGGTGGATGTGGAAATGCCAACCTTGACAAAATGGTGGTAGTGGTTTGTTGCAATGCCACGTCGTGTATGGTGACTTTCCCAATTTGTTTCCATAAGCTCACTACTAACTCGTCTAATGACTCGCCCAGCTCGCCATGAGCTTTGTTGAGTAGCTCACCTTCTAGCTCAATGTTTGGCTCACCCAATACAACTCTCTTCTGACTCTCTCTTTAGCTCATCGAGATGCTCAATGAGCTTATTATCACAATGCAGTGGTCGGGTCCCCCTCCAAAACAAAAGTGGACGCTATTGTTGAAAACCTTTTTTTCGAGCATCAAAGACTGGTGCTATCAACCAGATTTGTAACCTTCATTTTTACTCCATGACCCTTAATGGCGTTGTGATGACTCATTTATCAACTACAACATACCCAGTCACTACTTTGTTTGTGGTTGGTCTCTATCCTGCAAACATCTTGTTCCTACGCGGACTACATCTCCTGCATACAGTTTCTGTTTTACGCGTTCCAATAAGCGTCAGAAATTTCTCGAAGCCTTTTACCATATCATAATGATCCCGGGAGATTTAGGGAAACTTTTCTCAATGATTTGATATCTAGATTATTTCTAGTTTTATTGTTTAAAACCCATGTAAATATAATTTGTTAAAATCATGATGTAATCAATATTTTGTACCAAATTATGTGTCTATAAGTAGTGATTTATCATATATTATCAACATATCATTTAGAATTTCTATATTTATTGTCTTTAATGTATTTCTAATTCTGGATCATCATTTTACACTCAATCGATCATCTTAATCATATTAATCCTATTTTTGATATTATCTCATCTTCAATTTGAATGAATGCAGAATATCATATGTCATATCTAAATAAATTTTTATGTCCTTTTATAAAACTAACTTACTTTATGGAAATTATGGCATTCAATAAAACCTTCATTCTTTTTATTATTCCCTTGGAAAATCTTGACAATTATATTACCATCTAAAAATGATTAGAAATAAGAAAAAAAACTAGGATTTTCCTTTCTAAAAACACTTCAACACTAAAGTATAGCTTATATCATTCAAAACCTTATAAGAAACCCTATACTCATTCACTACCTTGATATCTTTGTTTCCAAGATATCCCAAATAATATAACAAATGTTTGCTATAAAAACATCTAGTCCTAGAGTTTTTTTGTTTACATTATATGTACAACCCCTATTAATTCCTCTTCTTTGAATGGCTTCCTTAGGTCTTCATTTTCCTAATGTAAATCATCCCAATAATTACTTCCATGAATTTGGCCTTCCATTACTTTTCAGCATGAAAAATCTTCCAATAGAAGTTGCTTGAAATACTCCACCACTTTTTTCCTTAATTTCTCTAGGATTATTCAACATATAACCACCTTTAGAGGTTTTCATGCTAAACTAATTGATATTCCTTCTCAAAACTATGGAATGGTGAGATAATTCAATAGTCTTACCCCCTTCCTTTATCCAACCATCTTTGTATTTTTAATTCCAAAAAACATTCTTAAGATTAAACTCAACCAACCTATTTGGGAATGTTTTCTCTTTCTACAACATATATGTTGTCACTAAAGAATATGATTTTGTGAATTTGGCCACTCTTTCTCCTCTTCTAGCACTTATTTCTCCTTCAAAATATTACCAAAATATTTCTTATTCCACTTTGCTTAAGGTATTTTTTGATCTACTTTTGTTTTAATGAAAATATAAACATTCTAAAACCTTACAAATATGGAAAATCAATCCATTGTTTTGTAATTTAGTCATGGAGGTCAAGAACCTTGAGACCCGTCAATTCATATTTGAGATGGAATATTTTTGGAGATTCATCTATGTAACTAACTAGAATAATAAAATTATGACCGAAGCCTTTAAATTTTCATAATTGAAGATTCAATATTGTGATTATTTCATATCCAATTCAAGGATATGTAGAATTTGCCCAATATCTTGAAAATATTACTAAACCATTTTTTCGTGTTAGTCCATGCATTCTTCTCTATCTTTAGCTCAAGATCTATTTTGGAATTCTAAACAATAAAATCTTTAAATTCTTTTTCATATTTTGGTATATTAGAGTTCCTATCTCTTGTATCATTTGAAGTGATAATAACACTAAAATAACTATTAATTACAATTTTGGTGTTTGTTGTCCACTCAAAATTCCCCTGCTTTTAAGAAGTTGAAAATTTAAAATTTTGAACTTAAGTGTCTTTTCTGTTGTACTGATAATGTGAAAAGTCAAGAAATTGGGAAAATCTATGTTTTTGGGTCATTTTGTGTGTTTTTCGGGCCTGTCAGACATTTTTGTCTTGTGTGTCCCAAGTTCAATTGGGCCCTCTGTTCCCTGATCGGCCGGTTTACCCGAAGTCTGTTCTTTTCGGGCCCGTCGGAACTTTTTGTCCCAGATGTCCCAAGTTCGCCCGGACAAGTTGTTCCATTTTTGCCCAATTCGGCCGAGTCACGTATCCCGCGTACTTTCATCCCACATGTCCCAAAAGCATTTGTGCGTCTTTTCCCCGCATCACCTGAATCGGTCGAACCACGTACTTCGCGCTTTCGCATCCCTCGTGTCCCAAATGAACCAAGTGCCATTTGTGCTAATTTTTCCCGCTCTACCCGAATATCTTGCTTATTCAATTTGGTAGGTATGTATTCAATGCGCATTCATTGCCTTTCTCTCTCCTAAATGGCTATATAATGAAACTGCCCCTATGCGTTTTTGGACACTGCTTTCATGTTATCTATTGCTCGAACCCTTGCAATCAAAATTCTTGCACGCGTATCCATTCCCTCTGTAATTCCATCCCAATTCTAGTTCGCAGTTCTGCTCTCTGAGTTACCATCAACATGAAGATCAAATTCAAGGGGCAGGAACAAATTTCACCACTCGAATATGCCGTTTCTGATATCAGGGACAGTGAAGTTTGCCACCTTGACTTTGGAGATTTTTGGGCAAGAATGACAGACGCGAACCCTTCATCGATGGCACAGATGATTCATGACAGTGGTCTACCTTTCGCTGGTGGTTTCCCTATATCGGTGCAATGCGCAGATACAGTGCTCTCCTGCGGGGCTCATTTCAACCCTGATTCAAGTGAATTGACAAACGTGCACGGGGAGCTCATCGCCAAACTTGATGCTGCTGCCATTAGCACTACACTAAGGATTCCAGAAATGGACAATGCTATAGTTGTCTCCTAGAACCAAGCACAGGCCCTTTTCAATCAAGACAGTGATAACTATAAGGCGCGGGTGGCAAAGTCCTAGCTTAAAAACCCTAAGAAGGGGGCATCTCGTCTGTCCAAGACCCTTTTTTGTGCGGATTTCAATGAAGAATTGTCAAATTTCATAATCCTACTGGCTCGGGTTATGGTCTTACCCTCTACAAATGAGTTCCATTTCTAGATGTGCCCACTCATCAATATGGTGTGCGAGGGAACTCAGAATATCAACTGGGTAGAGATCATCAGTATGAACCTAGCAGAGCAGCTATCTAACGTACAGAAAACGAAGAAATTTTACATGACCTCTGATGCAGGAGCATCAGGGAACAACACATAATAAGGTCATATAAGACCATGATACATGTTTTTAGGTGTGTTAGAGTTAAATATGTTGTAAAAATGAATATATGCTTGTAAGAAGTTGGTAAGGTGACTTGACTTGGCATTTAACGAGTAATATAGGCTAATTAAGGTCATTTTAAGCCTTGACATCATGTAATAGCTTCCTTGTACGGATTATAGGAGAGTATCAAGGTGATATACATAGGATTTCTATGTTGAGAAGATGGTTGAGTCTTCCTAGGAGTGTGAGTTGGCTTAGGAGTCAGTTTAGGAGCTTTAGAGGGTCTAATCTTAGCTAATGAATACCTATTTCGTAGGTGATTCGATGGAGATGAAGGAGGACAGGGGGTTCTCAAGGTTTTGGAGGATGGAACAATGAGTAACAACGTGTGTATGATGTTTGGAAGAAGATATTATACTCTGGAATGCATGAAATAGCTTGTTTCAGTGGACTGTGTATAAGAACCCTGACAGGACAGCAAGGTTAAAACCCTCCATGACCTCCAAATGATGTAATTCTCTTGATTATCAGTATGGAAAGACTCTACAGGTGATTTGGATCACATTGATAAATTTTTTATGTTTTGAA